>BTHU01000003.1:124095231-124370231 GCA_036184795.1 Tokudaia tokunoshimensis
TCTCCAATGTCCAAGCTGAGTACCACTTCTTAACTCGGCATCAGCAGACCTTATCTTTCTAGAAAATAGATGAAAAGGTCTGAGGGAGGGTGTCTGCATCGGGATGGGAATGGCTTTTATTAATGGAGCGTTTTCTCAGACCTTAACTAAACCTCATCCACTTTTGTCAGTCAGGGCCGACAGTTGAGAGCAGTATTAAAGGAGGTAATTGCACGTATCAGTCAACAGCCTTTGTCCCTTGGCCTCCCAGAATTACAGTAAAACGGGCCCAGGAAAGCAGCGGGTTGGATTAAAGCAAAAGAGGCCTTTCTCCGGTTTCCCACACTCGCCAGCTGTCCTGGGCTGTAGGCATACAAGCAGCAGTAATGTCTGGGTAAACCCAGCCTCCCCGGTCTGGGCTCCTTCCCCTTTCTGCTTCCACTCCACCTTGAGAGTGATTTATCTTCGGCTTTAAAGAGAAGAGTATTCAAAAAAAAAAGCATTCTATCTCCCCATAGCAACTAAGCGATTCACTCTGTATGGATTTTTCGCCCATTAAAGTATGGGAATACTCATAAACCTGAGCCTTCTGTCATTTCTCAGACTGACTGTAAACCAACCAACCCAGAGCCTTTGAAGTCACCTGGTTACAGGGCCTGATGGTTGCTTAAGTAAACAGCATGAGGTACGCTGGCACGGTTTATATGCCTGTGACTGTAAATTGTCCTGGCTTCACTTGGATGAAGTCAGTCTAGGGCTCTGGAATCCACCACAGCTACAGGTGCTGAATTGAGACGGGAGAAAGGCCTAGGCCTGAGTACTTGTCACAAATTTTCCTCCTAGGCAAGTGATTATTACCAGATCCCTGATGATCCAAATTCCAATATCAAACGTATCCCCCTTCTCTCGACTGTAAGAGAAGGCTACCATAGCAGGTGTGACTCTGAAGGAGGAGCTGCCTCAGGACTAGGCTGGGTGTGTATGTAAGGACAAAAGGCGACTGTCCTAAAGAGGGACTGATGCCCAGGAGAGCGATATCAGAAAACAGCAGGCTAGAGCCTTTCCTGAGGTCATAGTGAAAGCTGGGTGGGGTAACCTTAGCCAGTTTTACATGGCTCTGTTAAGGGCTAGCTGAGACACCAGTGATGAGGGCCATGGGAAAGTTGTCAGTTGAGAAGCTAGGCCTCTAAAAACTAGATACGCCATTGTACATGAGCGTAGCCAAGATCAAGCCGTGGTGGGAAAGTGGAGGTTCCCACATGATAGGAAATTCAGCTGAATTAGAGTAGCCTGCAAGCGACACAAACAAGATTCAAACTCAGCCAGCTCCCTCAAAGCCATCTCACTCTGGGCGGGCTCTTGATTCTGGACACCAGGGGTACGAGGAGCTCATGAGGGGCGGGTGCATCATCTCCCCAAGGCACCAGATTTATGCCGAGACTGATGGGAGTCAAAAGACAGAGTAGGGGCTCATGGGTGAAGTGATTCTAGATGAATTCACACCGTACCTATTGAGTTGAAGCCACTGCTCTGTCAGTTGGTGGGATGGAATCAATAAGATTCAAAACTCAAAAGAAAAAAAATCACAAAATCGCATGAAGCGGGAAGCTTCTCTCTCTGCTGCCTCGTTCTCCTCACTGGCGAATACTGCGTGGTCTCCCGGCACCTACACACGTACAAGACAGGAAGCATTGTTAAAGCCCACTTTGCCCGTTTAAAACACAAACAGAACCAGCTAAGCATGTTTTCTACACTTTGATTTTTTAAATTATGAATCTTTGACTTCATATCAATGTCTTTAAAAGCGTCTCTCGTCCTGGCATATAGCTCCTTAGTGCTTTGTCGTTCCACTGCCTGTTCCGTAAGTAGATCCTCCGTGACCTGCAAATGCCACACTGCAGACTTCAGTGGTACCCTTGCTGTGGGTCACTTCGCACTTCTGAGAATTCACATGTACCATGCCTCGCTAGAAGACAGTCTACTAGGTCTACGACAGGCACCTTTCATTTGGATGGATATCAGCAGATTTCTCTCTACAGAAGTCATCCCAGGTGGGTGAGAGCGGCTTCCAGGGCCAATGTGATGGGGAAATGGAATCACACGATAACAGCAATTAACATTTTTCCTGAACATGACAGCCTGTTCTCTTTCTCCTAGACAGCATGTACACACCCTTTGCTTGCCTATTGCAGGGTCTACAACTTGTTAAACTGGCTTGTAGAGTTTTTTGTGGCACAGAAACACACTCTTGGCCAGAGACATGAGTTGCAGTGTTTCTAGGTTTATGGACATTCCTTCTCCTGTCTCCCCAATATGGTGGCACCAGCCCAATGCTGAACCCCATGCCCAGGCACCTGAACCGCCTGGATCTTCATCTAGCCAGGTTCAAAATTAAGTAGTCTGGGTAATATACGTCAATTTAACTAGCCTGGATACTGCAAGCATTCCTACTACCATGAAGGTCATCACACACACACACACACACACACACACACACACACACACACACACGCACACATGTGCACACGCACATGCACACGCACACATGTGCAAATAGTGACACAGAGAAATTTCACTGATGCTACCTGATAATAAAGAGAACATACTCTCCTACTACCAAAATGACATGGGCCATGTCCCCGGGACTGAGATGAACCAGATTTTGCTAACTCAGGATGATGGGAGCTCCAACTGCTTGAGTTTCAGGTGAAAACCACATACTGCACATCTCTGAGGAAAGCTGACTGGAGAGCTGGTGTGTAGTAGGTGCATCCCAGCTACTAGGAAGCAGTGCTGCTGAAGCCATCCATGCCCACATCTGCGCTGGCAGCTAACGCCGCCCTCGGCATATGCACAGGACAACTCTTATAGTAAGTGACCAAGGGGCGCCCATTTCTGCATGCCCATGGCCTCGTTTATGCAATAACCAAGTCCAATTCCACACAACTCCCATCACCCAAGAGAGTGACTCACTCAGTGACAGTTGTGCCACCTTGTCAAAGCAGAGGCGTGCGGTCCTCTGACTCCTTCCTTCCAAACGGCCACCAAAGAAAGCAAGATTAAACTGTGTCTTTAACTGTGAGCCAAAAGACGGGCTTCCATGTGGCCATCCATACACAGGCAGAATCAGAGAGTCTGCTGTAGGTGTGCAGCACACGTGTGTGTATATATGTGAGAATATGTGTCTGTATGTGTATGTATGTTTACGAATGTATACGTGCATGCATACGGATGTGTGTGTGTGTGTGTGTGTGTGTGTGTGTGTGTGTGTGTGTGTGTGTGTTGCTTGGTTGATTTTTGTCAAGTTTCCTCAAATATAGACATATCCAGTAAGAGTGAATTATAATTGAGAAAATGGCTCTGTAAGATTGGCTATAGGCAAGTCTGTGGGGTATTTTCTTGATTAATGATTGACCCCTGGGCAGGTAGTCTTGGGTTGTAATAAAAAAGCAGGCTGAACAAGCCGTGGGAAATAAACCAGCAAGCAGCGTTGCTCTATAGTCTCTGCCTCAGTGTCTGCCTCCAGGTTCCTGCCAATTTCCCCTCATGGAGGACTGTACATTGTGAGGGAAAATAAACCTTTTCCTCCTCAAGCTACTTTTGGTCAAGTTGTTTACCATAGCAATAGAAATGTAAACTAGTACAGTGTTCATGTGTTTGTGCATATGAATTCATGTTTGTGTCTATGTGTCATGTGTATCTCTGTAAATGTCCATGTGTACTTTTGTGCTAAGGGGGTCTGAAACCAGGATTCATTCCTCTGAGAAATTACATGCCAGGACAGGTAAAACAAAACCCTTACTCTAGTTTCTAAAGCAACCAAGCCATCATACACTTTCAAACACAAATCAAATTAGGATTATTTAAGTCTAGTAACGTAGATGGTGACGACTGTCTAGTTTTAGTCCTTTTTTGTTTGAGGGGGGCGTGGAGATCTGTATGTGTCTAAAACCCAGAGTCTTGCACATTCTGGGCATGAGCTCTATCACCTAGCTCTGTCCCTAGCCCTCAATCTTTATAACCAATATTCTTTATAACTAATATTCACTTTAAACTGATAAATATTAAGAGATTATTAACAATCTAGTCAATTACCATTCTAAAAGCATTTTATGAGCTGCTATTTTGCATTAGAGACTTAAAAAAAAAGCAAGCTTAAAAGGGGAAAGCCAATAAACAAGATGCTTATAGGAACTGAAATGGTGTTGGTCGGTGTTGGCCTTGTAAGGGCAGTTACAGTGCCAAGGATGTAGGAAACTTAGATTAGAAAAAGCAGTAAACTGTCCCTGAAAGTGGCAAGGAGAGAGCTGGGAAGTTGTCACAGAGACAACAGAAAAGCTATCCAAGCTGGGGACATGTGCCAACTAGGGGATGACAAACTCCCACCCCAGACAGCTACTGTGCCGTGGCTCTGAGGGCCAGGGCCAGGGAGAGGAGGCTCTCAAGGCTGGAAGAGTGCAGTTGGGAAAGGGGAGGATTTGAAGCCATGCTCACCCTGAAATCCTGGAAGCTCTTAGAAACGTACGAGGCAGGAGAATGGCCAGGTGAGACTCCACTTCAGAGGAATCTCTCTGAAGGCAAAGTGGCTAAAACTGCTCAGCAGGACGTGGTTCCGGTTCCTGTTTCCTCCAGTTTTCATACTAAAGTCATTTTCTCCCCTCCCCTCTCCCCACCGCTCTCTCTGGTTTCCTGCATGGCAAATCTGTTTAGGGAAGAAATGATTCATAATATGGTACAAATCACTGATAAGACTCAGTTATATTTTGATGAGACAAATATTAAGCAATGGAATAAACTCAATTGTGGAATTTTCAAAAATCAAATTAAGTTGGCAAGATACATATCTGGGTGAGAGAGGCCAACCAGCATATCTCTCTCTCTCTCTCTCTCTCTCTCTCTCTCTCTCTCTCTCTCTCTCTCTCTCTCTCTCTTGCACGCACGCATGCACGCACGCACACATACACATACACACACACACTCAACTGTATCAAGGACAAAGTAGGAGGCAGGAAGGCACACTATTTGAGGATGCAGTTAGTGGACAAACATATTGTACTTATGAGTGGAGAGATTTGATCTCCCAGTAACAGAACAGATCTTTTGCTAAAGGTCTGACTCCCAAACAAGGAACACGCTATGCTAGGGAGTACACAAGGTGGCGGGACTATGTCACCTGAATATGCAGGAACTATGTCATCTCCAAGGAGGTATTTGTGAGTGTCTATCCAAAATTTCAAATACACACATTCCTGGTCCAAAACCTCCACTATTGGGAGTTTTATCACACACATGCAAAATATCTACAGATACGATTATTCACTAAAACACCGTTTTTAACTGCACATGGTGAAAACAACATCAATATTTAACATTTGAGATTTAAATAATGATTTAAACATAGAATGAAATACCATGCAGCTATACACTGAAGAAATTCATTCTCTGATTATGTAAAAAATAAAAATAAAAAACAAAAAACAACTTCAATACACATCATGAAATCCAAAGCTGAAAATGTAAAACAGTTGATAAGTGTCCATGAAAGGTGTTGGAGGTCGTGGAGCACGACTGACCATCAGCGACTGGAAAGTGGGCATCTAAGGGCAGCAGACTTCACTTTATTCCTTCTCCATGGATATTTTCAGCACAAGGAAACCAGAGGGGAAAAGAAAGAAGCATATCCTTGACCGTGAATAGCTTCATTTGAGGAGATAAACAGCTGTATAACTGAGATCTCATCAGAGTTTCCTGATCAGCTACAACGCAGAAGGAATGGGGATTCTTGAATGTCCCTTGTCCAGAGAAAATTCAACTGGAAAGTGTGCTGTTCACTTTGTTTCACACGACGTGTCAGTGGCACCAAAAATCCTCACGGAGTTATTACTGTAGGCGTGGAAAGATGACAGCTCAGCCGGGGCTCCTTGCCCGATGCCCTCAACCTATAGGTATGGCGACCATGCGAAGAAGGGGCTTGCTCACATGGGGCAGAAGTTAGTGCCCCACACCCAGGTGGCAGGGCTGCTCTCACCTATCAGCAGCACAATCTCTGTGCCATCTATCTGACAATCTGAGACCTTCTGGAAAATGCCGGGGGAAACTGGGTTCTCGGTCCTCAATCACTGGACCAAGGCAGGGTTCAAGCTCTGGCCCCTTCAGCTTATGAAGTCTTACACATAGACAACAGTATGGCCCACTCTGTGGGATTAATAACTGCAATCTCCACTTTTGCTGCTAATCCTGCGTCTGTCTTTTCCAAGGTCCTCCATTTCTCTCTAGCAGCATCGCTTACCCTGCCGTGGCAGGAAGCTGTGTGTGCAGCCTGAGTTTTAGGCAGCATTCCTCCGCGATCTCTGAGCCCTGGCTTGCTAATATCGCTTTAGTTCTTCCACTGAAGTGTGCTTCCCACCAAGGACTTCCATCTGCCCTGCAGCCCCATGCAGTTAACCCTGAACTCCCGTTGGCCTCTTTCTTCTGCTTCTTCCTCTGCACTGGGTAGCTGTGACCCAGACCTAAAAATAGGTCCATCTTCAACCCGCTGCGTCTTTCATCCACAGTGTTGGACCTTTCCCTCCTCAAATGAAGGTTAGGGGGAAATCTTGCTTTACCAAACTTAATAATGACAATATAAATGGTCTTTCTGAGCCGGTAAGATAGGTTCAAGATTTCAAGAGAGAGAATAATAAATGGTAGCCTTATGCTGAGCAATGAACTAAATACTTAGCATGCATGACCAGATAATAACCTTTGAAGCAAGCTGAGATTTTCGTCATGCTACCAAAATTGAAGTTTCAACATCTGTTCCCACAAACACGTACTCTTTCCAAGAAACATGAGCTAAATGTGATGCTGTCCACCACAACACAGAGCCCAATATTAAGAGTTAGAATGAAAAACCATGGAAAGAAGATGAGGCCCAAGCATCTCTGTTCCTGTGCAAAGTTCCCACCAAGGTCAGCAGCCTGGGGAGGGACTTTCTGAAAGGCAAAAATTCCAGCAGAAGGCTGATCGATGTATTTATGAGATTATGCTTTCTGGGGCATGGTTGTTTGAATGAGAGTGACTTCTATAAGCTAGCATGTTTGAATACTTGATCCCCAGTTGACGGAACTGTTTGGGAAGGATTAGAGAGTGTGGTCTTGTTGGTGGAGGTGTATAAATTGGGGTAGGCTTTGAAGTTTCAAAAGCCCATGCCGTTCCTTCCTCTCTCTCTCTCTCTCTCTCTCTCTCTCTCTCTCTCCTCTCTCTCTCTCTCTCTCTCTCTCTCTCTCTCTCTCTCTCTCTCTCTCTCTCTCTCTCTCTCTCTCTCTCTCTGTGTGTGTGTGTGTTTCTTTGCATCTCTGTCTCCTGCCTGCAGATCAGATGTAAGCTCTCAGTCACTTGCTCCAGCACCATGCCTGCCTACTGCCATTCTCCTTGCCACAATGGTTCATAGACTTTTTCCGGAACTGTGAACCCCTAAATTAGATGCTTTCTTTTATAAGTGGTATCTTTAAAACAATGGAAAAGTAATTAAGACATGGGAACCTCATTACTAATTTTTAAAATAACCATTCTATTGAGATAATACTACACATACAAAATCTCCCAAGGACAAGGAGTGTTCAGTATTTTTAGCAAATAAATAAACTAATGAGTAAGTAAGAAAAGCATGTGTTGTGTGAACTTCCCATGAGAGATAAACAAGCTTTTACTTGCCCTAGAGAGGGAACCAACGACAGAGCAGAGAGATGATTCTATTCCCCAAGGCTAACTTGAGAACCAATGAGTTTAACAGAGGTTAGTTACCTTCAGGAGCATGGGCAGCTTGCTAAGTGGCTGGCTACACCACCAAGCTTTCCCCCAGCAACTGTTAACTGCTTCTATGTGGCTGGGCAGGAGCTGGGGCTATTTTGGATAATCACAGGAGCTGAGAGTTCAAGGAAGCAGTGGTCATGTCATGCCTGGAAAACAGTGTTCTACAAGACCATGAAAGAGGAATAGAATATAGCTCAGTGACAGAGCACATGTTAAGAGAGGCAAGAATCCCATGTCCAACCACAGTACAAAAAAGAGGAGGAGGAGGAGAAGTGGGGAGGAGGAAGTGGAGCAGGAAGCCTGTTACTATCTCAGAGAACCATGTTCTCTGGTTTTATTTTGACATCCTATGATTGCCCAGCATGGGTGTGTAATAAGCCAGGCACCCTCAGATTCTACACAACACAGCTTTGCAAAGCATCTTCTTTAACCATTAGGAATTAACACTATGAGAATCCCGAAGTGACCCAGGGAAAAGAGTCATCACAGAAAATATTATCAAAACCTGGGGCTGGAGAGATGGCTCAGCAGTTAAGAGAACTGACTGTTCTTCCCAGAGGTCCTGAGTTCAATTCCCAGCAACCACGTAGTGGCTCACAACCATCTGTAATGGGATCCAATGCCCTCTTCTGGTGTGTCTGAAGACAGTTACAGTGTACTCACATACATGAAATAAATAATTATTTTAAAAAAGGAAAGAGAATATTACCAAAACTTCAAATGAGTAGGCTTAGGAGATAATGGAATGTTAAGTGTGTCATCACTTGAAATGCTATTGAGATGATTCAGTTTGTGTAACCACATAACAAGTGAAAGAAAGTAGCAAGAAGGCCTCTGTGAGAACAACTTTGCCCAACGTGTTCACACTGTGCAGAAAATATCAGCAGGGAAATGGGTTGGAACCCTGATTCCCCAGTTTCTACCTGATATGAATTCACTGTAGGTTGTGATAATAAGAAATACTAAGAAGCCTGGCCCCACAGATTCCAGAGAGACCGAGATTTGAACAGGCCAAGCATCCAGCAGATGGGATCGATACTGTGGCACACCCAGGATGCTGGGGCCACACTTCCTTCTCTGTGTCTATTCAACCCTTCTCAACTGTGGGAAAGACCCAGACTGAACCATTCAGAAGCCTATGATCCTCTTGCTCTCTTCTTCAAAGACTCATGTAGCTTGCTGCCAGACAGGTTTCTAGCAAGCTATCTATGCAACTTGAATTCCTAACCTCTCTTACATGCACACACCCCAAATCCACAACCGTCCCAGGAATGTGTACCTCAGGAGCTGGGCTTTCAGCCTACAGCCCAGCATCCCTCAGCAAGATGATTTGATTTTTAAAATTTAATAATTAGAAAACCATACAGTTTAGAAACATATAAAGTGTCCAGAACTCAACCAATAATACCTCCTCTTCGGCTCCTTCAATCAAACTTTATTTCTGTACTCCAGTACGAACTAATGAAACTAGACCTGAGTCGGGCTTCCCGGCTTCCATTTGCCACCCTGTGAGTTTCTATGTTTTTGACAAAGAATTTAGGGGATTGTAATTACATTATTTTCTCCTTCCCTTCCTTTTCTCCATACCCTCTTATAGATTCATCCCTGATCTCTTTCAGATCCATGGCCTCATTTTTGTTGCTATTAATGTAGTTACGTGCATGTGCACATGTGCATGTGCACTCTAAACATGTATGTGTGCATGCGTGTGTGTGCGTGCATGTGTGTGTGCATGTATACATTCTTAAATACACAAATACAACCTCCTCAGTCTGAACAATGTTACTTGTATATATGTTTACAGGGCTAATCTTTGGTCTTGGAGAACCAGTGAGCTTTCTCCTGGTGAAGACTATGTCTCCTCCCTCTCTGCATTCCTTAATTCCTATAGTTTTTTTGTTCAGACTCCCAGGGCTCTCCCCCAAGCACCTTAGCGTGTCTGCTGCTACCCTCCTGGCTCAGCTCCTATGGAGACATCTATGGTGGAGACACTTTCTACTCACTCATGCAGTTTCACCAGCCAGTGAAGCCTGCAGACTTACATGCTCCTTGCTCTCAGGCCCAGCTCATCCTGTGCAGAACTGAAATGTAACCAGTGGAGCTGTGTGATTAATTCCTAGAACAAAGGCTATGCCAAGTGGCGGGCCAGGGTGATCGTAAAAACCTTTAGGGAGACACGAATACAACACAAGGTTCCTCATTCCACCAAACGGACGCGTCCAGTCCAGAGAGCAGGACTTCTGTGTAAGGTTGCTGGGCCCATTATTTCCCTTGGGCTGAAGCCCTGCAAGCAGATACCTGCCATTGTACCAGCTCCTTTGTACCTTCCTGTCACCCACCTCCAATTATATAAATGCATGTGACGACAGCATTTGGCTATGTGAATGCATTACAGGAAAATAAAGGTTAACTCTGAGAGTCAGTTTCTGACAAAACCAGACTGAAGTTCCCATGGATATACAAAATAGACTAGTGCCACTGGCTGTCTCCTACATTGTTTCATTAGACAGAACATATCAATTTAGTAAAAGCCAACTTGGAAGCTGTAGCCCGCTGAGGAAAATTCCTGTGTAGCATGGTGGCAGAGTTTCCCACCATCCTCCTCTTTCTGATGAAATTAACTCCCCATGGTTGGTCAGCGGGGTGATCTCATTTTAGCCAATCGCTTGGGAGCTACAGTTGACCTCACAAAAGGCTAGGAAAGTATGTGCAGTCAGTCATAGGAGCCGCAGCTCAGCACCCGTCAGTCCTGTACCCTTCCCCGAATGACAGACTACGGCTGGCTTCTTCGATGATTAAACTTTTCCCCTGTGATCCTCCTTGAATACATTAGCTAAACAAGTCTGATAAATTTGTTTATCCCAAGACAATCATTAGGAAATTACCTGCGAAAGTAATCCTCAACAGAGCGGTCTGTGAAGAGAGAGCCATATGGCGCCGAGAACCAGATGAGCGATGAAATCTTTCCCTGTGCATTCCAACAGGCCAGGCAAGGTTTCCCCATTACTATTAGTATTTTGAGCAAAAAGCACAAAATCTCGGGAGCGCAGAGGCTACTTCATTTCACAGGAGTGAAAGCATTCCTCTATAAGCACTAGTGGACCTCCAACCCATACTGCACACCTACTATGTGCTGGGCCTGAGGATCAGTGTCTTATCCAGTCCTGCGGTCTTCTGGAAGGAGGCAGATGTGTTAATAAATGGCTGCAGCTTGCCATCAGGTATGGGATGCAGAAAACAGGGGAACAAATGCAGAATCCCAAAAGGCTTTGCTGTGGTAGCATTTAGATTTGAAAGGAAGGCTGAGAATGGTGCATCCAAGGAGAGCTTCTATACAAATGTATAGCATCAGAGAATCCTGAGACTGAGTTCAAGGTCTGCCTCATCTGATTCCAGAAAATGAATCTGGAAGTGGTGGTGTGGGGGAGGGGTGAGCACAGGCCTCAAGAAAACCAGGATGGGGCAGAGAGGAGGAGCCAATCTAGAAGCTGCTTCTCATAGTGACTCAAAACCATGTCATGCTCCTAACTTGGGGAAGAGAGCAGCGCTGAGTCTGCTGCTGACTCAGGCCGTGTCACCCAGGCCACCAGGGAAGGTTAGTGAGACCAAGCTGGGACCCCACAACTGGAATTTTAAAATGAAAGAAGTCATTTATAGACATTGGTGGTGCAGATGTGGGCATGGCCTTGCTGACCCAGAAACTGACACTAGAGAAACTTCATGAAAAACAGGGATTGGCCAGCAACCAGGAATATGTGAGACCAGACAGTGGCTCTAGGGGTGGTCACACCATTGGACCCAGGACCACGTTAAGGCACAATTCAGCTCAGACTGGAGCATAGGTGCCCACAGCTAAGACTGCCATTGCATTCTGCAAAGCAGGGTGGACATTCCAGACTCTTGTCCATGCCAAGAAGCCCTCTCCGTGTCTGCCGACCTTCTTAATGTATCACACATTCTACAAAAGAGTGTCACCCTATAATCTTGCTGCAAGGGTGTCTCCCAACAGAGCTGGTCACAAAGATAAGGAGTCAATACAGTATATATACTAGCTTTAAAATTAAAATTTTATCTCCTTTCGTGATAGAGATTGTAACAAATTTTATATTAAAAGCAGTGTGTCTCTGCTGACAATTGCACAGAGAAATGAGTGTGAACACCGCAGGAGCTGACCAAGCACCTGTCTATGCTAAGCCTCAGGCTGAGCCCCACACAGAAGGTCTTTGTATTAATTTATGCTTTGATAGCTTCATACCTGTGAACAATGGCATCTAATGCCAGCTTCGTGTCCAGTACCAAAGAGAAAACCGCCACGGAGGCACAGATCTGAAAAAGAAAAGCTGCGGGCTGGAGAGCTGACCCGGCAGTTAAGAGCACTGGCTGCTCTTGCAGAGGACCTGGGTTCGGTTCCCAGCACCGGCCTGGTGGCTCACTGCCATCCGTAACTCCAGTTCCAGGGGACCTGATTCCATCCATGTTTCAGATATAGAAGGTGCTGTTATCCCCTCATTTGACAGAGGGAAGCGGGGGGCTGGCAGAGCCCTGGAATCCTGGCACTGGAATCCTGGGGATAGAGGCAAAGTCGAGCCCATCCTTAGCCGCAGTAGGAGTTTGAGGCCAATTTGTGTTACAAGAGAATCTGTTCTTGGAAATTACCAAAATGTAAGTCAATAAATAAATAAAATTAGGAGTGAAATGAGAAGAAAGGAAAGAAAGGAGGGGCAACTCAATCTTCTCAGAATTCTAGAAGCTTTGTAAGCACTTAAGCCAAAAGATTATTATGTGTGGTGGCCACAATCCGAGTGCCTGCATGCCAGCCACTGAAAGCCAAGAGAACTGACAGTGGGAATGTCAAGGGGACACATGCTCAGTCACGGCTGAGGCATGTAAAGTGTGCCTTGAGAGAATGTGACTAAGGACACTGGGCAGAGGAGGCAGATGTGTGTCTGGGCCAATTCTCAGTGCGTGGGATCAGCAGAGGTGCAGTCTCCCTAGGACAGCATCCAGGTGAGGACATGGAGCCAGACTTCAGGGCCATATCTAAACTCAGGCAACTGCTCCATGACCACTGGGATTGGAACCCAAATCTGCGTAATTCTGGGTGCTTTTCGTCACAGTAACATTACAGAAATATACCACATTCACATTAATATCAGTGTTTAACCTGGGTAATCAAACCTTCATTCAGAAGCCAGTTTCACAAGGCAGGATACACGCATGTCCCTAAATGGCTGTTTCTTTCTCATTGCTTCTCAAGAAAATCCAGAGGCAACTGTTTCCAGAGGATAGAAACAGAGACTCCTTCCTGATTCCAAAGAACTTGTGTTTTACTTCTCAAAGGTATGGCCACACTTTTGTTTAGATTTTTCTCTCTCTAGATCTGAAGATTTGATATACCATGGCTTTCATATTCTCTCTCTCTCTCTCTCTCTCTCTCTCTCTCTCTCTCTCTCTCTCTCTCTCTCTCTCTCTCACACACACACACACACACACACACATATACACACACCCCTCTCTTCTCTCTTCCCTCTTCTCTTTCTCTCCTCTCTCCCTACTCTTTCTCCAGAGATTTTCTCTACCTATCCTTTTTCTCCCTAAAATCCACTTTAGAGCAATCAGTCTTAATCTTGTCTGTTCAAAGATAAAATTCTGCGAAGACTCTGCATGTGGGCTAAGAGGATGTTTAAAACTCAAGCAGAGGAGACCCAAAGGCCCGTTATCAGAATAAGAAGCCTGGCCCCTTAACCCAGAACAGCATGAACTCTGAGGCCCACAAAAGACCCAGACACGAGCTCCTTTCCATTTCCTTCTCCATCCACATTAGCTAACCAGCAGGGTAAATCCACCTGAGCAGGAAGTCTGCCATAGTAACAGGTGTGCATCCTGTCATCTATCTGCTCTATCTCGAATGCTCCACAGAGAACACCACCAGATCTAGGAGGGGGGAACCTCCACATGAGTATAGATACTTCAGGGAGCACAATTCTAAAGTAAGGAGACTTTGATTTCAGTGCAGGAACCTTTATTTATTTATTTATTTATTTATTTATTTATTTATTTATTTTGGAGTAATCCAAAGACTTAAGCAAGGAACCTTTATTTATTTATTTATTTATTTATTTATTTATTTATTTATTTATTTATTTTGGAGTAATCCAAAGACTTAAGCAAGGATATTGACCATATATCCAAAGGATAAATACCCTAAGATGGTCAGATCTAAGAAGGTTATCAGTTCTAATGGTAAGCTAGAGAACAAAAAAGTAGAAAGACAAACAGACTAGTGGCATCTCTTGATCAACTTCCTGTCATTTCTGAGTATTTAGCCTCCAAGATTTTATCTAAACTATACCAATGATAGTATGGTTCTGTTCCCCTCCTCAAGAACCTGCCATAGCTCCTTATTGCTTCTTGTGTTATGGTGACCGTGAGTCTTGGCTTGGTCAGGTTGTCCAGCTTGTAATTGTAATGGAGTCTCTGATTACTCTCTACAGTTCTCCTCTTGGCTGATCACGTGGTCACTGCATTTCACCTTGACATTCTCTTATGCTTAGACATTCTTCAGAAGGGTCTTGTTAAGTCCAAAGATTCAAGGAGAAAGGCCACCGATCCAAATCATCTTGACCAAATTAATAAAACAAGCAATTAAAGCAAGCTTTTTTATTCCTGTATACCCTCCTCCTAAGGCAGGGCTTTGAGAGATCAGCATTGGACAAGCTTAACAAACTAGTCATAATGACCTCCGGAGACAAAGACATGATTGCAAAGTGGTCGTAGCAGGGTAATTATAACAATAGGTAGTCATGATAGCTTTTTAAAAACAAAGGTAGGATTACAAGATGGTTAACAAACAAAAGCAGAGTTGCCCTTTCCTGGAACAGGCAGTATGGAAGCATTTGTTGTTAAGATTACAGATGGGACACAGGCCAATCCTTGAGAAACCTATTCAAACCTTTACTCTTTACTTAGAGTAAATTTGTCTTTACTCTAAGATGGCTTTCAAGCCTAAGATGGAGGCAGGATCTTACTAGCTAGAACTCTGTCAATGTAGTTATCCCTCCAACCTAAGCATTATAATAATTATGCGGCAAACACCCTAACAAGCTGCCTCTGTTGCGTTCCACATCCTAATAATCACAGACTAGATGTTGGAGATGAGAAGGCAAGCACAGCTCTCTGTCCCACTGGTGTCGCTTGTGATCTTTGTGTGGCTATTGGCAGTGATATGCTATCTCCCATCTTCCTTATGCAAAAACACAGGAGTAATTTGCCAAACTTGGGCAGGAAGCTCTGGGCACTTGACTCATACATGCTGAGTAATAGTGAAATCGTCATTGCTTCCATTGTTGGTCTTTAGGCGCAGCATTCTGACAGCCAGTGTGTCCGATAGAGCATGTCCTCCTCTGTCACACAGATACCCTGTGAGCAATAGCCACAATCTAGGGACGCGTCTAGCAATGGTAGTGCCATTGTTAATGAGAGTGAGGTGGGGACTTTTTTTTCAAATGGCTTACTGAGAGAGCATCCCCGGGACATTGGCTTTCATAAGAAAGTGTGAATAAAGCAGGACACGTTGCACAGAGAGAGAGATGCTGAGCAAGATGTCATCTCGGCTCAGACAAACTTCCATCTCATCCCAATGGGGAAACCCCGGTCCTCAGAGAGTGTCAAAGGAAGACCTACCTTAAGCAATAGAGCTCTACTAGTGTATGACAACTATGTGGACCCATGGGACGACCAGGATGCCAGACAGCCCAGGAAGACTCTGGAGTCCTGGGAATCTCCTATGTATAGTCACAGCCTAAGCCACAGTTCCTTTATTGCCAAGATGGAAGCCATAGTACTCACCTCGGTCGTTAGGAAAAGTTCAATCATACTTCTTAATCCTAGAGTAAATGTCCCCCTATGTCACTCCCATGATTCAGGTGACTCTAGATGTGTTGTGGATAGCCACTATGTTGTTATGCTCTGTCATTGTAACTCTCTCACCCCAGACAGATGTCTCACATGAACACGTGTCCTCATGGGCATACAGGCATACACATATATGTTCATATGTACCCTTTCTTCCACCTGCTTTCATGCCTCTGCATGTCCCTTTCTTTCCATTTTTTTACTTCCAGGTCTGGTTCATATTTCTCCTCTTCCATCATCTTCCTCAGCCTCAATGCTGATCTTTCTCATCTCTGAAATCTTTTTATCATACAACTCCATACTTGCCCTTTAATTGATGGGTTATGTTGTGGTTTTAAGATAGGATCGAATACCTTTCTGACGGGTCTTAAACTCACAGGAATCCACCTGTCTCAGCCTCCCCAAACTGAGATTGGTTACAAGCATATGCTGCCACACCCAACTCATTTAATTGATTTCTAACTGTAGATGTTTGTTTAGTGGTCCTTGATCACCTGCCCCTGCACAGGGCTCTGAGAGTCCACGCCCTGCGAAGGACCATGTGAATTCTTCTGTTTTAATTGGTGAGTGTTTTCTGATCAGGATAATGAAGACCCTTGGTTGACCATTTCAATTCTAGGGCCTCTCAAAGCCAGCAAAATCCTTCCCTGGAGTCCAGAGGTGCTCAGCTGACAACCCGGGCCAACCGTGCATGTAAAATGAATGATAATGGCTTCCCCTGCCATTTAGGCACAGATGAATCTTAGGTGAGACTCTTCTATTGGGCTCTCACAGTTTCTGAAAATTGGCACCCTAGGAGGTGCAAAGTGAACTCCCTGCGCAGCTCTGATTACCAACATAGTTTATGCATGCATTAGGAGGCAGCTACAGGGCCGGTCGCCTCATGCATGCAGAAATAGCTTGTTAAATTGAGCCTTAAGTATTTAGCAAGTGCATTGCAGCCTAATTTATGCAATAAGTATATATATATATATATATATATATATATATATATATACACACACACACACACACACACAATTTTTTGACAGTTGATGCAAGTTGAATTTGGTAGGGGAAAGGTCACATTGCACTTGAAATTCCCTCGGAGCCATCTCTATGTGACAGTACCATACTGAAATTTCTTGGAAATATTACTCATGACTTAACCAGTTTTAAGGCAGAGTTTTTAGTTGTGTTTTTCTTTTCCTTTAAATCAACCTGTATTTTCTGTCAGGTTTTTAGCAAAATAAAATTGAACAGCTACCATGAATCAGTGCTGTACTATTTTGGGCACTTTTTACCATTCAAATTACCTACTTTGTTGATAACTTCCCAGTTCTACAGCATAGATTTTGTTTGTTTGTTTGTTTGGGGTTTGTGGTTTTTTTGGTTTTTGTTTGTTTGTTTGGGGGTTTTTTTTGTTTGTTTGTTTATTTTTTTTTTTTTGTAAGAAAATAAAAATTTAGAGAGATCAAATCCTCCAGCTATCCTGTGTCTCAGGCCTGAGGCTAAAGTGACTTGAACAACAGAAATAAATTTTCCCAGAGCTGTGAATTGGAACTCAGGGTCATGGCTTCTTCTGGAAGCTTCTTCTTGAGCTTGCAGATGTCTCACAACAACTACAGTCTACATGGCTGCAGTCCTTTGAATCGGTTTGATGAAGACCTAACCCCCAGTGTGATGGTATCTGGTGGGAAGGGCCTTGGGAAGTTATTTGGTTCAGATGAGGTAGTAAGGGTAAAGTGGCTGTCACCGGATTAGTGACCTTAAAAACAGGAAGAGATGCAACTGCACTCGGATGTGCCCTCTACACACACACAGATGCACGGACACATACAGCATCTTGCCTCCCATAACGTTGTCTACGGAAAATAGTAAGACTTATAGAGAAGAATTTAAAGCAGATGGCTAGGTGGGCCATTCATATTCTAGATCTGTGAAATTTCATCATAGGGCAATAACAAAAACATTAACCGGATTTAACATCTACTAGAAGAACTGGGCATAGCTGCTTGTCCCTGTGACCCCAACAGTAGGGGACAGAAATAGGTGGGCCCCAGATCCTGTGAGCTCAGTGACTAACTGGTGAAGCCAAAAAGAGTTGCTGGTTCAGTGACAAATTGTCTCAAGACAACAAGGCAGAGATGGATAGAGGAAGACACCAAACAAACCATATGTAACACTCTCACATACCACACGCCACTACATAAACACAACATACTCATAACACACATACTTACACACAACACAACACACTCTAATTAATTTTTAAAATTCCCTAGCAGCTAAGTCTCCATTAGCATTTGCAGGTCACCTTAAGTCAGTTTCCACAATTTGTGGTCTTACTCCACAGCCACCAAGTTAGTCCATCAAGGTGTACACACAAATATTTTCCTCTATTATAAACCATATTTGTCAAACTTTAAAACCCTGAGCTCAGGTTTCATCAAGACAATTCCTTCAACATGTAAAATAGTTAATATAGTACCAGGTGGTGGTGGTACATGCCTTCAATCCCAACACTTGGGAGGCAAAGGGAGGCAGATCGCTGGGTTCAAGGCCAGCCTAGTCTACAGAGTGAATTCCAGTACAGTCAAAGCCACACAGAGAAAACCTGTCTCCAAAAACAAATAAATAAATAAATAAATAAATAAATAAATAAATAAATAAATGTGTGTATATACATATACACATATATATACACACATATATGCACACATATATATACACAAATGTACAAGTATATGTATATGTGTATGTACATGTATATATGTATGCATAAGCAGTATATTGAAAATATAAATATATAATGAATTTATAGTCAAAGTAGTTGAGAGTGAAACAAAGGAGTATTAAAGAACAAATATCACAAACAACAAGAAAGAATTGACATTTTACCTAAAAAGAATATATGGATTCCTCATTAATACTCAGATTCTAACCCAACTGTCTTCAAGAGTAAAAGACAAATAAGAACCAGAAACCATAGCACATCATCACAGACAGAAACATGAAAAGAATCGGCAAGAACTACTGAAAATAAAAGAGAGAAATAAAAAAAATAGGGCACAGTAATTAAGGAGCAGATAAGCTGAGAATACAATTTTAAATTAACTGCTGAAACTCTGTAAGTAATAAAAAATGTGTGTCCCCCCCCCCCCCATGAAGAAGAATGCAGTGCGGCTGGAGGGGCTGTGCAGTTGTCAAGAGCACGGACCGAAAGCCAACCCTTCGCTTCTACAAGTCGCTTTGCCCATGGGACTTTATCACAGCAATAGAAAAGTAACCTAGGCAGCTGCGTTGGGAGGAGAGGCTGGACCTGGAAAACAGGGCGGGGGGTGGGGAGCAGAGAACACAACGAAAGCACATGATATAGAACTTTCAGAAAACTAATTAAAATATAAATATGAATTCACTGTGAAAATGAATCTTAAAAAAATAGAGAAAATAAATGGTGTCTCATGCCTGTAATCCTAACCCTCCAGAGATGGAAACAGGAGGATTCCAGTGAGTTGGAGGCTTAAGTCTAAGGTGCAAAACAAGAGTCATCTAAAAAACCAACAACCATGCAAAGCATCCTGAATATGCTATGCTGTGTCTTGGTGGAAGAGCAGGCACCTGGCAAATAGGAGATCCTGGATCAGCCATTGGTACCTTTCCACCAAAGAAGGTATACACACAGACGGTGCAATACTTCCCAGGCCACATACATAAATAGACACGCAGAGTGATAGAAATAAGTCTGTAGTCGGAAGAAATGTAATTTGTCTCACTAATTAGGACATGGAGATTGCTAAATTGGGGAAAGGGTTAAGAATGTACATACAACAGAAATATCTAAAACAAATTCATATTTTAAAGGACTTTTTCCTAAAGACAGAGTCCCACTACATAGTCCTATGCATTCATTACTTTCCTTTCGCTCTGATTAAACACTATGACCAAGGCAACTTATAAAAGAGTTTATTGGACTTATGGTTTCAGAGGGTTGGCACCCATGACCATGGGCAAAGGCTGGGCAGCAGGAACAGCTGAGCTCTTGTATCTCACACTAAAGCAGGAGGCAGAGAGGACTCTGGGAATGGCATAAATCTATTGAAACCTCAAAAACCCCCACTCCGCACAGTGACACCTGTTTTACAACAAAGTCACACCCCATAATTTTTCCTCCCGAAGTTCCACCAACTGGGGACCAAGTATTTAACATATGGAAGCCATTCACAACAAAACACTACACCCAGGATGGCCTGGACCTCATCATGTGGCCTGGACCTCATGATGTAGACTAAGCTGAGCTTTAACTCAAAGGTCCACAGGCTTCCACTTCTGAAGTATTGGGATTAAAGGTGTGCACCACCTACCTGGCAATTTTAAAGGACTTTAAAGATAAGCTGTAAGCACTTGGGAGGCAGAGGCAGGCAGATTTCTGAGTTCAAGGCCAGCCTAGTTTATAGAGTGAATTCCAGGACAGCCAGGGCTATACAGAGAAACCCTGTCTCAAAAAACAAAAAAATAAACAAACAAAAAAAAAAAGATAGACTCTAACGACAACGTTGAGCTGAAGTTGATATTGACTACCCATGTCTTCTGAGTAAACAATTATGAATATCATCCCTTTGGTTGGTTTGGGATTTTTTTTATAATTAAAAAAGTATTATTGTGTGTGTCTGTACTACTGAAACCAGGTAAACAAGTCTTCTAAGACCCCAAATCCTTTTGCATGATCTTTGAGGTCAGGAAAAGAGGAAGACAGAAACAGAAGCACATACACTGCACATAGTGGGGACAGTGAACAGAGGCACACACTGCACATAGTGGGGACAGTGAGCAGAGGCACACACTGCATATAGTGGGGACAGTGAACAGAGGCACACACTGCACATAGTGGGGACAGTGAACAGAGGCACACACTGCACATAGTGAGGACAGTGAACAGAGGTACACACTGCACATAGTGGGGACAGTGAACAGAGGTACACACTGCACATAGTGGGGACAGTGAACAGAGGCACACACTGCACATAGTGGGGACAGTGAACAGAGGTACACACTGCACATAGTGGGGACAGTGAGCAGAGGCACACACTGCACATAGTGGGGACAGTGAACAGAGGTACACACTGCACATAGTGGGGACAGTGAACAGAGGCACACACTGCACATAGTGGGGACAGTGAGCAGAGGCACACACTGCACATAGTGGGGACAGTGAACAGAGGTACACACTGCACATAGTGGGGACAGTGAACAGAGGCACACACTGCACATAGTGGGGACAGTGAACAGAGGCACACACTGCACATAGTGGGGACAGTGAGCAGAGGCACACACTGCACATAGTGGGGACAGTGAACAGAGGTACACACTGCACATAGTGGGGACAGTGAGCAGAGGCACACACTGCACATAGTGGGGACAGTGAACAGAGGCACACACTGCACATAGTGGGGACAGTGAGCAGAGGCACACACAGCACATAGTGGGGACAGTGAACAGAGGCACACACTGCACATAGTGGGGACAGTGAGCAGAGGCACACACAGCACATAGTGGGGACAGTGAACAGAGGCACACACTGCACATAGTGGGGACAGTGAACAGAGGCACACACTGCACATAGTGGGGATAGTGAACAGAGGCACACACTGCACATAGTGGAGACAGTGAGCAGAGGTACACACTGCACATAGTGGGGACAGTGAGCAGAGGCACACACTGCACATAGTGGGGACAGTGAACAGAGGTACACACTGCACATAGTGGGGACAGTGAACAGAGGTACACACTGCACATAGTGGGGACAGTGAACAGAGGTACACACTGCACATGGGGATTACAGAGTGTCCAGCTGCCCTCCAGAGCCAGTCCCTAGCATCGTATTAACATCACTCGATGGTTCACAGATCCCAAATGTTCTCTAACAAGACCTGTCCCTGGGAACTAACAACAGTCCCTGGGAAGAAGGAGCACCTGCTCGAGTGTAACAGAAGCTGGCGGAGAATGGGCTCCGCCACCTCCACTCTTCATTCTGTGTGCTCTCCGTGTGACACGTCTGTTCACACAGTCACTCCCAGCCTTCAGTGAAAGACCCCGCTTCTATAATACATAGAGGAAGCAACTCAAGGAAAATGCAAGGACAGGCGCCTCCTGTTCCCTGCATCCTCAGATGCGGCTAGATGAACACGTACCCATCATCTCCATGCGTGCGAAGGGCCATACAGTGCCAATTACAAGGAAAGGGTTATCGGAACACAGTAAGTTTGGAGACCTTGAAGATACATATCATGCCTTTATAGTCATACAGCATGTGGAGGAAAACCTTGAGGCAATTAGGGAAAGGCAGGTGGTTCCCCTTTCTAATAAGGAGCTTTCTGGGAGACAGAAAGTTATCTGTCTCAGAAAAATACTCAGAGCCATGAGGGAAATATGTTCGTAATTACAAGTCATCATTAAGGACATGGAGACTTTTAACAAGTGATGGGAATTCCTTCCACGGACTCACACAGGGCTGGTCAGAGTGTCTTCCTCTAGGAACTTTTTAAACAAGGACTTGTCAGGTGACATAGAAACAGAAAACCTCCTTTGATTTAAGAAACTCATTATATTTCTTTATGGTTCTGTTCAAAAGTTGGATTTTCGATTCTCTGCTTTCGGTACTTAGAGACACCACAGTTTCATAAAAGCAGTTCAATTTTTTTTTTTTTAAGAACCGAGGTATGGTGGTTCAAATGAGAAATGCCCCCCATAGGCTCATGCATTTGAACACAAGGTGCCCAGATGGTGGCGCTATTGGCGAGGGTAAGGAATCTTTAGGAGAGGCACCTTGGTGGAGGAAGTGCATCCCTGGGGTTTGCAGCTCTGAGCTGCTTTTGAGGCCTTAGGGCCTCCGCCGACTTCCTTTCCTTGCTCTGCTTCTCTGTGCAGCTGAAAATGTAGCCAGTCAGCTCCTTGCTCCTGCCTCCTGCTTTTGTACCTACCTTGCCGTTCCGGACTCTTCCTGGAACCCTAAGTCAAAATAAACACTTTCTTCTATAGGTTGCTTTTGGAGGTGGCGATTTAGCACAGCAACAAAAAAGTAACAATGTGTACAGTAAGCACGTCAATTACGTCTACCTTTCTAGCTCTGGAAACACTCCACACAGTGAAATCCCTTCCCGCTGGGAAAACAAACAAACAACACTATTTCTTCACAAAGTCAAAGGATGCTGTTTGGAGTCCCAGACTCCTCAGCGGCTCACCAACTGATACCTGCTTGCCGAAGCTGAGTTTGGCTTTGGGAATTCTGGCATAGACAGGCGTGAGACTTCTGAGTGACTGCCACCAGAGATAAATTCAGTCTCTGCCATTGCTACTGACAACTGAACTTCAGAACTTAAAGCAGTAGGTGAACGGATCTAAAACACGACAGGCCAAACAAATATCCTGCTCGATACTGCCTGTGTACAAATAGAAATAGAGAGGGAACTTCCTCATGAGAGAGAGCATGGTGACCGGGTGACAGACCTTCTCCTTGGCACCTGGCATGATGGGACTACTGAAGCACCCAAAAGTCCATGGCCTCCCTTTGGACACTCAGACTGTTATTCGAAGCATTTTGGGCAGCAGTATGTGGAAGAATTTATTTACAGCTGTTTTGTTTTAAGATAAGAGCAAAGAGAGATAAAAAGAAAAGCCATTCAAAGCACATCAAAATGTACTGCACCTTCCTTGTTTCCAGGCCTCTGTGTCTCTCCCTCCAGATGACTATAACATCCTGGTCCTCTCATGGAAGTATGGTCCTTTCCTTTGTTGCTGAGATTTGGGGCACAGGAAACTGTACACTGAGTGCAGCAGACACCCAGGCCATAGATGTGCATCAGATAGCAAGAATCAACATCTTAGCTTTCCAAGGTTTTTAGTTTCTAAAATAAATAAATATTTAAAAGGGAGAATGAAAACTGGACAGGTGAAGTAAGTCCGTGTTCTAAGGTCAGTGTTTGGGAGGCGGGGGCAGGAGCATCCTGAGTTAGAGGCAACCCGAACCACAGAAGGAGACACTGCCTCAAAACAAGACACACCACCACACCACGATGGAAAACAAAACCACAACCGCCTGGGATCGGGGCTCCTCTGCCTTGAAGCTTTCCTTCATCAGAGTTGGGGTGTCAAAACCAGGAAGCACAGCTTCTCTAAGCATCCTGAGTCCTGCGTGCCAGCCCTCCTCCTCTGCACCAAGGAAGCAGCCAGGCCGACTCCAACTTGTTATCCTGAGACTTGAACCAGGAACCACATTAAAAGCCAAGAGCAATGGGACACATGGCACCGTTTCTAAAACGTAGCCATATGAGCACGTGGCAAATCTTCCCACGCCAAAGCAATTTGGACACCAGTGTTCAACTATCGGCGCGCGTGAGTTTGAGCCATGACCAAACTGATGCAGTGTTCTCACAAGAGTGGTCAGCTGGCAAACTGAAACAGGAAGTCAGCTCTTTAAGCCATCAGAGTCTTGGAGAGTGAGGGCCGAGGAGAGACAGTGTGAACCAGCTTGCTTTTCTTTTTAATGCAGATAAATGTTGCTAAAGTGCCACTTAAGAACATAGGGTGGGGTCTCACCAAGTATATAGACATGAGTTCAGTCTCAGACACCCATGTGAAAAACTATGCAGAGTGTGGTACGTGCTTATAATCCAGAGCTGTTGAGGCAGAGACAGGAGCCCTGGGGCTCACAGGCTAGTCAGTCTAACGCAATGTGTAAACCCCAGACTAGCGGGAGATCCTATCTTTAAAAAAGAAATGTAATGAGAGCCAAAGTTGACCTCTGGCTTCTACATGTGTGCAGGCACACAGAGAGACAACATGTGTACACACATACACCTGTATACTTCTGTACACAGACATTCACATACACAAAAGAACATATAGAGGAAGTTCAAAGCAGCATCGAGGCTGTTTCGTGAAGCCTCAGCCCTGAGTTCACTCCAGGGACCACCTGCATCACCTCCGAGCCTCAGGAGCAGCAGTGACTGACTGAGGAAGGAGAGACTTCTGTGGTAAAGAGGGAAGCATCCCCTGGCCATCGCTTCCCTGTAACTCGTTTTCTTTATTCCTTATGAAGTGATGATCATCGATCGTCGTCATTTAGGACGAGTTCCGGTGAAAATAGACACGCCGTGAAGTAACAATTCAGGAACTGTAAAGTTACAAACCTCAAATGGATTCATTTTAGGAAGGAAATATTTTCCACAAAGAATCAAATATTTTCCATAGCAATAAAATAGGATTTTCCTGAGGGAGTCTGGAAAAGTGCCTCCAAGGTTCCGATTGATAAGCTTTCGCAGGAGAAAGAGTGCGCTTTGGGGTAATAAATCGCCAACTGACATGCTCTGCACAAAACAGCAGTGTTTGATACCAAGCTGCAGGGATAGGAGCACAAAGGCATCAATTATCCCAAAATAGACTGGGGCAGAGTCCAGTGAGCTATTAGTTCTTTAAGCTGCGTCCACAAGGGATGGAGAGAAAGGGGGATTTGGCAATCAGCTGGTTAATTTGATCACTGTAGACAACTGCACTGTATAATTTAGGTCGGAAACAAACCCTGACCTGGAGTTCCTAATTTGGAACATTCATCAAATTAATCAAATAATTGTGAATTCTCGATTTCACTGAGCCCTGAAACAGGGTTCCAGGAACACAGATCAAGGGCCTACTTACAGTCACCAGCAACATGTGGCGTTTCACTATCTGGGCATCTGTGTCTTTCTGCTTCAGGTTTCGTGGCCACCTCCTCCTATCCCACTCTTCTCTGCCAAAATGAGTTTCTTTTCTGCCCTGTAGGGAAATGTCTCCATAAGCCACTGAAGCCCTCGCCTCGCCTCGAATGTGTACTAGCACTGTGTAAGCACCGTGCAGGCACCATGCACATCCTCCGTGGTGGCTGCCTCAACAGAAAGGCTTCCTGTCTCATTACAACCAACCTTTGGCATCTTCTCCAAAGCCTACCACACCACTTTCCAGAAACCTTGTGTCTTTTTAGATTTTCAGATTGTCCCTTTGTACTGGTTCAGGTGACTCAACAAATAAACAAATGATCCTATGGGGTAGAGGGGAAGCAACTTCAAGAACTACTGCTATGTTTAAATTAGCAGGAAGTTTCTGGAAAGCAAAGGCAACAGGTGTGAAAGTGGCTATTTAGAAGTTCAGATCATAGACCCAATAAACCATGGGAAGTGTGTGGGGAGTGTTGTTTGTTTTTCTTTTGTTTTTATTTGTTTATTTGTTTGTTTGGTTGAAATATGTAAAATAAGGAAGGAACTTAATTTTAAAGATATATTGGTACTGTTGTAACAGGGACTTAAAAGAAAATTTAAAAGCAGCCATGAAGGGATTCATTTCTGTAGGGGTTTTTAATGTCCAGGGCAAATATCACCAAGGGAGAAGTTGTACAAATACTGGAAGTGTGCCCATGTCAAAAAGTAGGAGGGAGGAGGAGGTATTTAGTACCTGTAACTATACAGGTGGGAGTGAAGTCCCTCTGTAAATCAGGCCACTTCAGCATGAAGAGTGCTGTGTCTGTCGCAGGCCTGCCCCGCCCCTCAGCAGCAAGCACAGTCTACATCATGGACAAGTAATAAATCTCTGTGGAATGAATGAATGAGGAGTTTTATTTCTGTCTAATTAAATAACTCCATATGGAGAAGTACCCAGGGAGCAGTGAGGAGACAGGGTCTCGCCAATTACATCAGCCAAATCAACCGTGGCAATTAATTTGGGGCAGATGCTGGAGCCAAATCCTTCAATGCAAAGGCAACACTGAACTCGCTCATTTAGTCTTCACAGTTAAAAGGCACAGACCAGTCTAGAAAGGCCAATGACGACCAACAGCGATTTCTGATTGTCACAACGGGATTGTGACTTTTACTTTCCTACAAGGTCCCAATTTTCTACCCATTACTTGGAAGGAGATTTCAAGTCTTCCCGTCTTGACTTGACTTACCTGTCTCACACCTCTTGAAAGGCTCCTCTGCCATTTAATCCTGAGTCACATTATGGCACCAATAAGCTGAACTTGGCGCTACCAGCATCACCATGAATTACAAAATTGTTAAATCCACACTTTAGCCCTCTGCCCTCACCTTGGTGACCTCCTACATCATTTGCCCAAAGTCTTTTCCTCCTTTTGGAACTCCAAACAACATACCTGTCTCCTATCCTACAGCTTTTAAACAACCAAGTGTTCAAACAACTCTGAATTATTTCTCTGGAGAGCCGAAGCCCCCATATCACACATCTCATGGCCAACAGCACGTTCCATTAAACCCTCAAATCCTCACGCCAAAATGTAAAAAGACTGTCTTCTGTCCGTAGGCCTGATCTCTGCTCATGGCATCACCCCAAACACAAGGGATCGCTTGAGATCCCATAGCCACCCAACACAGTGCCCTTCAAACAGTCTTGTCGGTCGTTCAGCAGGTGAGCTTACTCATGAATACGTCCTGTTCATTTGCTCATGTGTGTTCTGTCCATATGAGTGAGAATTAGGAGTCACCACCTAATGAAAGAAGCAGACAAGCAGGCATGGGCAGCATGGGCAGGAGCTGGAGTGTCTGTCCAACACTGTGGGAATGAGGGATGGCCAAGTGGACCAAGAGTCAGGAATTCCTAAGACAGGCAGTGTCAGGAATGGACAAGAATAGAGAAAGCTCGAGACTTCCAGACAATCCTTCAGAGTTCGAGTGCTAACCCTCATCTGTTAGCAGAACTCCCCAGTGTGAATAAGCCTAACAACAGAAGAGGAGAAGCACCTTTAAGAAGCAAATAGTACTTCACTAAAACACAGGCCCTGCTAGATGCCAAGAGACACACCTGTTTCTATGAAGGTCAGACACTGGCTGGAAAAGGTACAAAGCCAGGCACTGCACATGGCCTTCCACTATTTGCATTAGGAAGGGAGAAACTCAGAACCCAGATGCTTATAAGAAGTATAAGTACAAATAAATTTGTGTTTTGGGACATGTGTGTGAAGAACCCAGGACACATAATCAACCAAAAGGCATTTGACCTTTAATCCCAGCACTCAGGAGTCAGTGGCCAACAGATTTCTGTGAATTCCAGAGCAGCCTGGTCTACATAGAGTTCCAGGCCATCCCAGATTGCATAGGGAGGCCCTGCCTTGTAGAGTGGCGGGCAGGGGAGGACAGGGTGATTGATAAAACAGTGGTCACCGCTGTCGAACAAGGGATTAGTTGCTCTGTCTCTGTTTTCTGGGTTTCAACTAGAAAATAATTCTTTTTTTTTTAATTGCCCAGTCATAAAGTCTCACAAAGCAGAGGCTGGGAGCTAAAATGACAAAGGGGGGCATCAGTGACAGGGACAGCAGCGCTGGGGAGTAGGCAGAGAGACTGGGGTCTGCAAGAGGAAGGACAGGATCCTCTTCCAGTGGAGGAAAGAGAACAGGTCCTGGGACACCTCAGAAGAATGTTGCTGAGAGGTTAGGAGGGACAAGCGAGAGGCTGAGAGAGCAGGTGATGCCAGGAGCACAGGTCTCCCATTGGTTCACAGATGTTCCTCGTGCTTCCTCACCCAATAAGAGTGCACGGTGCTCCACATTGCGGCCTTACCCCACCACACCCCTCCCCTGGTGATTTTCAAAGTCAAAAGGCTAACCTGTTTCTTAGCTTGCTTACATTTCTGCTAGTTTACTTTGGTTTCTTTAAAACCATCTCCTCCCTCCTCTCAAACACGACACCCATCTCTAAGCTGCCTGTGCCTTTATCTACGCCTTGGAAATTAACGACCATGGAACTTTTTTAAGATTTAAAAGACATATAAGTCATCTTTTCTAGGCTGCCTCTGAAAGTTGTGATTCTATAGATTAAGTGTAGAGATTAAGAGTAAAAGAGTTGCTGCTTCCAGATCCCAACGCTGTTTCCGTGCCACGTAGCAGAAGTTACAGGGTCAAAAGGTAAGAACCTTTACATTTTTAGTAGCTGCTGTCAAGGGCTCTCCAAAAATGTTCCAACAACATTACAGACAAGCTCTTATTAGATCTATCTGTGCATGAGAGAGGCAAAAAGAACAAGACGTGCAGTTAACAGCTGTCGGCAAAAACAAAGCATACAGGAGCGTGTTCTACAAAAAAAACACACAGCCATCCTCTTCCAGGGTCCCAGCTCTCACTGTAAGGGTCACTCGTGTGTCCAGCAACAATTAATTCCTAATGCCCAGAATTGTTTTCTGGATATGCAAGAGAAGAGTGCAAGGAATGAAGAGAGTGAAAATTATGGAAAACAACCACTGGCCCCCAGACCTTATAGATAAATCCTCCAAGGTAACACTGTACTGTCCGTACTACACGTGTGTGTAAAAATTCATGTATGTCTAATAGAGGGTCCCAAAAATAGACTCATAAAGAAGAGTAGAAACAAAAGAGTAAAGAATATGCATTACATATAATTCATATGCTTATACATTTTTATAATTCTCAAACATACAACTTTTTTCCTAGGATTAATGTTCTTCAAGCTGCCCTTCCATCCCTTAGCTCTCAAGGGGCCTGCAACACCACAACTGGACTCAGGTTCACCAGGTAGGATGTGACTTCACCCACGCACCGCAGGGCAAAAATCGTTAACAGGTTATCTGCAACTATATGTGGTGCAAGCGCCGTGGCTTCAGAACTCGAGGCCGATGAGGAAGTATGTTTCATGGACTGTATTAATTTCGAATGGCAGGCTATCTTCCCTCTGGGGAAGAACAACACAGATACAGCAGGGATAATATCTCTTCAAAATGTTCACTCAGAAATGCTTCCAGGATGCAGACACACAGAGTCTCAGGGCATCTGTGAGCTGTGCTCTCACCTGCCAGTACACCTTCTTTCTCCATATTTTCTAGGATGACGGTCGCTCACAAGCCCTCGAAGCAACCTTGGTCTACTCAGTCAAAAGTACAAGCCAATGCATGGTCAGAGGAGAAATTCAAAATGTTCCAAGGGTATTCTTCACACCCTTCCTGAAATCTCACCCAACCAGAACTCAATTATTATAAAATATGATCTGGGGCTGGAGAGCTGACTCAGTGTTTAAGAGCACTTTCTTGTGCTTCTGGAAGCCCTGAGTTTGGTTCCCAGAACCCACAGGGCAGCTCACAACCATCCTGGGGAGATGACATTCTCTTCTGGCTTCCTTGGGCACAGATGCACATGCAGGCCAAACAGCTATTAATTAATTAGTTAATTAATTAATTAATTAGAGTTTGATATGGCCAGGCATGGTGGTTCATGTCTGTAATCTCAGCAATCTGTCCCAGAGACAGAGACAGGAGGACTGCCTCAAGTTCAAGGCCAGTCTAATCTATATAGTTAACTCTAGGCAAGCCTGGGCTATCAAGAAAAATCTTTTTAAAAAAATACATCTGTCTATCTGGTTAAAGTGAGTGCCCACAGTCCTAGCTAATTACCTGTAAGACTAAGTTGTCATCACTGAGCCTAGATGTCCAGGGCCAACCTGGGGAACAGAGAGAGACCTTTCCCTGCCCCCGTCTTATCTTAAGAAAAGCAAAAGGCAAAACAAACCAACAAGATCGGCTCATAAAAGGCTGTGTGCTTCTGCCTTTCTATAATGACAGGATATTCACTGCCTGTTCCTAAAAACAAAAAGATAAAATCATGCAGCATCCAGTTCTAAGTTTCTGTTTCCTAAGCCAAGGATAACTTGTAGAGAGCACAGGATAGCTTCAAACTTGGAACAATCCTCCCGCCTCACCTTCCTGAGTACCCTCAGATTTCACCCACCTTAAGTCCCTCATGTGTTAAGTGCAGAACATGGAAACCAAAATGATGAACTTTGGTTATCACTAAGCCTGGAAGGCACGGTAGGGAGGAATAGGCAGAGGACAGGTCTTGGGCTCAAGGGTGCAAATTGATGAGAGAAATGTATGCTAACGCTCTAGAGAACAGGCCTTAATTGAATGTTCTCAAGTAGCTGGTAGAGATGATTATAAAATAAATGTCTATGATGAAGGACCTGCTAATCACTCAGTTTAATCATTGCACAGTGTGTGTGTGTGTGTGTGTGTGTGTGTGTGTGTGTGTGTTCCATAGAGTGTAAATTAAAAATAAATCATACTTACAGACCAAAAACTCATAAAACAGCTTTACTTAATGATGTAAAAACTTGCTGCTCATCAAAGAAGTTCTCTTTGCAGCAGACAGAGAACTGTAGTTTGATCAGAAACTTGTAGGTAGCGCAGTCTACTGACCACGCCAAACTAAAAAGAACAACTGATTTTAGGATGTCCATCTCCAGTGGAGGCATCTACAACTCAATTCCTATGCCTAAGGCTCAAGGAACATTCAGAAGAGGGGGCAGAAAGACTGTAGAATTAGAGAACCTGAAAGTCTTCCGTCCAACTGTCTCTCTCAGAAGTGCTAAGGGAAGATACACCCACAGTCCCACAGCATTGTGGCTGCGTAAGCAAGAGCGGAACAACAACACTAATAGACATGCTACCATGGAAGGGTGAAGTCTCACAGTGCCCTCCCTAGACAAAGGTAACTAAAGACTGCTGTTGACATGAGTTCCCAAGCTGGCTATCCATTATCAAGTGGTCAGCTCTAAAATCATGTGCTTAGAAGCAACAGTGGGTGGATTCAGGAGTGTGTGTGTGTGTGTGTGTGTGTGTGTGTGTGTGTGTTAAAGGAGTCATGCTTTTGAGAGGGGATGAAGCATGAAAAGGGTTGGAGGATTGCCTTGAGGAAATATATTTAATAGATTATATTGGTTTCAAATGGCAGAATAGCTTTCCTATAGGAAAAGGAGAGGGTAGATGGTAGAGAGGGGAGGGGGAAGTATATGTAACTTTATTTTAATGAAAATAAAAATAAACCATACCTCCCTTTCTCTAAGGAGAAGGGGAAGGGCAATGGTGGAAGAAACTTGTAAAGGGAGGGCAGGAGGGAGGGGGCTGCTATTAGGATGTAAAGTGAATACGGAAATTAATGAGAAAAGAAAAAAATCACACCAGTACAAAAAGACTGACAGTATTATGAGGTGTGTCTTAGAGCTGGTAAGATGTCATGAGTTCCATTACCTAGAGAAATACCCTAGAAGTGAGGAGACATGCGCAGACACACTGCCCATGGTGGAGCATCTGTCCATAGGCATTGCCTTCTCTGGGTTCATTGAGCAGACTCCCCCTGTACCAACCCAGTGAATTCTCTCCTCAAGACAACCTTCTACTCATGTCCTAGAAAGCATATGTGCCTCCCTCAGAGGAAGCCTGTCTAACTCTTCTGAGTAATTGGGACCTTACATGTATCTTTGGAAAGCTCTGGAGGTGACCGTCACCCAGGCCATTGTTAATCGGTTCTGAGGGTCACACGCAGCTGCCCTCGAAAGACAAGAGAGATGAGAGCACCTACCCTACTATTACTTCTGACTGCGACCTAAGAGGGCTCTGCAAAGGACACTAGTTCCCTCGGGTTCTCAAAATAATTGGAAAAAAAAAATCTTGTTTTTGTAAAAGTTCCAGAATGAAAGATAGAACTTGTGTGACCTTGAACTCAGTGTGCATCTTCAAATGTGACACCCAAATTATAATCCATAAGTGAAAACATTAACAAATTAAAGATTTCGACTCCAAATATGGAAGTAGTTAAAAATCAAGCCACAGATGTAAGGAAAATACTTGCAACTCAGTATCTCTGCATCCATAACACTTAGAGGTAACATGTCATCCACAGAGAGATACATGGCTTGTTTTCAGAGTATGAAGCACTCACACAGAAATGAAAAGCAACAGCACAGGGAAACATGGACAAAAGACTTGAATAAACACATTGTCATGGAGTATGTGTGGACGCTAAGGAGACTCATAGAAAGGTAGTCAGAATTGTAAGTTATTAGGAAGGTGAAGATGATGTGGTACCATTTCCCAGCCATTAGTACATCTCTGTGTATGTCATATATACATATATGTGTATATATACATATACATACATACATATATATACATGTACACGTGTACACACACACATGACAGAGAAAACCCAGTGTTGGAGGGCAAGTCACATACATTACTAGCTAGAATGTAAATGAGACTAGTTTGTAGCACAAAATTTGCAGGGTTTTTTTTTTATTCAGTTGAAAATTCATTTATCCTAATACCAAGTAACTCATGAAGGTTACGTGTCCATACTAAAGTGTGTGCATGAATCTTCACTTGATCCTAATTCAAAACATGGAAAAGTCAAAAGAACCTTAAAGATAGAACTATCCAGATGACTGTACCATGAGACATGTGTGATCCGCAACACAGCTCCCCCGGGACAGATAAATTCACACAGAAGGATGGGCGAGTCTTAAAACTATGTGTAAAGGGCTTTGTAGATGGATCAATGCTTAAGAGCACTGGCTGCTCTTCCAAGAACCCAAATTTGTTACCCAGAACCTAAATGGCAGCTCGAAACCATCTCTAACTCCAGCTCCAGGAGACCTCACCCCCAACTACTGGCCTCGACAGGTACCAGGCACACCCCTGCTATACAGACATGCACACCAGCACAACAAAACAAGCACAAAAATAAATATTTAAAAAAAAAACACTCTGCTAAAGAAAGGAAGCCAGGCCCCAAAGACCACATATTTTCCTTCCATTCATGTGAAATTCAGACAGCGCATGGCTGTGCAGTTTAGGCTAGAGTGTATGAGGACGATTACAAACAGGGAGGGAAATGTATTCAGCCTTGGCTATGCTGATGGCCGTACGGGTGAAGACGTGTATTGGAAATCACCCAACTGCCACCTGCTTGCGTTTTGTGTAGTTCATTGTTTTGGTAGGCTGAGTGTTAAGCCCTCCCTCAGCCATCAAGGTGTGCCACCGGGAAAGTCACTCCTTCATTCATAATTGATACTAACACTTTAGAGAAACATGGAGACCGAGAATGAGTCTGAACCAACCACAAACAGGACCTCATGAGACAGAAAAACTTCTGTATGGCAAAGGACATCACTGTCAAAATGGCAGGCTACGCAAATTCTTCTCCGAGATGACTCGAGCAAAGCACAGGGGTGTGGGAGGGGAAGTAGCATGCTTATTTAATGATGCACACAGAGCCCGACTCCCATCTGCCGCACAGCACTAACGAGCTACACTGGAGCACACCTGTAATCTCAGCACTTAAGAAGCAGAGGCAGAAGGATCAGAAGTTCAAAGCCATCCTTGGCTACACAGTAAACTTAAAAGCAGCCAGGGGTACATGAGACCCTGTTGTCTTCCCCCTCCCGCTTCTCTCTCTCTAGACATAGAAAGTGTATATATAGATATAGACATATAGATACACTCGTGTATATGAAGCTAAATCCTAAAAATATCTCCTTTACGTCATCTCTGGAGTTGGCTGCAGAGAGGATGCTGGAGACACACATCCTCATTACTTCAGCAAATAATTGGTATGTGCACACTTCTCCAAGAGCCGCTTGGATAAGTTGGATACTCCCTGCTCTGTGGTACATAACTATGCCAGAGATACCTGGGGAACAGAATGCTTGCCCTGTTATAACCATTACCGCTTACTTCTGACTCTTGTCGAGCGATCATCCCTACATTTGAGCAATGGGCAATGATAACATTCGGTCGGAAAATATTTTCTTTTCATAGTGACCTTCTTTCTCCTGCTTGAGTAGAAAAATTAGTCTGCCTAGAATGTTAGCTTTTAAATGTACTGACCTCATTTTTCAAGAGAGTGAGTGTAAAGATGAGAACTATTCTGAGGATCCGTCTATTGTTTTGCATATTCATATATGCAAATGTGCAAATCCACTATCTGTGTTGGAGATATGGCCTCGTTCTGCAGCCCAAGCTGTCCTAGAACTCGCTCGTCAAGTTTTAGCCCCCAGTGCTGTAATTACAAGCATGTGTCACCACATCCAGATGTGCGTGTCCTATCCAACAGCATTTATGTATACAGATTAAACATCTCTAATTCAAAATCTATAAACTAAATCAGAGTTTTTTGAGTGCTAATATGAAGCTGAAACTTTGAGTAGCCTCATGTGATGGGCCAAAGTCAGAATACATGCACACTAAAAGCCTAGTATATAATTATTCCCATAGAGAGTCTATGAAGCCAAATGTATTTCACATTTAATCTTGACTTTATATATATATGCAAATATTCCCGAAGAAATCTGAAATTCTCTCTTAGTTGGGTTTGTCAGCTTGATACAAGCTAACACTATCTGGGAAGAGAAGCCTTAATGAGAAAGTGCCCTCATCAAGACAGCCTTGAGGCAAGTCTGTACGGTGTTTCTTTCATTAATGATTGACAAGGAAGGAGCCAGCCCACAGAGGGGTGGGAGCCACCATGGGCAGGCGGTCCTGAGTTGTATAAAAATTAGGCTAAGCAAGTCCTGAGGGTTAAGCCAGACAGCAGCATCCTCCATAGCCTCTGTTTCAGCTCCTGCCTCCAGGTTTCTGCCTTGAGTTCCCGTCCTGACTTCCCTCAGTGATAGAGTGTGACCAGAGGGCTGTATACTGCAACACACACACACATACACCCACACCTTTTTTTTTAATCGCCATAAAAGAAACCTAACTGAAACAAATTCTAAACATTTCTGATTCCAAATAAATTAGGTAAGGGTTACTCTGACTGTTCTAAAACAAAAACCAAAGTGAACCAAGGTCAGTGTCTTCCATCTGAGGTAGTAAAATGTACCATATATGAATTCTATAAATTCTATAAACATGTATTAAAAATTAATTTACTAGTGTCTTACTGCCTCAGAAAGCTTATTTCTCCAAATAAATATCATATATATATGTATATACATATATATGTGTATATATACATACATATATATACATATACATATATATGTAATCTGCCTTTGTTTAATTTTCCTGTTGCTGTGATAAAATATCCCAACAAAGACACCATGGGGTAACAAGGGCTTCACTCTGGCTCCTAGTACAAGAGCACAGTCTGCCATGGTGGGGAATCAAGGCATCAGGGTATGGGGCAGCTGGTCATATCATTTGAACAAACAGGAAACCAGCCCCAGAAATACTTGTTCAGCTCACTGCAGACCCAATGACACATGCTCAGCTCTCTTTCTCCTTATGCAGTTTAGGACTCCACCTCACAGAACGGCGCCTGTCACCCACAACAGATCCCCCACCCACCCACAAACACACCTCGGTTAACCCAATCACGATGACTGCCACAGGCAGGCCCAGATACCAGTGTTACAGGGGACACTAGACCCCATTGGGTTGGCAGTTTCAATCTATAGCTGCTGGCTACATGGGTTCAGTGCTCAGGGGGCTGTCTTACGGGAACACAGTAAAGGAACAGGGGGCCCAGTAGGAAGTCGGGGGGGGGCTCTGATGACAGTTCTCAGAGAACTGTAAGAGATGCTAGGTGCCACAAAGGTAGCACAGTGGCTGTGAGAGTCCAATGGAGTCAGCGTGCATCTCAATTCGAAGGAGCTTGCGTCCCTCCATGTTTCCCCAGCCGAGAGTTTTTTGCCGAGTTCCCAGGTGGACTCTCAGACTCTGCCCTCCCAGGAAAGCCTCTCGCTGAACTGCCATAGATTTTGCTGTTCATGTTACTGTAAAATGTGCCTGCTCTGCAGTGTTGGTAGGTATGTCTCATATTTTCTGATAAGAGCAGAGCCTTCCTTTGAGATTTAAACTCTTGAAGCTGGGGTGAAGGTACACTCCTCTAATCCCAGCACTGAGGGAGAGGCAGGTAGATCTATGTGAGCTCCAAAGACAACCAAGACTACACAGTAAGATCCTGTCTACAGAATATATCAGATTAACCTTCTCTCCCTCCCTCCCTCCCTCCCTGCCTCCCTCCCCTGCCCCAGTGACACAGTCTCATGTAATTGAAGCTGGCCTTGAACTTCTGACTCTCATGCTTCTTGAATGCTGAGATACCAGGTGTGTACTATTATGAACTTAACAACTTTCCTTCTAAAAAAATGCCACACTCCTCCAAGCAGAGCTCAAAAAGAACACACACAACTGGAGTTGAGCCTGGTAGGGGAGCACAGCTTCCCCTGAGCTCCTGTCAACCTGCAGTCCACTTCTCTTCGGACTATTTCTGTACTGTCCTCTTCTCCTAGGCCCCAGTCTCAATGGCTTTTTTTCCTCCAACAGTGACATACACACCTATTTCTAGGACCCAACTCTGAAGTGGCAGGAACACAAATCATATTTTGGTTTGTTTTCTTCTACAGCGCAATAGACCCTTCTTGTTACAAAACACACTGTCTGCCCCTTCCCAGATGACAGTCTCCTAGTGGGGTCAAATGTCAGTTCCTGTCCATTTTACATCTCCCCTGCACACAATTCCCACTCCTGAGTCCAGCCCGCCATGCCTGGCTCCTTACCTTGGTTGCTTTTTTTTTTTTCCTCAGGAACTTGACTCATCAGTAAAGTCCCAAGCTTAGCCCATCAGTTACAACTGTCAGTATCTGAATCCCAACTGCCAAGGTCTTTCCCATGGTACTCTTGGGCACCAAGCCAACCAGAGAGAGTTACATGAAGTTAGTGTCCCCAGGTGTTCTGGGGCAGCTAGATGCAGTTAGAGGAGAAGTTTTCTGGCAAAATCTAAAGTTTCTGACCAACAAACGACAAGAAGGGAAATTAAGGTGTAGGCTTTTTAGTTATGGACAAAAGTCATGTTGTGTAGTCAAGTTGGTAGAACACATTTCTGGGTTTGTTTGGGGTTTTTTTGGTTGGTTGGTTGGTTTTGTTTTTGTTTTTGTTTTTGTTTTTGTTTTTCCGAGACAGGGTTTCTCTGTGTAGCCCTGGCTGTTCTGGAACTCACTCTGTAGACCAGGCTGGCCTCGAACTCAGAAATCCTCCTGCCTCTGCCTCCCAAGTGCTGGAATTAAAGGCGTGCGCCACCCCTGCCCGGCAGTAGAACACATTTCTAATGAGGAGATCTGGTTGCACACTGGAGAGCTCTGCTGAATGGTGCTTGGGAGCTCTCACTGGTGCCTGTGCTGCTCGCTCCGCGTGGCCTGAGGTGGCGACAGCCATCCTTAATAGTGGACACAGACTCCTGGCCATTCCCACCTCTGGAGCTGCTGAAAGTTCGAACAATAACCAGACTCTCTTGTTATTGTTGGACAACACTTCCTGGGTGTCTGTAATAAAGTTAAATGTGAAATAAAGTCTGTATTGTTCTGTTGGCTCTTTTGAGATTCTTGGTATCTCATTTGAGGGAGCCTTTGTTCCCTCAAGGTTAAAAAAAATACCAAAAACAAAAACAAAAACCAGAAACCCACATATTACCAGGCCTTCTTACTAGCTATCACAACACCAGCAGTGTGAACGTCACTATGTGTAGGAGTTGATGTTTATAAGGATCACTTCCCTTTAAAATGGGGTGCATAATTATTGTTTTAGGGGGCAGTTAATGAGTGGAACTTGTAGAAGATTAAACACATTAGGTTTGAGAGGACCAGTGGGGTGAAAGTAAGCCACCATCCTTCCCATGTGGAGAGGGAGGCTGAGTGCTAAGTGTGTCTCAGGAGACTCTTCCAACCCCACCCACCATGACTTAACAATGTCTGGCATGCCCTGGAAGCCACCCAGCCCTGAAAGCCATTCCCAGAGAACACCCCAGTCTCTATGCATCAGTGCAGATTCAGCACAGCACCACTGAGAACAAAGGGACAGTGCTGGCAGAGGGATAAGAAAGCCCTAAAAGCATCAGAGATGACCAGTCCTCCTTCGATACCAGGAAAGAGACAGCCACTCTCCCAGCCCTCAGGGAGCTCCACCCCAGGGCAAAGCTAGGAGTGCATACCCTTAAACTGAAAGGTGTATCAAAACAGAGGTGTGAGCAAAGCATTATGGGAACCAGAGATGATGGAAGGCTGCAAAGAAGAAGGGATATTTGAGTGGGGCTTTGAAGGAGGAAGAGGAGTCCCACTGTTAGATGGATGCTTCAGAGGAAAACAACGAACAGAACATCAAGGGAATGGTAGAGGCAAATCCATAAAGCAGTTTCGACTTGCCTTGTGCAGGTCCCAGTCATGCTTTCAGACACGAGGTGAGTCATAGAAAGAATGTGCATACAGCACGCTCTTCCCTCTCTGCCTGAGCTTGAAAACCGAGTTTGTACTGCACAAAAAACTGCCCGACACCCCTAAGTCCATGCCCACAGTTTTTACTCAAGAGGCAGGCAGCAGGTAAAACTCGACTTTGGAAAATGTGAGTGCTGAGGCTGATGGGGACAGAGTAAAGCTGGGATATGCTTTCCCCTTCGAAGCTGACACTACCCAGGTTTCCTCAGCCCATTCAGTACCACACATTAATGCTACTCGGATCTATTAGATGTGGCTTCTCCATCAAGAAGCCCTCTAGTAAGGGATGAAAACGCACTGACTGGGGCTGGGGATGTGGCTCAGTGGGTAAAATGCTTGCTGCACAGCATGAGGATCTGAGTTCACATCCCCAGCACCCATATAGATGGTGGACAAAGGTGGCTTGCCTGCATTCCCAGCACTTGGCAGATAGAGAAAGGGATAGTTAACTAGGTTAGACCAATTGGCAAGCTCTGGACTGAAGTGAGAAACCTTTTCTTGACATATAAAGTAGAGAGAAGCTGAAGGAAACATCTGGCGTGAACCTCTGGCTCCATACACCTGTGTGCCCCTACGTACGTGAGCATGCATGCACTCATGAATATGTGCACACCATATGCATGTGCACACATGAAAAGAAATAATGTTGAAAAGAAAGCCGTCTTCTGATATGGGGATCCCAAAGATGGGAACTGGGTGGTGACAGGGATCTCTGAGGACAAAGCAAACATAGCCTCTGCTTTGTCCTGACTTCATCCTTTCTATTTCTGCACACCCTTGCAAAGCATCATTCTATTGCACCAGAAAGTGGGCTTGACTTCTCATGTGTTTAATTCTTTTTGCCATAACGTTGGTCATTTTCTGATGTGTCCAATGGAAGTCTGATTATTTAATGACTACATCACTTCCACACTTTCCCAAATATGTCTTGCCATTTCCTCTTATCACAAAAAAGAAAAAAAGAAAACTTGCATTCTGAAATACATGAACAAAATGTTTCATGAAAGGGTATTGTTTGTTTGTTTGTTAGTTTGTTTGTTTTATCATGTAACCACTTTGGAAACACTTAAGTTTAGATATAAAAGCAGAGTTTTGTTAAAGATGATTTAAAGGACTAAAAATTAGTCCTTCAAAACCTGCTGAAGTTGACTTATATACAAGGAGAGAGGATATGAAATTATGGAGCAAGGCAGGATAGTACAGATCTTTAATCCCACCACCTGGGAGGCAGAGGCAGGCCCATTTCTCAGAGCTTGAGGTCAGCTGCATTATGTAGGAAGTTTCAGGCTGGCCAGCGATGTGTAGTCAGACTGTCTCCAAAAGATAACATATAGGGGCTGGAGGAGAGATGGCTTAGTGTTAAGACTGGCTGCTCTTGCAGTGGACCCAGGCTCAATTCCCAGCACCCACATAGTGGCTCACAAACATCTGTAACTCTAGTCCAGGGAATCTGGCACCCTCTTCTAATCTCCATGGGCACCAGGGGCACATGTGGTGTACATAAATACATATGCCAAAACACTCATGTACACAAAAATAAATTATTTTTAAAGATAAAATATACACTACATACATATAATATATATGCTTCCTTGGCATATGCATCCCTCTACCCACAGTGGATTCTTAGTCCATTGTTAAGTCCCATGAGAAGGCATTGTGGGTAGGGTGTTAATATATATAATTATAATATATACAGTGTACATAATATCTACACTTGAATATGTACTGAAGTAGAATTGTGGGACTGTTTTTCCTTTTGCTTTTTTGAATTCAAAATATTTTGTTGTATGTGTTTCCATCTGTGGATGTTAGCGTGACATCTTCCAGTGAAGTCCCACAGACCGCCCCCCCCAGACATTACAGGTACTGCCAGAGCTCTTGGTTACCCTCCAGAACTTGATGATAAGACCTTATTGCTGATGACACCACATACTTGGTCCATAGAACACTGGAGAACTCAAGTCTGGAATTGTCCTGACTTTTTAGACCCCCATATCATCTCTGCTGGCTAGCTTTCAAGTTGTGACAGGTGCTACATGCTACTGGAGGGGAAAAGGTAACACCAGCCATTCCCAGTGGTAAACTCTGAAAGCTACAGTCATGGCTGGCCTTGCAAGACAGGCCCACTGGTGTAGTCGTAGCAGGGACATCTCGGGTATGATCACTTTCTGGTTGGACTTTAGTCCTGCTCCACAGATGAAACCCATATGTGGCACTATTAGCAGGCTCAGAACCTGTGAATAGACAAGTCATAGGCCAGGAGCAGAACCTACTACTGTTGCACTACTCAATGGACATAATACTAAACATTCCAAATCTCATCTGAGGAGCTTTGAGTTGAGCTAGATGGTGATTAGTTCAAGAGTCACAACTGGCCAAGGTGCAGAGCACTGGGGCCTAAATAAATCATTGTGCCACACCTTGCCACCTCCCAAGGCTCAGGGGTCATTGTGGAAGAGGGGGCAGAGGGAACGTAAGAGCCAGAGGGCAGCTGTACACATGAACTCACAGATTGAGACATCCCGAGCAAAACCTCTACAAGCCCAGGTCAGACCAAATTCCAACATGAAGGGGGAGATGAGCTTACTACCCTACCGCTCACCATGAACCCAATGGCTATTGTGAGCTGTTGGGAGAGGGGGAGTCAGTTTTCTCCAAGAGTCTAGCCCCTGCTAAGTCTCCAGTAGAAGACTATGCACTCAAGAACATAAGGGCTGGTATTGAAGGGCTTTGAAAAATGGAGGCAGGCCATAGTGGTGCATGTAGATCCTCAATGCCAGTGCTCAAGAAGTAAAAGCAGTCAGGCATCTGAGAGTTCAAGGCCAGCTTGGTCTATATAACAAGTTCTGGGCTAGCCAGAACTACATAGTAAGATCTTGTCTCAAAACAAACAGACAACAATGAAAACCTAAACTTAGGTGAGGTGGTGGTTTTGGGAAGAATTGGGGGAGGGGGGTCACAGGTGCATACAAGCAAACACATTGTACAAAACTCAAAGAAGTAATAAAATATTAATTTTTTTAAAAAAATGTTCAATAGATCCGTATTCTCTTTGTTGGTGGTGGTTTTGGTTTGGTTTGTTTGTTCGGGTTGGTTTGTTTTTCCAGGCAGGGTTTCTCTGTGTAGCCCTATGGCTGTCCTGAAATTCACGCTACAGATCCAAACTTAAAAGATCAACCTGTCCTTGCCTCCTGAGTGAAGAAAATAGAGGACAGTATTCAGACTTTAAGAAATAAAAAGGAGAATATGACATTTGTCAGTGCCCTGAATTCAGAAGCTTATAGTGCAAGTACTGGGGTCTCAGCACTGAAGAAAACCGGTCCTCAAAGAAATCAAGTCTTCCATTCTTAGTCAAATTTTTCATTATATATATCATCAGAAAGGCAAATATCACACCGTTTTGCTCTTGAGCAGAAGCCAAATACTTTCTAAACAATCAATAAAAGTCCATCAATGTCCACCCCACCCTGATCACATAACCCAAGGCAATGCTGGGCACCAGTAATAATGGGAACACAGATTTCTCTGCAGTGAGACCAGAATGTAGTGTAAATCCTTAGTTCGGGAAGGTCAGATTACAGGAAGTAGGACAGAGAGAGATCAGAAGGGGCTGCCCACTCGACAGACAGGAGTTGGAGATGCCCAGCCACACTCTCCAATTACCTGGAGCTGGAGGTGGGGCTGCATTGGGAGAGTTTTTGCCTAACATGCAAGAAGCCCGAGTCTCATGCCCAACACCTCATAAACCAGATGTCGCACTGCAAATCTGTGACCCTAACACTTGAAAGATGCGAACAGGAGAATCAAGAGTTCCAGGTCAACTGACAATGAGTTGGAAGCCAGTCTGGGATAAACTCTGTCTCAAGAAAGATTGGGGATCAGGCGGATGGATCCAATAGTTCTTGATGCTGCCAGGAGCTGGACTTTATTCACAATATAACCAGGGCTCTCTCTCTCCTCCACTAGTGTTTCAGGCTGCTGCCTAGACCTCCAGCAATGTACTCAAAGCTGGAAAGTGGCAGACCCAGGATCTGAACACATACCCACAACATCAGTGCCGTTTGCAAACAGGTGTCTAGACAGAAGGCCATTTCCCGTCTCGTCTTAGGGTTGCAAAGCAGAAATGACTTGAGCAGAGAGGGCCACTTTGTGGCTTTCTCATCACCTGCTCTTCCTGTATCCTGTGGGTTACCATACCACACATCTGTAACTGTTGAGTCCCACAGAATCTGCCCCTCCTGAGAGAGTAGGGTGAAAATGAATAATGCTGCCTGGCATGCTGATGTATATCTTTGATCTCAGTGCTCAGGGGGCGATGACACCATGTCTCAAAAAACCTAACAGTTCTTAACAACTTTATATATATGGTCACTCTAGTGATGAAATTCTCTCTCTCTCTCTCTCTCTCTCTCTGTGTGTGTGTGTGTGTGTGTGTGTGTGTGTGTGTTCACAAGAGAATGCTGGCACATGTGAAAGCCAGAAGACAATCTTGTGTGTCATTTATCAGATGACAGACCCTTATTTGTTTGTTTGTTTGTTGGTTTGTGAATGTGTATGCGTATGTATGGGTGCTTGAGTGTATATACGAACACCATATGTCTGAGAAAGCCTGCAGAGGTCAGAAGAGGGCTTTGGATCCCCTGGAACTACAGTTATAGGCTGTTATGAACCCCCTTGTGGGTGCTGGGCACCAAAAACAGGTCCTTTCGAGAGCAACAAGTGCTCTTAAGCACTGAACCACCACCTCTCCAGCCCCAGGTCACCTAGTTTTTTGTGACAAGGTCTCTGGCTCATCTGGAGTCCCCCAGGTAGGCTGGTCCGGAGGGTCAGTGAATCCCAGAGTTCTGCCTGGATCTACCTTCTCAATACTGGGATCACAGACGTGTGCCTCGACTTCCTACTTGCAAGCAGGTTCTGGGAATTGAACTTGCATCCTCATGCTTGCAAGGCTGAACTATCCCTCCAGTTTTACCTCCTAAGCCCTCCATTTCCCGTGCCCATGCTCTCTCTTCCCACTGTGCCCTTTGACGGTCTGCCATGCTTTGGGCTACCCATCCTCATGGGATTCTGGGCAGGGAACAGTTTGCTGGTATCTTTATCTCTCATTTCCTCATCTGCAAAGAGTAGATAATCCTGGGATAAGCTCACCAGAGTTTATTAAGGATTGAATGTGACTTTTCCCACAGATAGCACAGCTATCTGCCGGTGACTTGGACTACTCTTACTACTCTACTGTCTGTTTCTTCACTTGTGTGCCTGCACCTCAACCTTGTCGCTTTCTGAGTGTCCCTGTTTATACCCTTCCTCTCCTCTTGTCGCTTTCATAGATCCTTCCAGGAGGCTGGATAGGCTCCCAGTCCTCAGCTCTGCCCTCCTCCCAGCTCCTCCTATAGTGGGGAAATTCCACGTAGCATTCACTGTAAGATGACCTAATGGCCTTGCCCTAGGCCACCTGCACTGGAGCCCCTGATGGGCCAAGCACTAGCTACAAGCGTGTTACTCCGAGAGCTGGTGCACCAGCAAAGTCTAATCCCACCGTGCTGAAGCCGCCACCACAGTGCCACCTGGGCCTGGCAGCTGCGGTGCAGGTGTGCCCAGAACCTTCACGTGTACTCTAACTAAGCCTTGGCGGGGAGAGACAGCCAGTGTCTGAGAAAACAATCAGCAATTTAAGCCAAAAGCCATCAGTCATTACCGCCAACTCGTCCTAATATCTCAAACTGCAAACTCCTGAATTACAATTCTCTTTATAGCAGAGGACTGAAGCCTTCCGTTGCTGTAGTACTCCGTTGTGACCACAGACACCAAGATAGACTAAAATGTGTTTTGTCTGGAAAGGCCTGGCTTGGAAATAGAGGTCAGGCAACTTCCCTGCAAAGGGAGCTGTTATACTCACCACAACACGTGTTCGTGACAGGCATACAATACAAAATAGTGTATTTATCAGCGTATCAATTAAACGATAAGTTTTAGTGCCAGGTTTGGTAGCATAAGCCTTTAATCCAGCACTCAGGAGGGAGAGGGAGATGATCTCTATGAGTTTGAAGCCACCCTGGTCCACATAGTGAGTTTCAGGACAGTCAGGGCTGTGCAGAGAAACCCTGTCTCAAAACAACAGAGGGAGAAACATGGCCAGCCATGATGTTACAGGCCTGTAATCACCTACTTGGGGTAGAGGAAGGAGATTAGGAGATTATGGCAACCTCAGCAGCTGTTTAGGAAGTTTGAGACCTCCCTGAGAGATACCTCCATACATGCATGCATGCATACATACATACATGTATATATGTATCAAAGCTAACATGTTTGGTTCTCTGACCCAGTAATTATGCCTTTCAGAAATGCTGAAGCTCTCTGGAAGTATAGAACTTGATGCTTTCACTGCCAACATGTGGGAGGTCTGGGTTCGATTCCCGGTCAGGAAAGGCTTTATTTGGCACATACCTTTAATCTCAGGACTCTGGGAGGCAGAGGCAGGTGGGTCTTGATCAGTTCCAGGCAAGCCAGGGCTATGTAGTAAGATCTTAACTCAAAAAGAAAAAAGAAAGAAATGTTTTCTAATTGTATCCATACCTGTGTGTAGGTGCTGGGGTGGGCAGTAGACATAGAAAAACAAAGACAACCTAAAAGTCTATCAATAAAGGCTGCTGGGCAGTGGTGGTGCATGCCTTTAATCCCAGCACTTAGAAGGCAGAGGCAGGCGAATTTCCGAGTTCGAGGTCAGCCTGTTCTACAGAGTGAGTTCCAGGACAGTCAGGGCTACACAGAGAAACCCTGTCTCGGAAAAAAAAAGGAATGGATAAATGAATTATGCTAATTCCACTCAAGACTATTATTTAACTACTTTTTAAGTACATGGAAATGGAACCTGGGGTGTAGCTCACTGGCAGAGTGCCTGCCTAGCACACTTAGGCATTGGATTCAATGTCTAGAAACACATTCATATTTATATTTGCAACTTCTAAAACTGTGTGTATGTGAAACAGAGAAGGGAACTCATCTGGGGGAGGAATTGCCCATCATGCCCGGGAACTCAGCTAGGGAAGGACCTGCCCATCACGCCCAGGTGTCAGGGTTCTGTACCCAGCACAACAGAGGGAAAGGACCAGGAAACCCCAAGAAAAGCCTATTCAAGAGGATTCACACCAGGAGGAGTGATGCACACCTTTAATCTCCATACTTGGGAGGCAGAGGCAGGGAGATCTCTGTGAATTTAAAGCCAATCTGGTGTAGATAGGGAGTTGCAGACCAGCTAGACCTACACAGTGAGACCTGTCTCAAAAAGGGAAACTGAGGTGGGGGACAGACTGGAGAGACAGCTCAGCAGTTAAAAGCATCTGGCTTCAGTTCCCAGAATCCACAGCTACGTGTAACTCCAGTTCTAGAAATCTGACACTATCATCAGGCCTCTGAAAATATCAGGTACACAGTTGGTGCATAGATATGCATATAGACAAAATACTTTTACACGTAATAGTAAATTTTTAAAAAAATGTTAAGAAAAAATACACAGCAAACTGATGACACCATTTGATATTTTCACAATAAAGCACTTGTAAATCACCTATTATAATAATAAATCATTATTAATCATTATATTAAATTATATTAAATCATCTCATATAAAAATAATCAAAGAGGATGCAAACAATTTAAATTTTGTTAGAAGCTAGTGATTTAGAAATAAAGGTAAAAATAAAAGAACTGCACTAAGAAAACTGATCCCAGGGCTAGAGAGATGGCTCAGCAGTTAAAAACACTGGCTGCTCTTCCAAAGGACCCCGGTTCAATTCCCAGCATCCACATGGCAGCTCACAACTGTCTGTATCCCCAGTTCCAGGGGATCTGACATACATACAAGCAAAACACCAATGCACATGAAATAAAAATAAATACATTTAACATAAAAATGAAGAAGGAAAATATATCAGTTCCAATCAATCATTACCCTGTATGTGCATTTATGTATATGTGAATATATATGTGTGCGTGTGTGTGTGTTTGTATGTGTATACTTTGCACTTATGTATGTCTATAAATCTATTATATGGGCATTTGTGTTATATGTGTGTATGCACACTTATCTGTGTGTTGATATGTACGATTGTGTCTCTGTGTAGATGTATATTTGTGTGTGCATCTGTATTTGTGTGCGTGTACACTTTGTACTTATGTCTGTCTATAAATCTATTATATGTGTATTTCTGTTACATGTGTGTATGCTTATGTACACATGTATGTGATTGTGTCTGGTTTGTAGGTGTGTATTTCTTGGTGTGTGTGTGTGTGTGTGTGTGTGTGTGTGTTAAATGCTGCCTTCCTCGGTTGTATTCACAGTCCCATTTCACTCATTCTTATCTCAAAATAAATTCTTTTGCTAATGTGTCTTTAAAATTAGAAAACCACTTTTCTAATGAACCACTGGAGAGCCAGTAGCCTGGTGGATCTACCTTGTTAACCAGCCTGCTGAACAAACGCTTTTGAGTGGAATGAGGCCAGCAGATGAGAATCCAGCCTCGGGAGAATGAGAATGTTACCAGCGCTCCTCGGTCCTTCCTCCCTCCTTGTTTCAGGGCATCCAGGTGAAGTCAGGCTGCAGATCCTGCCCTCTTATTGTTCCCTGAGCTCTTGCCTGCCTGCCCTGCGGCCCACTTCTCCCTGCAGGGCTCAGAGCTGGCCCTGGGGCTGGCGTCTGCTGGCTGCATGTTGTGTCATGTTCAGGACCCTCAGGAAGCTTTGAGGTATCCTGACTTTCAGACAGACAAGTCACCAAAGTAAACACCTTGGGAGACACAGCGGGCCACACACCTACAAGACTCCGACATCTCAACCATTAGCACATGTCAGAGTGGTTTAAGATTGATTAAAATGATTAGGCCCTTGCGCTTAGAAGCCTTGCTCCTCATCCCTGAGTGAGGTTTCTCTGTTTCCATTTCCTGAAAAAACACCAACAGTCGGCAAGCTTTGGTAATACTGCAAAATCTGGGACAGAAAACTGTCACAGCCTCCTTTGTGGGGCACCCAGCCACCTCAGAGATGATGTGTCAAAGAGAGAGCTTTTTCCAGGTAGAAAATGGCAGTGAAACCATTAGAGCACAGGTACAGAAACTCTCTCGGGGCCGAGGTATCGCTCAGTGTGCAAGCTTTTTTAATGGCTGCTTCTCCGTGCTTGCGTCTCTCCGATCAGTTCTGAGCATCCGAATAGAAGGCTGAGCCCAAACTTCAGGAAGAAGTGATAACGCACAAAGCTGGCCATTATCTAGATAAACGAGGTTTTGAAATCCAGTAACAGTAAACAGATCTTCACCCGGGCTTCTATAAACAGCCCCAATTAAGCTGCCTGGGTCACACACACACACACACACACACACACACACACACACACACACACACACAAAGTAGGAGGCAGTTCTGGGCAGAGGAAAGGAATGAGCAGGAGTGGAGGGGGACATGGCAGGATGATGGACAGATTATGATCAAAATACATGATACAAGTGTCATAAGGAAACGCACTGTTACATGTAGTTAATATATGCTAATAAAAATAGTTAAAGCATCCAAACCACAGCGTTCTCTTCATGCTAGACCTACTTCGAAACCTGGGTCCTGACCTAGATTTATTTTTAGTTTGAGTTTATTGATTAGCTGTATAATGTATGAAATAAACAACAGCACAAATTAGGATGTAATCTTCTTTCTGCCTCTTTGGAAATCAGGGACCTTCTTAATGTGGAGCTAAGAAGGTGTTTGACCCTGCACCCCAAAGAGAAGGCACCATGGAGGGTTTGCTCTCAGTACATAACAGTCAGAGAAGAAGAAATTGTACTGTGCCACAATAGACTTAACCGTAGTCTATTGTGCTTTTCAAAATTTTCTCACCACAAAAGAAATGAGAAGGGTTTGGGGTGGTAACCACAGATTCCTTTGAAGGTGCTGTGCAGTGTGATTGAAACAGCCCTGGGCTGAGGGTGTAACTCAGTGGCAGTGTGTGCTCAGAACACCCTGGCTTCAGTCTCTCACACCAAAGACAAAACACAACAACTAGCAAAGGAAAATTAACATCATGTTGTACCCATGTGCATGTGCAATTTTATTTATTGCAATTAACCTCGAAATACAGGGCCAACGAGGTGTCTCAGCAGCTGAGAGCACTTGCTACGTTTGCAGAGGACTGAATTCAGTTCCCAGCACCCATGCTCCTCTATCCACAACTACCTGTAATTCCAGTTCCAGGAGATACAACGCCCTCTTCTGGCCTCTGTGGGCACTGCACTCATGTGCACATACCCACACAGACATGTAAATAAAAAATAAATCTTAAAAAAAAAAAGAAATTTAAAAAGTTTAGAAGATGTTCCTCGATAGCACTTGACTAAATTCAGGATAACTTGCTCCAGGTTCTTTTTTGTTTGTTTGTTTGTTTGTTTGACAAACATTATGACAAACGTCAGATCCCCTACTGAACCTGGCCCTCAGGGTACAGGTGAGGATTAGCTGTCACCATGAATAGAGCCACTTGGAATTCCGTTTTGCTCTCTGGCTTAATTGGATTCAAGTTCACTCCAACTACATGCCCAGCTTCTCAGTTTCTCCTTCTTCCTATCAAACTCCCTCTGCCTCTGAGATGGTCCATACCGGATCCTTGGATAAAACACACAGTGTTTCAGGATATACCTGAGCTGGCTTCGTTCTCCAAGACTCTTTTAATTCTTAAATGGTTTTACATTCCATATAGACTGTTGATGCCCTTCGTCTTTCTTTAGTTAATAGTTGTTTTTTCTTCAGAGAAAACAGATTTAAAAGTTTATTTCTCTTGAATTTCGGGGACAGGGTGTGGTCAGCAAGTATGGACATGAGAACAGGAGTCCAGAAGCAAGAGGAGACCAGAACAGCATATCAGACCCTCTGGGACTAGGGTTACAGGTGGTAGTGAGACACCAGACCCAGATGCTTGGAACTAACTTGGTTCCTCTGCAAGAGCAATATATGCTCTTAATAGCCGAGCAACAGAAAATAGTGCTTGGACTCCCCTCGTTCTGTACCTCAAAACAAATCCGATGTGTGTTCTTTGTCTCTCCCTCCCATGGACTAGTCTCCCGTTCTCGCTCTGTTTCTGTCTCTGCTCACAACACCTGTCTCTCCAGGAAGCACATATCCCATTTCTTCAGCTCCAGGAGTAGACATTTATATTATTTCCCGAAGGGTAAGAGAAAGCTATCAGAACTTGGCAACATATAAAGTAAATACCCACTAATTGCAATGCATTCATTTAAGTCAGCCTTTATCCCCCATTCACATTGTAGTCGATGTCTCTCTTTGAAGTCCTGTTGAATTTGTCCAAAATTACCTCGCCCGAGGCAGGCAGCTGTTTGGAACATTTGTTCTGAATGATCCCCAGAGCAGTAAATCTCAGCACTGGTACAGGCTCACAGACCACAAAAAGGAAATGTCCTGGGCAGGGCAAGGATCCAGGCTTAGATCCCCACGGTAGGAAGAGAAAAGAGAGAGAAAGGGAGAGAGATACACACGCAGCTCTCAGAGTGTGGTGCTTTGCATTCCTGTGATGATGTTATAACCGCAGCCTGTACTTTACTCACACATAACCAGCAGCCAACCGTGAGTCTAGGATCCCTGCCTCCTCTCCCACACATCAAGTATCTCATATAAAAGTAGTTTTACGAGATAATGTTATCATTTATTTGCTTTCAACAAAAGTTGCTGGGGCAGGGGGAGGGGGGCTGGAGTGATGGCTCAGCAGTTAAGAGCACTGACTGCTCTTCCAGAGGTCCTGAGTTCAAATCCCAGCAACCACAAGGTGGCTCACAACCATCTGTAATGGGATCTGATGCCCTCTTCTGGTGTGTCTGAAGACAGCAGCAGTGTACTCACATACATGAAATAAATAAATAAATCTATTTTTTTAAAAAAGTAGCTTATGTCCTTCACCATTTTCACCTCGCCCCAGAACTTTATGTTACCTATATGAAGAAGAATGCCCTATTGGCGCCAGGCATTGTAGCTGCCTTGGTGTGCGCTGTCCTTGCATGTGATGCAGGCATGCTCCGACACTTCCAAAGCTTTGCACCTGGTGCAGGGAATCCTTCTTCCCTATTTAAAAGAAATACGTGCCTTCTAAGTATTTTCTGCCAACGCTGAGGCTCTGCTTTTGTGAGCTTAGTACCAACTCTGCAGCAGCAAAGGGAGAGACCTGAACTTAAGCCAATGGCTCACTAACCCACTGCCCTTAGCATGAGCAGCTTGAGCCCAACAATGAAGACTTCTTACTTTACAGAGCTTTGTGGAAGACATCACGGGCACATGGGAAGTGTCGGGAGATTGGGCTGCAGTCTCGGTGATAGCTCATCTTCAGGCGTTGGCAAATGACGCTATCAGAGCAAGAATGACACACGGTCAGGGTCATGCTGGAGGAGTTGAGCGTGTCCCATCATAACAAGGGGGTGCCAAGCATGGCGACCCATGTCTGGAATTCCAGCTCTCACTAGCACTCAGGAGACCAACTCAGGAGGATTGGGAGTTAGAGTCCACCTTAGGGGGATTGGTAGACAGACAGCTAGTAAGCCGATGATTTCATATTCTCAGGACAGCTCAGTGATTATATCAGTAACAGTGGTGTTGGTTTTCTTTCTCTGTGCTTATTACATGGTTATATGTGAGAACTGAAATTTTCAGATAGCTAGATGGATATGAAAAATACGCAAGGCTAAGAAAAGTTCTATAATCCTGAACCTAAATTAGCAGAATTGGCAGGAACTCCTGTCCTTTCTTCATGCATCTCACATAGACAGTTGGGGGAGGGGTCATGGTCTTGTAAGTCTTTAATCCCAGCCCTTGGAAGGCAGAGACAGGCCATTTAAGGCCAGCCTAATCTGCAGGTCTGCTCCAGGCCAGGCAGAGCTGCTTAGTTAGACTCTGTCTCAAGAGAAAAGGAAAGGAAAGGGAAGGGAAGGAAAGGGGAGGGGAGGGGGAGGGGAGGGGAGGGGAGGGGGGGAGGGGTGGGGAGGGGAGGGGAGGGGAGGGGAGGGGAGGGGAGGGGAGGGGAGGGGAGGGGAGGGGAGGGGAGGGGAGGGGAGGGGAGAGGAGAGGAGAGGAGAGGAGAGGAGAGGAGAGGAGAGGAGAGGAGAGGAGAGAAGAGAAGAGAAGAGAAGAGAAGAGAAGAGAAGAGAAGAGAAGAGAAGAGAAGAGAAGAGAAGAGAAGAGAAGAGAAGAGAAGAATAAACGAACCCTGGGAAGTCAACCAAAGGACGACAAAACAGCAGAGTCACCCCCTGGTGCCCAGACACTAGCTCTATGTGCTCTATGGGCTCTAGTGCCCATAATCACTGAGAAGCCTTTGTGGAGAAAAGTCCAACTCCAGGTCTAGACGAGGGAATATCCATGTTGACTCTGGAGGGAGGAAGGAAGAAGCTGCCCGGCAGAGGGATGGTCTAAGCGCTGACGCGGGCAATAACTAGTGTGGGTGGAAACACCCGGAGCCGTTCGCCGCAGCTCTGCTAGTGCATCACGGCTAATGACAGCAGAAGCTGACATCGGTGTCTCTGTACCTCCGTGATGCCCATCGCCTGATACGCTCATTTGATAATGAGTAATATTCTACTCTATCGTTTCCAGTACTGTCCTACCTGCTACACTCTCTTGTTACTGCAGTTATTTGTGTGTGTGTGGGGGGGGGGGCAGGCATGGCACATCGTGGCTGTGGAGGTCTGAGGTCAACTTACAGAAGTCAGTTCATTCTTTTCACTATGTGGGTCCCAGGGATTGAAGTCAGGTCTCTAGACTTTGCATAGCAATCTCCTTTACCCTTTACTGAACTGTCACGCTGGCCATCTTGTATGCTTTTTAAAGTTTATTTATATTGTAGAGTCACGTTACACAGGGTTGAGGGTGTGGCTCAGTGAAAGGAGGTGTGACTTTCATACCTGAGACCCTGGGTTTAATCTTCAGGGCACCCGTGCTCACTCTCTCTCACACACACACACACACACACACACACACACACACATTCTAAAGCAATTATTGTACCCCCTTTTCTCTTTAGAGGTGCTCCTTGGGGTTCTCTATTCTGTCATTCTCAGGAGCAGTCTAGTGCACTTAGAGGCACTGAGTACCTGTCACCTGTCTTTCCAGGTCTGCTCAATCAGCTCCAGCACTCTGTCTGTCCCAGTTTCACACTGTTTGTCTGTCTGACTTCGCAAACATCTGTAACTTATCTTCCCCCGAACTTCACATCCATGTGTAACTGACTTGACTGTGAATTCTTCATTTGAGCCCAGAGCCCAGAACGAGATTCCTCACATCATGGGCTGTAAGTTCTAGAAGATAAATCATGCTTCCAAGGCACTGTGTGCTTAGCCCTCATCTTGAAGGCTTCCTATTTTGAAAAGTTCAGATCCGATTTCAGTGCTAGGCAGACCCACAGATTCACGTTTGAGATCTGAGAACGGATGCCAATCATTTGTCATGGTTGCTACAGCGGGGGGGGGGGGGGACCACCGGTGTAGCACTGAGCACTCTGTAAATCAGAGCAGATGCTTCTACATAGGTGAAGCCATTAATGTGGAGGAGAACTGAAGCCAGGGGCAATTCTGATGCCTGAGAACTACTCTTTGAGGGTTCAGGTTGGTTTTGTCTTATAATATCAGATTTTTGTCTGAAGTTAGAGGGCAGCATTAAAACTGAACAGCCCAACAGATCTGCTGCTGCCCTCTAAATATCAGTGGTTAGGAAAGATGGAAGACACAGGGGCAGCTCTGAAAACCAACGGCCTCACACTAATTTGTTTTTAATCCATGTTTATTTGTGTCTCCCTTAGAACAGTTTCTGTGAATAGCACTTTGAAAGCAGCATTCTTTGGCTCTGCTGAGAATGTCTAGCCCAACAGTCCCAGACACTAAGGTAATTTCTTCTGAAGTCACTGTCTTACATAGTGACATGTGGGTCCTGGCTTCACCTGCCACCCGCTGTTGCCTTTAAGATAGCAAAAATCAGATTGATCTATTAAAAAAAAAATGCTTGCTTATGTTGAACAGTGAAATCTTATGCTGGGAAAAGGCCCTATTTTAATAAGCCTTAAACAACAACAAAAAATTCTACCTTAGGTGCTAATTAGAATCTAGATTCAGGTGTGAACCTCTTTGACTGAAAGTGCGTGTTGAGTAACTGCAGGAAATGGGCCAATTTGAGGTACAGCAGCAATTACTGAATTAGTAGAAAAGTTCAAGTCAGGCTTCAGGTATCAGATCATTACAGAGCCTTCTGGGTACAGCTAATCCCACAGCCACTGGGCCCCCAGCACCTGTGCGTGCCTGTTGCCTGTGTGAGAGCCCTAGGAAGGGAGGGAGCTGCTTCCCCCTCAAGGAGACAGCTCACAGGGAGTGCAGAACCAAGGGCTAACTGACCTCCTCCTCGGCTTTTCCTCTTTGCTTCACACCTCAGAGACCGACTATGAACCAATATTATGCCTAGAAAGTCCAGCTCTGAAGTAACCTCACATCCACAGGGGTGGAATGGGTGGGGTGGGGTGTGGATGTCCCTGAACTTGGTTGTTGCCAAAAGTGGAGAAACTCTTCACCCTCCTGCAGTGAGTCTCCAGGGACCTTGAAGGGGGCATTAGTGGGAACCAGGGTGACCATTTGTTGATAGTGTTCTTCAGTTCCTCAGTTAGAATGAGCTTAACTCAACCTTCAGGTTTTTTCTAGGTACCTTCTGCCACATCACTGTGTTTGGTGAGTCATTGCTGCCCTGCACACTGCCAGCAACAAAAATACTCTCTGCCTGTCAGGATGGTGCCTCCCAGAATCCTTGGAGACAAGAACATGATAAAGAATGGGTTATCAGCATCAGGAATTGGGGGCAATCTGCTTACCTTCCCTGCCTTAGGCTAGCATGACCCACCATCATTTCAGGGGCTTTGCATGCAGTTCATGGTTTGTTTTTCCTTTGTTTTGTTCTTTGTTTGTTTGTTTGTTTGTTTTGAAACAAGGTTGCAGTATGTAGCTCGGCTGGTCTGGAACTCACTAGGTAGACCAGGCTGCCCTCAAACTGGCAGCCATCTCCTATATCTGCCTCTGGAGTGCTGGGTTACAAGTGTAAGACACTAAGCCCACCTCCCACAATTGATCGGTTTGACATAAGGAGCAGCCTACCTTTCTTCCCTCAGCTTAGTCTGGACAGATCTCCAGGCTCTCAGGCTTCCAGCTTGACTCACCCAACTCCTCAACACAGATGTGAACTCTTGGAACTTGTCATCTGTCCTGAGAGTCTTGTCATATTCAGAATCAAATTGAGGAGAGAAAATGAAATCTCTGGGTGTGGTGAGTGTAAGCCTATAATCCCCTGCACTCAGGAAGCTGGGGCAAAAGATTAGACGTTTGAGGCTAGTCTAGGTTATATAGCAAAACCCTTGCAAGAAATGAGAAGAGGGGGGAGATGGGAGCTAGGGAAGGAGAGAAGGAGAAAGGGAAGGAAGGGAAGGAAGGAGGGAGGGAAGGAGAGAAGGAAGGAAGGAAGGAAGGAAGCAAGGAAGAAGGAAGGAAGGAAGGAAGGAAGGAAGGAAGGAGAGATGGATATGGTGGTACATATCTATAACCTCAGCTCTTTGGAGGTATAGGAAGGAAAATGAGAACTCAAGGTTATCCTCATCTACATAGCAAGTTTGAGGTCAGCCTGGGTTATGTGAGACCCTTTCCAGAGTGAGAAAGAGAAAAACAGCACTGAGTCTTCAAAAACAAGTGCAAGAAGATCATAAAGAGAAAGGCAGTTAAGAACAAAAACAACAAAAAACAAACCTTGTCTTCCTGAGCTACTGTAACAAAGCGCTAGAGGTTGGGTAGCCTAAAAAGTAGAAAGTTATTCTCCCACCCCTCTGTCTTGAGTCACCATTCATTCAATGTCCTTAGTTCTTAGCACTGGAAGCTCAAGGTAGAGGCATTGGAAGCCCAGGCTCGCTAAGGCCTCTCTCTCAGTTTGCTGATGGCCGTTTTCTATGTCTTCACATGGTCTTCCCATGGCATGGGCTTCTTTCTGTGAAGGTATCAGATGTGCATGTAAGTAGTCTCACTTTAGAGCTGGGTACAGTAGCACTCATCTTTGATTGCAATGCTGAGGAGGCGGCACTGTGAGTTCAGGGTCAGCCTAGTCTACGTAGTGAGTTCCAGGACAGGACACAGAGAGAGATCTTGTCTCAAAACCCATCATCTTCCTCCTCTTCTTTCTCCTCCTCTTCCTCTCCTCCTTCTTATCATCATCATCACTGCCACCACCACCATCATCACCATCTCACTTTAACTTATTCCTCTCTGAAAGACCCAACCTCACATTCCAAGGCACTGGGGGCAAGGACCACAAAGTAACTAAAGGATGATGTCCCCCTCTCAGTATAACCAAGTTACCCCATCTTCCAGCAGTACCAGACAATGGTGAGACAAGGTCACATGTGACCCAGTTGTACCCAGAGCTTAAGATGCAGGAAAGAGAGATGGGTGAAGTGCAGGGGTAAAAGACAGCATCTCTTTCTTGTTTTAAAAACAAGGTCTCGTCTCCACGTGGCCCCATCTGGTCTTACAGCAGCCTTTCTACATCAATCTCTTGAGTCCCCAGATTACAGGTATATAGTACTCCCCCCTGGCTTGTGCATGATGGGGGTAAGGTAAGTCATGAGAGGGTGCTTACCTTCCCCGCCCCCCGTTAGGAGTACGAGCTGATGATAGGAGTATCTGAAGTTAGCAAGCACCCGAATATGGGAGCTCCTTTTAAAGCCAGAAATAAAGTTACGATATGATCCAGAACCCCTACTTCTGAGCAGATTCCCAAGGAAAGGAAGTCAGAGTATATGTCACAGACATCTGAGCTCACATAGTGACTGTGACAGTATTCACAGAGCTAAGATGTGGTGTCGCTGTCATAGTCTACCAGCGGACAAATGGATAAGAAAATGTGATGCGTGCCTTTAAAAGCAGAAATTTTGTCTTGCGTGGCAACATGAGTGAACTTGAGGGACGCTGTATAAGTTGAGGGAAATAAGTCGGGTACGCGAGGGCACGTTTCTCATGCCCTCATTTACATGAGCCGACAGCCTTGACCTCCCAGGACTAGAACCCAGAATACTGGGCACAGAAGCTGAAAAGGGCAGAAGAGAGAAGCCAACTACAGGGTGCAGGGCTGTGATTGGATTACAGAAATGACGTTCAGTGTTCTGGGGCACAGAGAGAGACTCCTGGCAAGAAGCAATGAGTTCGAATATCTGGAATGCTGCACAGAGGAACAACCAGTTGTAGACACTTTACACCGTGCTTTGGTCACTGACAAGGCATGAGAAAGGCTCCTGAGAAATGGTCTTTCACACAAGTTCCTGTAAGCAATGCTAACGACACTTAGTGGCTCTCGTCCCCACGTACACACAGACATGAGTATACAGGGGGATGAGAGAGGGTGAGGGAGAGGAGAACAGATGATGGATGGAATCAAAATACATTATACATGTAAAAATAGTGTACTGACCCCACCTTAGTGTATGTAATCAATATATGCTCCCGAAAATAAGGTTTGGTTTTGGGTTTTTTTTTTTTTTTTTTTTTTTTTTTGAGGCAGGATTTCTCTATTTAGCCCTGGCTATCCTGGAACTCGATCTGTAGACCAAACTGGCCTTGAACTCAGAAATCTGCCTGCCTCTGCCTCCCAAGTGCTGGGATTAAAGGCGTGCGCCACCACTGCCCAGCAACACGTTTTAATAAATGGTTAATTGTGAGGTCATTGATCTGCTACTTATCCTGGACTGAACGTCACAGAACAGGGGTGTGTAAGAGTGAGGTCAAGTCACCTGTGATACAGCAATATACATGTCCATAAAGGGAGCTACAGCTAACTGGAAAACAACGTAAACCATGATCTATCATTTCCTTTTTATGAATAAAATAATACATGATAGGAGGTGTGTGTAATTTTTCTATTAAAACTTAAAAAATAACTTGTTGTAATTTATGTATTTGTGGTGGGGGCACACAAGTGTGTGTGAACATGCCAAGACACACATGTGGCTTCTATGGGACAACCTGTAGGAATCATTTCTCTCTTTCCATCATGTTGGTCCCAGGGACTGAGAGCAGGTCTTCCTGCTTGACCACAAGCCCTTTTACCCACTTAGCCATCTCACCAGCCCATCAACTAAAACTTTTTAAAGTATGTTTTTAAAAACCCATCATGACAGAGTTAACAGACTGGCAAGCAGTTCATTTCACTGTAATAAATGGGAGGAAAAAATATGGAAAAAAACACTTTTTAAAAAGTTAATATTCGGGCTGGAGAGATGGCTCAGTGGTTAAGAGCACTGACTGCTCTTTCGAAGGTCCTGAGTTCAAATCCCAGCACCTACATGGTGGCTCACAACCATCTATAATGAGATCTGACGTCCTCTTCTGGTGTCTGAAGACAGCTACAGTGTACTAGGAAGAAAGAAAGAAAGAAAGAAAGAAAGAAAGAAAGAAAGAAAGAAAGAAAGAAAGAAAGAAAGAAAGAAAGAAAGAAAGAAAGAAAGAAAAAAGAGTTAATATTCATCCCCAAACCTATGGTGTGCCCTCGTCATGTCTAGCTATGAGGAAACCAAGACTATCACATCAGTTGATTATTAAACATCTCCTTAACTCCTAGGCCATGTTCCCTTAACTTGAAGAGAGCTTAGCTCTAGCAGCCTTGTGCCCACTACAGTGGGACCTAGATTGCCAATGTACAGCTCTTTTTTTTTAACACTTATAAACGTGGCTCATCCAAGCAACTCCTGAGGTGGAGGAGGGCTGGACACTAATGGCGCAGCTGGAATATCAGGCAGTTCTCCAGGTGGAGCGATGATGAAAACTTTGACTTTGAGCTTTCTGCCTGTGAGCGAGTGGTGGGGCTACGGTGGTAGGTCAAGTTAGGATGGCCGTCATCAAGGGCAAAGACCTCTTCATAACTGTCTGTTAGACTGAGCTGTCTAGAGATAAATTAACTGCCCAGTAATCCACTTGTCATTAAAGGCCCTGCTCTATACACGATAAAGTGAAACAGGCCATCGGCTCATGAGAAAGAGATGCTTCTGGAAGAATGTTCCCGTCAGTAAGGACCCAAGGTTCTCTTTACATGGATCTTAAGGTCTGAGGTTGGAAGAGACAGTTGGCTAAATGAGTCACTGCACTTGGGTCTAATGGGGTTTCTGGCAGGCATGATAGGGACACATTAACAGACCTAGAGGAGGCAGACAGGTAGCTCCGGTAAGGACTTACATTGATGAGGCCAGAAAGCAAGCAATGCTGCAAACCTCAGAGAGGACTCTGAGCATTGGCAGTGACTAAAGGAAGCTCTCAGATGTGCGAAAGCAGAGAGCAGCCTGCTCTGATTGGCTCTCCAGAAAGACCAACCAAAGGCTAGAGATGTGGCTCACGTGGTAGAGTGCTTACCCAGCATGCACCAGAGGTACAAATCAGATGTGACAGTACACGTTCGTCTGTAATCCCAACATCAGGGCAGATCAAGGGCTCAAGGTCATTCTCAACTATGTAGCTTGTGGCTAACCTGGACTACATGAAACCTTGTCTGAAATAAATAAATCCCAGCATTGAGGAGAAAGGGGCAGGAGGATTGTGAGTTTGAAGTTAGTCTCAGCAATATCTCCAAAAAAAAAAAAAGAAAAGAAAAGAAAAAATGATTTTAATAAAATCAACAAATATGTCTGCCAAATTCAGATCCTAATCTGTTCTATCATAACACTTGTTTCGAAAACACAGATTCTTCCAACACAGTTGATGTATTAAGAAACAATTAAGCCCACACAAACATCACATTTGCTTGCATGTGACTGTGTTTGCAAGAAATGTGAGGTGAACGGAAAAGCTGTGTACACCTGAAATGAGACCAGTGGAGCACAGCAGAACCACACTACGCCTCGCACAACGCTGGTTCCCCACATTCATCCCCTGTGTTATCCAACAAAACCGTATCTTGCAGTTCATTTAATCAGTGAACCTTTCCACCCAACGAACTTATGTTCAACGTGCCAAATTTGTCTACACCTCCTGGTTCAAAATGCAGAGAAGGGCATTCTGAGCCCTGCAAAGACCTCAACCAGACACACGTAGTCAGGGCCGTGACAAGCATCCGGTTCCTGCACCCCTCCCCAAACCAGCAAGGACATGGACAGGGCAGAAGAAGCGGGGGATGCATGCCCAGTTGTTGTACAGAGGTGAGCTAAGGAGGGTACTCACTGAACCCCAGCTTGAATTCTGTTAGGAGCGACAACTACTCTGAACAAACGCCTGGAAGGGAGTTGTAGCTCAGGCACAGCTGGAGATGCAGGTCTGTTAGAGAGCACACACGAAACCTCAGGTGCACGCCTAGTACCACATGAAGCAGATATGGCGGCACACAGCTTCAATCTCCACATGGGAGCTACAGACAAGAGGAACAGAAGTTCAAGTTCACCTTCAAGACGGCAAGCTTGGAGTCAGCCTGGGCCACATGAGACTCTGTCTCTAAAAACAAATAAGCAAATAAATAAATAAGGAAGATACTCCTAAGACTGGAAGCTACAAACAATCCAAGATTACTCATTGTAATTCTTGGTGCTAAAACCAGTCTGGGGACAATAAACTATACCATCCACACCTAGGTTATAGCCTTCTGTGCAGCTCCAAAAAACGTTCCTCCCTTCCTCCTGGCAGTGACTCAAAGGATGCAGTTCCCATTTGCATCAGGAACCAGTGTGTCTTCAAGTAGAAGTGCTGTTTTTTGCACTCTGTGTGTGTGTGTGTGTGTGTGTGTGTGTGTGTGTGTGTGTGTGTAAGTGTATGTATGTGGGTGTGGGTGTCTACCTGTTAGAGTGTGTATGTGAGTGTGTGTGTGTGTGTGTGTGTGTGTGTGCCTATCTGTAAGTGTATGTATGTGGATGTGGGTGTCTACCTGTAAGTGTGTGTGTGAGAGTGTGTGTGTGTGTGTGTGTGTGTGTCTATAAGTGTATGTATGTGAGTGTCTACCTATAAGTGTGTATGTGTGTGAGTGTGGGCAATGAACATCTGTATGTGTAAATGTTTATATGTGGTTATGTATAAGTCTGTGTGTGTGTGTGTGTGTGTGTGTGTGTGTGTGTGTAAACACTGCTTCCCAAGCTCTTCAAAGTTGCAGGTCACATAGCTTAACTGAAAGATTCCCCTGAATCTCTCTGGAGCCTCTGAGAAGTTCTCTTCCATGCTGAGGAATATTCTAGAGCACTGGCAAGGCTCCCAACTCCTCCCTAGTTATAAATAACGAGGTCAAGTTTTCCTCGAGGTGGTCCATCAGAGCGGGGAACGCTGGGCAGAGGGGGTAAACGAACACAGACGGACACCGAGGTGGTAGGCGAAAGGCATTGGAGACTCCCTGGCATTGCTGTCTTTCTTGCATGCTGCTGTTTCTCCGCAGTTAAACTAGCTAGTAGCTGGTGCAGAGCCCAGCCTGCCCCTGAAGGGCTTTTCCATTGAACCACAGATCAATTTCCCAAGTCTATTACTCCAAGGAAGCAATTGGCTGACAGCGGGCTCTACACCCACCGATAAAAACAATTGTTTTTGTGCTGAGATTCACGCTGCCTTTAATCCAGGTTTCCAAAGCACTGTACATTTTATCCCACTCAAATAATTTACTGAATTTAAGTTTGGTAAGAAAACTAACTGTTGGAGGGCCAACAAGTCCAGTTCTGTTGACAGTTTTTGAGAGAATATAGCATTTGGCTAAATATCCTGCCCCACTCCAGAAGTTATTTATGTGTACATATTCAGGGAGCAAGCTACTTGAGCTGAAGTAAATTAAATTCTGAGTACTCAAAGCCAGCTGAAATGAACCCACCGCACAGCTGCAGCTGCCTCAAAGGGCAGGATGCTTACCCCTTGTGAGAGACCCAGGGGTGAGTAGTTGTGCTCTGATAGCTCAACAGGAAAATTACCATCATCGGCAGCGCTTCTGCCCGGGCCATGTGCCTGGGTTGACTCTTAACCCAACAGACAAAAGTTTAAGAAATTAACAGAAGCCACGGTGTCTGACCATATTCCGCTGTAGCAACCATCACAGTCACACATACAGCTCAAGCTGGGCTGTCAATTTAACAGACGGTCAAGCCAGAGGACTAGGCCAATGATTTTCCAAAATAAACATCAGACTATAGCTCAGTGGTGTGGCTAAGTGAGAGCAAGTGTTTAGTGTGCACAAAACCACATGCTCAGTCTCCAGTACCAAAAATCAGGGTAGGGTGGGATGGGGTGGGGTAGGGTGGGGTGTAGGGTAGGGTAGGGTAGGGAAGGGAAGGGTAGGGTAGGGATAGGTAGGTAGGATAGGGTGGAGTAGGGTAGGGAAGGGTAGGATGGGATAGGGTGGGGTAAGGTAGGGTAGGGAAGAGTAGGGTAGGGTAGGGAAGGGTAGGGTGGGATAGGGTGGGGTAGGATAGGGTGGGGTAAGGTAGGGTAGGGAAGAGTAGGGTAGGGTAGGGAAGGGTAGGGTGGGATAGGGTGGGATAGGGTAGGGAAGGGGTAGGGTGGGATGGGGGTGTAGGGTAAGGTAGGGAAGAGTAGGGTGGAATCAATCCTAACTACAAAGCAGCCTTGAAGCTCCGTGCAGGAGTGCACTGTAGTCTGCCTTCTCTGAAGTACCTACCCTCACTCTAAGCGGAATACAACACAAGAAACAACCCATGTTTTGACAAGCGTGAGAACCTGTAGACAATTTGAGAAGCCGATTACAATAAACTCTCTAGTATAAAAATAACTAGCGTGTGGTAAGTGGCAGCTAGTGACTACAGGACACTTCTATTTGAAGAATACAAATGTATTTTTTTTAAGCACTCACATTCAGTATGAATGAAATGGACACCTTAAGTAGAGATTTAAAGATAATACTTACAAGGAGCTATCTAATTTACAAAACAATCCCCTGGGGTTTCATTAAACACTTAAGCACTCTACTGAAAGCAGAATAGTTCAGTTTAGGACACATTTCCTGAATCTAAGACGGATTTAGGACTACCTTTTTTTCTTCCCAAATTACTTGAAATTAAAATTTGGGGTCAGGGAGATAGCTCAGTGTGTAAACTCACTAGTTGTGCAAACCCTGGAACCCAAGTAAAAAGTTAGTTTTTTTAAAAATGCTATAATCCCAGCATTCCTGTGGTAAAATGAGAGATGAGGCCAGAAGAACCACTCAGAATTCCATCGGGCCCATAGTACAAAGATCAGTAACAGAAACAAGAGAAATCTGCCTTAGCAAGACAGGAGACAGGAACTGACGTACCGTGTCCTCTGCCCTCCACACGAATGCTACGGCATGTACAGGCAACCCATACACTAAAATCAACTAATCCAACAATTACAAAACAAATAAAAGGATCTTGAAACCCACTGATTGCCCTCTGACCTCTCCATGCCTCCCCTGACTCACATTTGACTAAGGAAGTAACAGCGGTGGGGACCAACAGCTCTGGAACATTCTCATAAGACCTTCTTCATCTGCTAAACTTTGATATTACCTCAACACTGATTTACCACCCATAAAGAGACAAAACTTCCTCTCCCCTCAGCCTCCCCCCCCAATATCATTCAATAGAGGCACATGTGGATTTCAAATAGGATTTAAAGAAGGAAATCACAGGGGCAGAGTAATGTCTCTCCCACACTGCTCTAGCAGAGTACCTTGGTGCAGTTCCCAGCATCCACATGAAAATACTCACAGCCACCTATAGCTATAACTCTAGAGCATTCAGCACCCTTTTCTGGATGCTAAGGTCACCCACACTCGTGGGCACATAGTCCACACACATACACTGATGCAAATATATACTTATACATAATAAAATATGTAAATAATAATAATGAGTAAACCCTCAATCCTCGTTGTTTGCTGACCCAAAAGCTTCAGTCTGGCCCAGCTCCAGGTGAAGATTTGCAGAGGGCACTATTTTGTTTTGTCTTGTCTTGTTGAGACAGGATCTTTCTACTTACCTCCAGTTGACCTAGAACTCACTATGTAGATGAGGATGGACTTTAACCAGCAATGATGCTCCTGCCTCAGCCTCTTGAGTGTTAGAATTACAGTCCTGTATCCCATACCCCAATGTGAGATGATATTTTAATTCCAGACCACTATATGGTACTTTCTTAAGAGCAGAGTTCTTTAAGAAAGGACAGGGTAAGCCGGGGTGGCGGTGGTGCACACCTTTAATCTCAGCACTGGGGAGGCAGAGGCAGGTGGATCTCTGAATTTGAATTTGATGACAGCCTGGTCTACAGAGTTAGTTCCAGGGCTACACAAAGAAACTCTGCTTCAAAAAATATCATATATATATAAAGCATATGTGGCATGAAACTGACAGGGACCAGTTACAGGAGACCTTGTCACATAAAGTCAAGAAACTGTAGGAAGAACAAGAGGGAGGAGGAGGAAGGGAAGGAGGAAGTGAGTGGGAGAAAAAAGAAAAAGAATAGACCCCATTGATGGGTAGGCACCAACGATGGACAGAGTTGCTCCTCCCTCCTCTCCACTGAAGACTCTGAGATTTCTAGGCTTAGCATTCACTGGGCTTTAATCCCAATAAGCACAACACCGAGAGCATCATTATGTATTCTGCCCTTTTTTCCATTCATGCATCTGAGACTTCAGCAGAAAAAGACAATTTCGGGATACTCCCAAAGCTACCAGAAACCTATCCAGAGCTACACTTCCTCCTCTTTACAGTTTTGCCATGGGCCAATATTGCCTGACACTTGACCTTTGACCCTCAAGCCCCTCCATCCCACGGCACTGTGTCGGGTCCTCCGTGGTGATGGGTGAGCTCTGGCCTTCCTTTCCGCATCAGCTGCTGAGCACCTGACCAATCGCTAAAAGGGTATTACATACCTGAAAACCAAACACCAACCTCCAGGACACAGATCCTATCCTCTCCTCGAAAATCCAGCCTTAATCCAGTTTACATTTCCTCCAAAGCAGCTTATTCACTAATGGAACAGCCAGATTCCTGCAATTGCACATCTGTTTAAAAAAAAGAAAGAAAGAAAAGAAAAGGAAAAAATCTGAAGGGGGGGGACCACCTGTGTCGGAAGGGCAGCTGGCTGGAGGCTTGTTTTCTCTGAAAACAGATCTTTCAGGAGCTGCACATACCTGAGTCTCACTTTCCTGTGTAACAACGTGTGGCTTCCACGAGTAGCTCCCTCCATTCCGCAGCGTCCTAAAGGAAAGCAGGTGGTTGCAGAGTTGTGAGATCTCATTTCTGCTTCCTCTGCCCAGCACGAAAAACATCAAAACCCAAACCAAACTTTTCAGATTTCTGGGGATCACAGAGGGGTTACTGTGTGTCTCCATGTCCACTATGTGCTGTCATGTACAGGAAAAGGGACTAAGATGACATTTTGTGGCAGAGTCTGTCCCACTACACTCTGAGACCGGAGTCAAGGCAGAAGCTATTTGGGCTACAAAATGTCTCCCCTGAGCTTTGGCCAGCAGGTTTCCCCATCCTGAATGAGGAGGACGCCTCACCTGAACTCGGCAGAAGCCAAGTGTAACACAGCAACTATCAGGCCTGGGCTTAGGGCTCACACAGTCTGCTAATTGCAGCAGAGTGATCCTGAAAGGCACAGAGCTCCCAGAACCTCAGCACTCCTGTTTCTGAAAGGACAGGTTTGGTGTCGTGTCCTTGACGAACTTCAAGATGAGTCGCAGCAAAGGTTCCAGGCAACAATGCTCTTTAAAGCGCTGCTTTGTTCTGAGTGTTTGGTGGAGCCTCAGTTACTGGACCACAGTTACTGTTCAAAAGCTCCGAAGATCAGCCTCTGGCTTGTCTCTATGAAGTTTCAAAAGGCCGTGTCTCTCTCTCTCTCTCTCTCTCTCTCTCTCTCTCTCTCTCTCTCTCTCTCTCTCACACACACACACACACACACACACACACTCACACATACTCACATACACACACACTCACACATACTCACATACACACACACATACACACACACTCACACATACTCACATACACACACACTCACACATACTCACATACACACACTCACACATACTCGCATACACACACACTCACACACACACACACACACACACACACACACCTATAATCTACTTCTTCTCTATCTCTCGTTTCTCTCTTTCTCCTTCTACCTTCCTTTTGTGTTATCAGTCTCTTCCTTTTCTGGAGTCACATATCTTACTCCAAGGGTCTCATTACAGAAAGTTTAAGACTGAACATCTGGCTTATAATCTTCCGGTCCTCAAGAGGCTGACCCAGGAGGATCCTCAAAGGTTCAAGGTCAGGCCACATTGTGGTACATGTGTTTGATACGAGCACTCGGGATGCAGAGGCAGGCAGATCTGTGTTAGTTCAAAACCAGCCTGGTCTACACAGTAAATTCATGTCCAGCCAGGCTACAAGGGAGGCCAGAGGTGCATAAAATGAAGTAAAGTAAAACACCTAGCATCCCAGGAAGCATTTTCAAAGACAGTTTTATTTCCTTTTAGCCTGTTTAAAAGAGCAGCTCAGTCCCTGTGGAATCATGGTTGACAGTAATACGTGCTAGAGAAAACATCAACAAACAGTATAAAACACGCACAACCCATTGAGCTCTCCTGCCCAGCATGGAGAGAGGCAGAACACGGGCCCAGGCGGCTGAGAGCTTGAAGAAGTTTCTAAGTCCTCTAGGAAGGACATTTTTCCTGAATCTAGTCCAAGGGTTGGATTCGAAGCAAAATACAAAGAAAATGAATTTAGCCAAGCTTTGTCCCCCAGTTAGACAAATTCCCCATAGCTCCATCATTGCAAATTAGGTCTTTGTCCTCCAATGTGGGCCTCTGTGGTGTAGGTTGCTGGTACAGAACCACCAGCATTATTACAAACCACATCTCATGGTCTCTGAAGATGAGTTCTCGGTAATGGCAAGCTAATTATGTGGTTAGCAGACCCTTCATGTGCCGCTGGTCAAAGGAACCTGAAATGGCCCTGTTCCCCAGGCAAATGGCTCAGTTTCAATTCTGCCTCAAAATGCAGAGTCTCATCTTTGGGTCAAAACTGGAAAATGAGAGCCAAGTTTTCAATTAAAACTCTGAACAGCGAAGCTCAGGCAGGCCACAGTCCTGATGACTGGGCATCTTCTGTGACATGTCCTCAGCTCCAAACGCCTGGGGGCTGACGTCTAAAATCACAGCCACCTCCACCCCCACCTCTCAGTCTGGGCTGCTTCTTCCTCTGAAGAGCTAAGCACACAGCAAGCCCTGCCTCACCTTGGAGGTAACACTGAGCCTTTAGATCCAGACTAGAGGGGGAACTCTCTGGACGGGTTTATTGGTCTAAGAACCAGACACGGGATTGGAAAGGCTAGAAGCATCTGCATGCAGCCAAATAAGGAAACCCACCCAGGTTTCATGTAAAGAAGAGCTAGACAGGATTCAGCCACGTGGGAGTGGGAAGCAAGGAGGAAGTGGGGAGGTGGGTGGTGGGTTTTACTCTGTGGAGAACTCCTGAGCACCAAAACCACCCAAATACCATTTGTTTTGGAAACCGCAATGTGCAGCACGCAGAAGAAAGGCTGAAAATGTTCAGTAAATTCAATGGAAATGAGAAGAAATTGGTGGCCGGAGTAGCCGAGGGTGTCTAAATATAATTAATTTGTGTGGCTCTCAAAAATCATCTGAGGGTTGCTTCCAGATTTGGTTATAATGTTCATCTAGCAACAGTTTCTTAGGCCTGATACAAATTTCATTGAATTCCCACCATGCGCCTGCAATCCCAAAATGCTGAAGATCTTAACCATGCTATCCTGCATCACCAAGGGTGGGGAGAGACCAGGACAGAGGCTCGCTGTACCCAGCAAACCTTGCTGTGTGCACTCCGGGACAAGAATGGCTCTGTCTTAGATCTGAATGGGTGTGGCAGTGTGGTGCAATCCATCCAATGTCCAGCTAGGACTAGAACTACATTTCAGGCTGCAAGATGCTCTCCGGGAATAGCACGCAACCTGATTCATAGAGAACTACATGCAGTTGACTCTCAAGAAACATCAGCTGTGTTAAATACACTGAGTTGCACAGGTTGAGCTTTGGATGCCTTTAAAGAGGTGTCCTGGCGAGGCTGGCTGGTTGGTTTACCCTTCCTGGTGGGGCTTAAAACTCGGAGTCCTGCATCTGCTGAGCAAATTCTCCCACTGAGCCCCCAGTCCATGCTTGCTGTTTAAATTACGAACAGCACTCAAGTTCCATCTTGCTCTCTCACCAAGCTTTTGGTTCAGGTGTGGTCTCCTCCAGGCAGACTAACAGCAGCACACTTTCTTTGACCTGTTCCACCTCTCTGTAAACCGGTGAACATGAAAAAGACACAGAGAGCAGAAACCTGATACTAAGTCCAATTCTGAGCACTTCCGGCTGATCCAGGGTCTCCAGGATGCTTCCTGTTGATGGAGGCAAACGAAAGGGCGTGGTGTGTGCGTGGGGAGGGGGTGTCTGGAGACAGGGCTGTATCTTCTTTTTCAGCAGAGAATGAGTCCTATACCAACAAACATCTGGGCTGCCCGTTCTCCCACGCCTAAGGATCAGGAAGTTTTAGTAGCAGAGACAATGTGGAATGCTACAGACAAAAATAATTACTTGAATTAGTACAAGTCACAGTGTCTGTGTTGGTTTAAGATGCTCTGTGGGTCACTGTACAGTCAGGGCCATACAGTGGGGTTCCCTTTGTATTTACTTCCCAAGGGAACAAATAAGTATGAGATGAGCAAATAGAGTATACAAACCCGGCGGGCGGATTTAGAAGGTGACGCCCTGTAAGAACTGTAGGAAGCTAGGCTTGAGAGAGAAAGGGTGGGGAACAGGGAAAGGAGGGAAGGAGAGGAGAGGCTGAGATGGTTGGCTTGGTCTAGCATGTGTGAGGCTCTGGTCTTAACCCCCAGTGCAAAGAGAGACAGGGAGGCGGGAGAGAGAGAGAAAGAAAAGAGAATGCTGGTTAGAGGCTGAAGACAGCTAATTAAATAGTCTTTGCAACGATGACTTACATTAGTCAGTGTACATGAAAAGACACAGTCTGACATTGTTTACATTTAATTTTCTATATTTCCAAATGCTGCTTGGTGAAGATATGCTTCATTTATAATGAGGAAAAGGTTAATTTGTGTTCTGCACTATTTGAAAAGAGGACATTGAGGAAAGTACATGGTACATCCCACTCCTGTAAAGAAAAGGAGTAATACTGTCTTAAAGAAACCCTTTTTAAGGGGGAAACATTCTAAACATGTAAATATGGTTTACAATATTTATTTTTAAGTACAGTGGGCCTGGGGTTGCAGTTGGAGATCAGGGAAGCAGGCTGGAGACTGATATACAAATCGCCCTTAAAAACTATACCAGTGAAAAAAGTCAGGAGCCAAGAGTCAGGCCGAGCGCCCACCTAGAACTGGCGCTATCTTAGGCACATCTCTTGGTACCCCAGCAACCCATCAGCAGGGTGAGGTGATAATGCTCTCTGGTTTTCCTTGGGTGATTATCAGGACTGTATGAGGAAACACAGGGATGAGCTTTGAAAGCTTAGAACTAATGTGTGCATAGATAAAGGGGTTTGTCATCACAGCCTGGACCCGTACATATCCATGTCTACTTAACGTTAAGTCTTACTTTCAAAGCATTATCTATCTGATAGCACCCCCCACCCCACCCCACACCACATCACCCCACACCATCTTCCAAAAAACCAAGACCTCAACTGACACAAGCATTAAGCTTCTGAAAACTAACACAGAACAGAAGAAAAAGTCCTAGATATGTTGTCATGGTTATTTTTTTAAAGATTTATTTATTTTATGTATGTGAATATACTGTAGCTGTCTTCAGACACACACCAGAAGAGGGCACTGGATCCCCATTACAGATGGTTGTGAGCCACCATGTGGTTGCTGGGAATTGAACTCAGGACCTCTGGAAGAACAGTCAGTGCTCTTAACCGTTGAGCCTTCTCTCCAGCCTTGTCATGATTATTTTTTTCAAATAAAGCAGTATTTACTAGTTGTCTGTGTGATGTCCAAAGTATGTGCACATCCTACCAGCCCTACGCAGTCACACAGGCCGTGAGCATCCTCTATGCTGCAGCCCACTGCTGCTCTAGGATCTGGCAGAACACCACCGGGCACCGTCTCCTCCCGTTCGATTCCTCATGAATGAATGGGTCATCAGGGAAGGTGCTGGCAGGCTGATGTCCTGGAACATGCCTTCACATATGGCTGGTGAATAATTCATCTCAAATAATCGTTTTAAATGGCACACATTCATTGCTGATGTCAGGTTCATTGTGATAGCCTTTGGGAAGCAAAACGGCAAAATCTATTAAGCACCATAAAACAACCATCTATTTTCACCCAGGTCATTACACTCCTGGGGATTTATCACGGGAAATAATTCATGTGGAACTGTATAAATATTCAATCATAGATATAACAAATACACTTTCATTACGGGCTGGGGAAGGAACACACATTTGCCTAGCGTGTTCAAAGTTTTGAGTTCCGTCCCTCACAGTATATGAATAAATATGCCATAATCAGAACCATAGAAGTAGTAAAAAGTTAAGGGCTGGAGATACAGTTCAGGGGTAGAGTATTTACCTAGGATGCACAGGACTTAAATTAAATCCCCAGAATTAAAAATAACAATGAATAAGTTTTGTTACAAAAGGAAAGTGCCAAACAGTATTTTAACATAAGTTCAACACACACAGTGTATAAATAATGACCAGAATAACTAAAAGTCAAAATAAGATGTTAAAATAAAATACATAAATTCTTGTTTTTGTTGTTGGTGGTGGTAGTGGTGGTGGTGGTGGTGTGTGTGTGTATAGAGTCATTCATGGGGTGCAAGAGATGCTGTCACATCTCCTAGAGCTGGAGTGAGTTGCCTAATGTAGGTGCTGGGAACTGAACTCAGGTTTTCTCTAAGACCAAAAGGCACTCTTAAACAGTAAGCTATTTCTCCAGCCTGACACCTCATTTCTAGAGAGAGGGTCACTAGAAATATGAAGCTGGAACTCACCAGTTAGTGAAACTGATTGGCCAGCAAATTCCAGGAGCACCTGTTTCCATGTCCGGTACTGGAATTACTGGCACATGCCTTGGTGTCTGACTGTTTTACACAAATGCTAAGGATCTGGACTCCATTGTTAGTCATCACTTTTGTTCTGTTTTGTTTTATTTTGAACTTTTTATTGATTCTTTGTGAGTTTCATATTGTGCACCCCAATCTCACTCATCTCCCTGCCCCTTCATACCCGCCATCCACCCTTGCAACCTCCCCCATCAAAAAAGAATAACACACACACACACACACACAAATAAAAATATAAGCAAAACAAAGCATGGGCAACATCTCATCGTGGAAGCTGTAGTGTGTCACAGTGTGTCCCACAGTATATCTCTCTGTCCACACATCTTTACTTGCAAATGTTCATTGCAACAAGTCATTGATCTGGTTTGAGGTCCCTGGCTTCTGTGACACCATCAATATTAGATCCTCATCAGGACTCCTCCTGGTTGTCCTGCTGTTGCCCTGTGTCACGGAGATCCTGCTGCTTTGGATTAGCGTAACTGGCTCTTTCTTGTGCTCCAACAGTTCACAGACGATGTAGATCTTTGGAGTGAGACAAATCAGAGCCGTGATTCTGGGCCTGGGTGGTAGCTGAGCTGGTCAATCCAATGGCTCTCCCTTATTCTCTCCACCAAGACCAGCTTCAGCACTGCTCTGGTTAGGTCACCCACACTGCCCTCGACAGGAGGCAGGGTCATCTTTCCCTCTGTCATGCCCTCAGGGCTTGCTGACTGGCACCCAGTCCCCCTCCCCCCAGAGCCAGCTCCATTGTGTGGCCCACTCTCTCAAGTGGGGCCCACTCTCCTAAGTGCTGCAGCCAGTGAGGGCCTGGGTCAGCTCTTCCAATCTCACACCCTCTGGGCTGGCTCACCCACACAGTCACCATGAGGGTCAGCTCCACTGTGTTGCCCAGGCAAGGTATAGGACCCTCTCTCCTGAGTGCTACAGCTAGTGAGGTTGGTAGGAGAGAGAGTTGGGGGCATAGCTCTCCTGTTCTCATGACCTGAGTGCCAGCTCTCCAGACTACCACAGATGGTGAGAGGTGAGGGGGTTGGAGGAGGAAGGACGGCATCACCTCAGAGCCTACTCCACCTCAGATCCAATGAGTGGTGAGTCCATTTCTCCCATGTACACACCCTCAGGCTAACTGACCTGCACCCCCTCCACCAGGGCCAGTACTGTGTTATCAAGCTCTCCCCTCATGCCCTCCTAAATGTGCTAGCTCATTTACTTATTATTTACTCACTTACTTGCTTATTTAGATTGGGTGTGAGCAACTTGTGCCACAGGATATACATGGAGGACAGAAGACAACGCTTAGTAGCAGGTTCTCTCCTTCCACACGGGTTCTAGAGGTCAAACTCAGATCAAGTTCCGGCCTGAAGCACTTCAATGAGCCAAGCCATCTCACCATCCTTTCACTGTTATATGGGAAGGGATCTCACTGTAAGCCAGACTGGCCTGGAACATCTGGACTCAGCCCATTTTCTTCCTTCAGCTTCCACGATAGTTGGGACTGTGGTTCCCAGCTCAGTTGTCGGGCTCTGCTGTGCCGTTGTGCTGTTGCTTTGGGTCTTGACAATTAAAAGATGTAAAGACTTCTCCAAACACTTTTCATGTGAGTGGAATTTAAAACCTTCAAAATGCTGCTGGGGAAGGACCACATTGTCTAAACAGCTGAACAGAAAACACTGCCCAGATTCAATGTCTGTGCTCAGAGCCTCGACTCGGAGGTAGCCTCGGGATTCAGTGCTGTGACTGTGTCCTTGCAGACATCGAGGAGGGAAAGCTAAAAGAAAAGGAAACCAGGAGATGTGAGAGAAGTGTGGGAACAGGAGAGGACTCATTCAGCCAACGTGAAAATGCCTAGGAGCTCATCGTGAGGAGCGCAGTACTGACATTTTGATTTGTGAATACCTGGTACACGGTAGCAACTTAGTAAAAAGTAGATGACAGTTTCGCTAATTTGAGTAATTTAGCCAACAAATGTAGCACATTCCTATACAATAACTACAGTAAATGAAGACAGAGAGGACCAGAGGATGCGATGTAGCTCAGTTCGAAGAGCGTTTGGCTAGCGTGCATAAGCCCTGGCTCATCCTCCGCGCTCATAAAACTGGTCACAGTGATGCACACCTGCAACCCCAGCATTCTATCAATGGAGAGGCAGGGAGGGTCAGGAGTTAGCGGTTATCCTTAGCCATACAGGGGTTCCAAGCCATTCTGGGTTAGAATGGTGAGACCCTGTCAGAGAGAAAGGGAGGCAGAATGAATAACATCATTTTGCAGACACTGATGGGTCTAAGCAAGAATTGTCAAAAAAAAAATCACTAACATGATCAAAGGAGACCCTCTAGCTCTGTCCTGTGAGGCGGCTGCCAAATGCCTCCTGTGAACTCTCGTGAGGGATGGAAAACTGAGCAAGGATCCGTCCGGGAGGACTCTGAACTCAAACACCAACCTCGGATATATATAGAGGGTCGAAAGCCAGCTATGGCTACATGGAAAATGCTTGTCTTAAAAAAAAAAAAAGGAAGGACAGAAGGAAGGAAGGAGGGAGGGAAAGAGGTTTCACAAGGGCCTCGATGGCCTTTGCGCATGCGCTCACTGCCTTTGCCTCGTTGGCCTGCATCTTCTTCAGGCCATTCTTGTTGTGGTTCTTGGCAAAGCGCATGCTCCTCAGGAACTTGGGATCAACCCCCTTAAGAGATTCGTATCTTTGTCACCGGGGTTTCTTGATGCCATTTCTGTGCCATTTGCGGGTCTGGTTGTGTGTGGTGTGGTTCTTGGACTTGGCCATGTCTGCTTGGTAACCCGTGGCTCCTGCAGCACCTGGGACCGGAAGAGAGAGTTGGTTGGTTTTTAAGAGACAGCATCTTGCTCTGTTGCCCAGAAGGGATACAGAAGCTATTCAAAAGCTCAAGCCCCAAGTGACCGTTCCTGCTCCAGGGTGGGCCGCTAAGCCTGGGCCTACCCTGCCTGGGCACAGCTAGACAAACTGATGCGGTGCCCACCCGGTGACCATGGTGGTGTTTCACAACGAGGTGAAGATCGAGGACTTTCAATATGACAAGGACTCAGAGACATATTTCTACCCCTCAGGAACCCACATCCTGACCAGTGGGGGCTGAGCCCAAGTGAATGGATCAAGTACAGAGTTACCAACCCCCTCAGTGGGCAGCTGTCCTGTGGATGGCCTCATGGGTGTGATCTTCATCAGCCACTGAGCTCAGCATGAAAAAGTGAGCCTGTGACATGACACACCTGGATTCCATACTTAACGTGGAACTAGGATTCTTAATTGTCCATCTGAATTTAAGGAAGAGCCTTATCGACTGGTGATTTTCCTTCAATTGGTGGCATCATTTGAATATCTGAAAATTCATTTTCTGAAAATAACATCATCTGCCTCAAAAAACAAAAAAAAGCTCAAACCTACCCCTGACAGCACAGTTTTGACCTCTCCTCCATCTCTGGTCCAGACAGGTCCTCTCCTCCCTAGGCAAACCGGCGGTCTCTCACTCCCAGGAGGTTACCATAGTCACGCTAACTTTACAGCCATAGTCCTTATGGCTCACAAGACTAGGAAGACCTGCACCTGGGCGACCAGAACTCTCCAGGCAAGCAGCAGCGCACGGTGGCCCAGGTGTCTGTTTGGGTGAATCCCATGGGAGGGTCACCTTAAAGATCAGGAAGCATCGTGTTTACTGAGCTTGAATCAGAGTCTCTGCCACCCACTGAATCAAAGGTGCTTCTCCCCCAGCTTTGTTGCAGGTTTGCCGCAAAGATAAAGGGAGCGTAGTGCTGGGGAAGAGAAACCACCAGGCTCTAGTGTCTTTTCATCTCCACTTGGGTGGCGGATGACACACCCCTGTCTCAGCACCAGCTCCCATCAGTCTTCAGAGCTGCCCGACTCTCACGAAACCCTAGTTGTCATGGCCAGGTGGTTTTGTCCTAGCAGAAGTGTCTCCTGAATACAATCAGATACCAGGAAGGAACACTGTAACAATAGTCATAGATGTGGTTGGGGTACAAAACCCCAGCTACCAGAATGCTCACTCCTCCTGGGATTGTAGACTCTGCACAGATAAGGCAAAGCAATGAACTGCAGCAGAAAACTTTTTTTAGAAAGGAAAACATTGAGGGTATAAGGGTATGTACAGATATAATATTAATATACCAAATGGAGATAGATAGATAGATAGATAGATAGATAGATAGATAGATAGATAGATAGATAGATGGATGCATACGCACACATGCACACACACATACATACATACACACATGTAACATATACATTATATATTCTAATGTAATTTTTCTATTTTTTCCCCCTAGGATCGTGCTGTGTAGCTCAGCCCGTTGGTCTCCCAATGCCCATCTTTTATATTATCCTTCCAGTGCTAGGATAGAGCCTGTGCGCAGCTATCCACCCCCACCCCACCGCACTGCCAGCACTTGGGACTGAAATTACTGCCTTGCAATCGCTGAGTCTGTTTTTTCTTTACTTTTCTCATTTCTGTTACCAAATATGTTACAAAAAGCAACCCGGTGATTTTGGGTAAAGATGCTTTTACTTTATTTAATGAAAACCCCCGTGCCAAAAGTGGACTGCCTACTTACAAGTTATTGGAGATGGAGACTCCTGAGTCTCCAAAAAATACAGCAATAGTTACTGCTGTTGTTTGCCCACCAGAACTAGATGGAACGGCTCTATTGCTGAAGACACACATGCCTTGGTCACTAGACAGAGAGAAGTCACGCTAGGCCTGGGTTGGTTGGAAGCATCCTTCTATCTGGCTAACTCACATACTGTCAGAAGGTGCCATGCAGACTGCCAGGGAAGGTGGCATTTGTCATCCCCAGTCTCATCTAGCTTTGGACCCCATGTGCAGCAACTTCAACCAGTCAGACAAGATGAGCTTGGTAAGGCACTGGTGGAAATTTTGTTATGGAGGTCACCAACTGTCCTCAACTACAGAGGGCTTGTACTCATTTGTCATCTGCTCCACAGGAGGGAATCCACATCTGGTACTGAAAACCCTGTGGCTGAGGAGGTCATGGGGTCTAGAGGGAAAGCCACTCTTGTTTTGCTAATGGACATGATGTATCTGTGGTATTACCTTCTTAAATAGCTTATGTTTATGTGCATACATTAGTTCTTTTTGTTTCCACCGGGAAGCCTTTAATCAAGGCCTTGTTGTTGGGAGGTTGTGGGCCCATGGGAACAGGTGTGCAAACAGTACTCCACCTGGCTGAACAAGGAAGGGTCATGGCTGTTGGAAGAGAGGGGGACTACAGATGCCCTAGGGGTCTTACATCTGGGATTAGGATGGTGGGACAGTGGGTGACAGTGATGACCCAGATGAGGTAAGAGGCATGCTGAAGTGTCCTATGCAATGGAGATGCAATGAGACTGAGAGAGCTGTGGAACCAGCACTCAGGCAACACTCTACAAGACAGTCACCCCGCTGAGAGAGTAGGTGACAGTGTCTACAGAGACTGGCAGCTGGGACAAGTATGGGAAATTCTCAGTCACAAAGGGGACATCTCTATCACCTCCTCCCAGGCTCAGGGAACACTGCAGAAGGAGACAGAAGGAACAGGACCACAGGGTGGAGTGTTTCAGAACAACAGCCTCTGGGCAGGACTGGATGTCTCACTCACGAACTCACAGCTGTTGTGGTGACCTGCCCAGTGCAGGACCTGTCCACACCCTGGAATGGGTCAGAAGGCAGTTAATAGTTGTCAGAGGAGGAAGAGTTTCCTCAGAGGTGTTAGCACTTGGAAGGTGCCCACGCCCCTGTAATTACCATCCCCCCTCCCTCCCACTCCCCACCCCCACCCCATGCTTCTACTAAACCGCCCAAATGAAACTCACTGGGTCATTTAACAAAGGAACAAGAAAGCCCAAAGGGGACCAGAGTAGGGAATCTGCAGGAGGGGGAGGGAGACCAGGGAGGATGATGAAGGTGGATATGCTCAGAATAATTATATACATGTCTGTAAATATCACAAGAACATGCATTATGTATAATGAAAATATATCTTAAGAAATTTGAAAAAGAAGCAGTCACTTAAGGGAGAAGATCTGCTGGTCGATGGTTGGGAGCACACAACGCATCGTGGTAGAAACTGCATGTGGCAGGGACATGAGGCAACTGGCTGAAGGCATCCATACTAAAGAAGCAGAGAGTGAACAGGAAATGTCCAAGTTCTAAAACCTCAAGCCCTGCCCCCAATGACGCATTTCCTCTAGCAAGAGGCGACTTCCCAAGGAGTACTACCAGCTGAGGACCAAGTATTCAAACACATGCTTACTAGGGGCATGCTGCCTTCACAAAAGGAAGTGCTCAACCCCTGAGCTATACCTTCAACACTCAAGAATGGTTATTAAGCTGAAGAGGAAAAAGAACATAGAGAAACATCTGGTAGACCTGAGCTGTCTTTTTTGGAGGGAGAAATGCGAACATGCTAGGGATTGAACCCATGGACATCAAGTGTCATAGACTAATTTCCTACCACTGAGCCACATTCCCAGCCCCCAAACTACATTATTATATCTTCTGAGTCTGTACTATATGGGGTGGTGGGATTTTTCCCCCTTTAATTGATTACCAGAAAGCTCTCCTGCTGCAGAGCTCTCGGAGAGGTGGCTCGGTGACTGAGCAGGGTGGCTGTTCTTGCTGGGGACCTGGATTTGGTTCCCTGGCACCCATATGGCAGCCTTTATCTGTCTGTAATTCCAGTTTGGAGGGATCTGACGTTGTTTTCTGGCCTCCTTGAGCACCAAGCATACTTACATGCAGGCAAAACACTCACATGCATAAAAAAAGAAAATAAATCTTTAAAATCACCACCACTACCTCCTCCACCTCCTCCACCACCTCCAGCAACAGAAGTAGCAGCAGCAGCAGCAGCACCACCACCACCACCATCATCATCATCATCATCATCATCGTCATCATTCCGCCTCCTAGCATCCTGCCCACTGCTTAATGACATCTGTCAGAAAGACCAGGTCTCTCAGCAAGTTACAGAGGGTGAACCGCCAACCCCTGCTAGCCATCCCCCTGTGGTTTACTACCAGTACAGGGATTCCTTCTGTTTCAGGGGGAAATTGGTCAGAGCCATTGGAAAGTGTTGTTGGTGTACAGTGCTTCTCTCTATTATTCCAGAGTACTGACTTCCAACCATACTGTTCCCTAGATAGATAGATAGATAGATAGATAGATAGATAGATAGATAGATAGATAGATAGATAGATAGATGGATGGATGGATGGATGGATGGATGGATGGATGGATGGATGGATGGATGGATGGATAGATAGATAGATCAGGTGTTGGGGTTCACGCCTTTAATCCCAGCACTTAGAAGGCAGAGGCATGTGGACCTCCATAAGTTCTAGGTTAGTCTGGTAGGAGTTGCAAGTCAACCAGGGCTACATAGTGAGACTCCTGTCCCAACAAGGGACACACACACACACACAGAGGACAGAATTTCGTTCACACTAAAGGGGAAAAGGAAAGCAGTGGATTGGCATTGAGTTGTGCTTGTAAGTCTATACCTGACCACTGGACCAAGGGAGAGACTGAGACTTTTTTTAAAAAAAGATTTATTTAGTTATTTCTAGGTATATGAGTACACTGTAGCTGTACAGATGGTTGTGAGCCATCATGTGGTTGCTGGGAATTGACCTCAGGACCTCTGCTTGCTGGGCCCCGCTCTCTCCAGCCCAAAGACTGATTTATTGTTATATGTAAGTACACTGTAACTGTCTTCAGACACACCAGAAGAGGGTGTCAGGTCTCATTACGGATGGTTGTGAGACACCATGTGGTGGCTGGGAATTGAACTCAGGACCTTCGGAAGAGAAATCAGTGCTCTTACCTGCTGAGCCATCTCTCTAGCCCCAGAGGGTAGGCCTTTTATCTCACAGGTCTTTCCCACTGTTTTGTCTCCTAGCACAAGATTACTTAGCAAACACACATCAGGTTCACTTTTCTATTTTATGCACTTTAGAATATTATTTTACATATGTATCGTATAGAAATGTAGATGTGTTCCACAGAAATATACATACATACAATAATTTATACAACAAAAGATGTTGCTTAGGCAAGGACTGTGTCTATATTTCTTCTTTCCTTGAAGATGTGAGCCAACTTTAGTTTGTTCTTCCCAGTTTAAACTTTAGTCTCATGTGATATACTGATTAGTCCAAAGGCTCATAAGTAGTAAAAAAAAAAAATGCCTGTGAACTTGCTGGGCCTGTGCACTATTTAGACTGGGGATCACACTCTGTCTGGGGGTGATAAGAACCACAGCTTGCAACATGGGGCCCAATGGGATGTAACTTTAGAGATCTTGTAACATCAACCATCTGTGGACTGAGGAGGTTATACAGCATACATAATTGCTTTGTTTGTTTGTTTGAGGCAGGGTTTCTCTATGTAGCCCAAGCTGTCCTGGAACTCACCCTATAGACCAGGATGACCTCAAACTCATGGAGATCTGCCTGCCTCTGCCTCTCAGATGCCTGGATTCAAGGTGTGTGCCACCACACCCGGCTTCAGTATACCTAATTTCAAAAGGATACGAATGATAAAGATGGAGCTAAAATCAAGACCACCAGATGTCAGGGCAGCTTGCACACAGACTGCCATTTCTGCTGGGTATCTACCCAGCAAGTACCCTGACTGCCATTTCTACTGGTTGCTACACACCAGGCACTCTGGGAAGCTCTCCTGTGGACAACTCTTCATGTTTGGCAATGTTCTCTTGAGCATTCAGAGTCTTCAGTGGGACTTACAAATTGGCATGTGGTTTTTTCAAAAGAGGCTGGCGATATTATCTCTGACCATACTCTTGCTCATGGAGTGAGTACTCCTTTCACACAAAGATGGGCTTGAGGTTTTGTCTGCCTGCTGGAAGAGTCATGTGTGAGTGTGAGTATGTGTGTGTATAGCTAGGAACTGAACTTGAACATGGTATGCTCTGGGCAAGGTCTCTACTACTGACCATTTAAGACTCTACTCTTAAATGGTGACTCAGTTCTTCCCTGGAGCCTGACCTCTAAGTTTTGAGCACAGCCCGGCCGTCATAGAGCTGTTGTAGCCAGCAGACCAGGATGAGGTCCCCACCGACAGCCAGCACCATCTACCTGACCTGTGAAGGAGCGTATCCTCACCCCCATGCTGACCACTGCCATCAAAGCACCCCACCTCTGGGTTCATTGACCTGTAGCTGCATAATCATGCTCAGTTGGGCCCAGGACACTGAGAAGGAAACTGGACTGGAACAGAGCACTGAGACAGTCACTGCAGCCGCTTCCTGTGCTCCTCCCAGACCCGTGCCACCAAGGACCATCCTGCCTGGTCCCCTTCCAACCTCCAACTATGTGTCCACACATGGTCCCTCCTGTGGTAGCTCCTTCCCCCTCCGAGAATTGGAATACTGACTGGGCCAGTGTGACGGCTCAGCCAGTAAAGGCAGCTGGCCCCAAGCCCATGAACCTGAATCGAATCCCCAGAGCCCAGCAGTGGAAGACAGAACTGGTTTCTGCAAGTTGTCCTCTGACCACAAAGCATGCTCGAATGGGTGTGAGGAGAAGAGAGAAGGAGAAGAGGAGACAGGGAGGGACAGAGGGAGAGGAAAAAAACAAGGAAGGAAGAGGGAGGAAGCCTCACTGAGTGATTTCAGACAGCTTTAGAACTCGAGTTAATTTGTAGAAGTGAGACTCAATCTGTAAGGCGTGGGGCCCGCTGTTACCTTACCCATAGTGTTGTGAGGTGTCACAAACAGGGACGATTTTGAAATCCAGAGGAGTCTAAGGTGTAGCTTAGGGCAGAGCACCAACCTGACAAGAGAATCTATGCTCTATCCCCAAGGCTACAGTGAATGCAAATAAATAAACCAAAAAACCTCAAAGGGCCAGCCAGAATTGATGCGATGTATCAACCAAGTGTAGACTGACAGAATGGCAGAAAGCATCTCTCCAGAGACCCAAGAAGCCACTGTGATCTGCCACTAGCTGAGCCCTCTACTGGATCACAGGATTCAATCTCTGAGGTATTTCCTTCAGTCAAGCCCTCTTCTGTATTTCCCCAGCAAAGCTACAGCCTAAGGCTTGTCTCGAGGGTCACTCTGGACCTGGTTGGTCTAAGCGCTGGTTTTTCTGCTTTGGCCAAACACATGCTCGGCCAGTATGCTGTGGGAATCACAGTACCTGGGGTACCCTTTGCACAAACTTACAGGCACTTATCTCAAGATAGAAGAGGATTCCGGGTTTGGATAAATCTTTCAGTTTTTTGCCCACATGAGTAGAAAGTCCATTCTCTTCCCTACTTAGCTTCCTGCTCCCAGTCTCCCCAGAAACGACTGCGCAGCACAGCATGTAAATTCACTGACACTGCAAGGCGGGCCGTGGCTTATTTATTCCCAACAGGTGAATGAAGACTGTGAAGGGGCGGCGTGAGGCTGGGAGCGTGGCTGCCTGATTTAACTAAGACTTGTAATGCTGTTTGATGCAATTTTCTGTATTTAATTAATTTAACATTCCAGATTTTTAATTTGCATTTAATTTAACATTTCGGGTTTTTAATTTGCCAGATACTGTTTATCAAATATTTATTCCAGAGACTTTCACTGTGTATACAGTGCGCACCCCCCTTTAATTAGTGTGTGGTAAATTAATTTCTCTATCCTTGCTCCTTCATCAGATATTGGGTTAAGGAAGTTGAAGTGTTTCCACATACCGCAGAAACCCACTCATTAAACCAAGATGGCACATTTCCCACGCGTGTGTTGCAAGCTGCCTTCCTGCTTAACCTAATGAAAAGATCTGGTTCAAACCAGATGTCTTGGGCTGGGGCTGGGGCTCACTTGGCAGAGTGCTTGCCTAGCATCCACAAGGCCCTGGATCCAATCTCCAGCACTCTGTACACAGGGTGTGCTGCTACATGTCTGTAACCATAGCGCTTGGGAGAAGGAAGCAGGAAAATCAGAAATTCAAAATCATCCTCAGCCACACAGAGAGTTCAAGGCCAGTCTAGACTACTTGGGAAACCTGCCTCAAACTGAACAACACAAAGCCACAGGTATCTTTTGTTAATTGTATCTGGCTACTTGGTTTGACAATGTGAGGGGTAACCTTTTATACTCAATTTAATATTAGACCCGGTCTTGCTCCACTCCTCTAGATCTGGAGTTACAGGCAGCTGTGAGCCGCATGATGTAGACGCGATGGAAATGCTCAGGGCCTCTGCAAGAACACGAGTGCTCTTAACCAGCCATCCGTCCCTCCAGCCCCCAGTCCTTGCACGGCTTCACAGACATCCTTTTTCTGCTCAGTTATTCACAAACATGTGGCAAACTTCAACTGGCTGACATGTATTTGGAGTGGTTCTTCCTCACTGTCAACTTGATTAGATTTACAACCACCTAGGAGACACATCTCGGAGTATGTCTGTGAAGGTGTCTCCGGATGCTTTTCACCGAACAGGGAAATCCCACCCTCCATGTGGGCGGTGCCTTTCGAGGGACTGGGGTCCTGAGCTGAGTAAAAAGGAGAGGTTGAGCACCGGCCTTCATCTCTCGATGCCTCCCCACTGTGGGTACCACGTGACCAGCTGCCTCATGCTCCTACACCATGCCTTTCCCACTCTGTGGACGGAAGCCTCCACTGTGAACCAGAAGAAACTCCGCCTTCTTCAGGGTGCTTCTGTCAGATAATCATTTTGTTACTCTATCCACCATCTATCATCTATTATCATCTATCAATCATCTTTCATCTACCAATCTATCATCATTTATCAATCTAACACCTATATCTATCATCTACCAATCTACAATTTATCAATCACCTATCATCATGTATCGCCTATGAATCTATCATCTATTTTAACTATTTATCATCTATCTGTCCACCTATTATTCATCTAACCATCATCTATCTATCACCTATCTATCATCTATCTATCTGTTTATTTTGTGTGTATGTGTGCCACAGCACACGTGTGGCGATCAAAGGATAATCTACAGGAATCCTTTTTCTTCTTCTACCAGGTGGGTCCCAGGGATTGAACCTTCCCACACAGAGCCAGCTCTCCCTCTGTCTCTTGCATTGTGAGAGTTCCTTTCACAACTAGGAATTCCATCTCATATTCTCTGTGGGGGTAGGGGGTACGCCCTCGCATCATTTAAGATTATATTCATTTCTCCAACAAATGAAGCCTTTGCTATGTGAGGCACTGTGCTGAAGGAGAGGACAGAACTGCCAACTAGATGAAGATCATCCCTGCTTCCACAGGGGCTACATTAGTTCTGTTCTGTTCCTGTGATAGAACACCAGGACCAAGCAACTTAGGGAGCCGTTCATGTTGGTTTATGGTTCCAAAAGGTTACAGTCCGCCATGCTGGGGCAGCACGGCAGCAGGCTAGGAGCAGGAAGCAGAGTGCTTACATCTTCAACTGTAAGCAGCATGGTTCAGAGAGACCAAATGGAGGACAGGTCAAGGCCTTGAGCTCTTAAGGCCCACCCCCAGGGACACACTTCCTCCAGTCTGAATAAGATCCCCGAGCCTCTCTAAACGAAGACACCAACAGTGGACTAAGTGGGCAAATACCAGAGACTGCAGGGGCATTTTTTAGTTGAACCAGCACAGAGGTTAAAGAAGACATTCTTGATTTTTTTTTTCTTCTTTTATTATGGTTTTTCTGAGGCAGGGTCTTCTATAGCCCAGGAATGCCTTAAACTTGCGGTCCTCCTGCCTCTGTCTCCCAACTGCTGAAGTTCCAGGTTTGATTGCCTTGCTTAGAATTATTGTAAACGGACGCATAACATTCCATTACATCCATTTACGTTCTCTTCATTTCTCTTCTTTGAAATAACACTGTCATGAGTGTAAACCTTTTGGTCTTCATAATTCTGTCCTTAAGGAAAAGGGGTTAAAAATTACACACACTAGCCAGGCGTGATGGTACACACTTTTGGACACTCAAGAGGCAAAGGCAGTCGGGTCTCTGTGTATGCAAGGCCACCCTGGCCTACGTAGTGAGCTCCACGTGAGCCAGGGCTAGAGTGATATCCTGCATTAAAAAAGCAAAACAAAAATTGCGCACGCACATGTGTGCATTGCACACACACGCACATTTGAAGTGCTTATAGCTGATGAGTGAGCCTCCCTCCAGCAGGGAATTCCCTCCCTTTCCGAAGATGCCATCCATGATCATCTCCCTCTTGCTTTTTTTTTTTTTTTAATGTGTATGAGTGTTTTGCCTGTGTGTATGTATGTGCACCACATACCTCCTGGAACTGGAGTTTAGTTACAAACAGTTGTGAACCACCATGTGGGTGCTGGGGACTAAGTCCCAGCCTCCTGCAAGAGCAACAAACACTCTTAATTACTGGGACATCTCTACAGCCCAACTCATTACTCTTGATAGAACTCTCCACTAGAGTTCCACTATGTTCTGTACTTAAGCCTCCCTCAAGGCCCTGCTGAACTTTGTGTGTGTGTGTGTGTGTGTGTGTGTGTGTGTGTGTGTGTGTGTGTTTTGAAACAGTGTTTTTGTGTGTATGTAGCTCTGGCTGTACTAGAACTCACTTTGTAGACCAGGGTGGCCTTGAACTCACAGAGATCCACATGCCTCTGCCTCCGGAGTGCTGGATTAAATGTGTGCCATCACCACCTGGCTGATGAACCTTCTTCAAGTCCATCTTCCACACTGAAGATAACATAGACGGCAAGTGTTGGGGCAGAGCGGGCATGTTTATAGATCCTCCTTGCTCCTAGATAAACCCTACCCCCAGAAGTTATGTTTTTATAACCCAGGAGCTGACAGTGAACAATATACATGCTGAGAACAGTTTCTTTTTTCTTGTAGAATCTACTCTGTTTAAGTCTGTTTACCTTTTTTTAAGTATAAGCCTAACAGGTGACCCTTTGTTCTGAAATTTGTGTTGACCTTATCCTGCCAAAGACAGCAATAGAGACTGGAAAGAACGTTGTTGGTTTTCTGACACTGTAACAAAGCACCTGAGATGATCTAATTAGAAAGAGAAAAGGTTTGGTTGGTTTGTGGTTTTGGAGGTTCCAACATGAGTAAGTGGCCCCATGACTTTGGGACACAGGCAAGACCATGAGCTATAATGGGGATTCATGATGAAGAAACTCCTTAGGACACTGGTTCTCAACCTGGGAGTCATGACCTCTTTGGGGGTCCAACAACCCTTTCTCAGGAGGTACCTAAGAACATTGGATAACACAATTATTTATACTACAATTCAAAATGGTAGCAAAATTAGCAAGTTATGAAGTAGCAACAAATAATAATTTTATGGTTGTGGTCACCACAACATGAAGAACTGTATTAAATAAAGGGTTGCAGCATTAAGAAAGTTGAGAACCACTGCCTTGGGCTGGAGAGATGACTCAGAGGCGAGGAGCACTGGCTAGTCTTCCAGAGGTCCTGAGTTCAATTCCCAGCAACCACATGGTGGGCTCACAACCACCTATGGTCAGATCTGGTGCCCTCTTCTGGCCTGCTGTATACATAATAAATAAATAAATAAATAAATAAATACAAAGAGCCAAGGGAAAGAGAAATAAATAGCTCCCACAAGGGACACTCCTAATGGTATAAAGTCCTCCTCCAAAGACCTCAACTTTTAAGGGTTCCATGACCTGCCAGCAACACTCCCTTTGTGACTAAAACTTTAGCAAACCGTTAGGACAATCACCTAAACCACAGCTTATGATCTTTGCAAGTGGCTGATAAGGGCTCAAAATTCAGGACAACGATTTCTTAATTGTGTGGTCTTTTCATTTTTCTTTTTACTGGAGCTTGGTTTATTGGAGAGTGAAGCTACAGTCCCCCACATGCTGGACAGACTTCATCTACATAGCTCTGCCCTCCAGCTCCCAGCCCGTCTCCCAAACACTGGACAGACTTCATCCACAGAGCTGCATGCCAGCTCCCAACCCCAGTCTCCCACATGCTAGGTAAACCCTCATCCACACAGCTACACTCCAGCCCCCAACCTCCTCTCCCCCCCCTCCTTTTTTTTAACTTTTTATTCTGAGATAAGGCCTCACTGTTTTGCCCAGGGTAGCCTTGAACTCATCCTGTAGCTGAAGCAGACCTTGGACTTGTGATATTCCTAGCTCAACCTCCAGCACAGCTGAGACGACAACTAGCTGTGTGACCTTGGATAGTGATTTGGGAATCTTTTAAAGGGATTGTCTCTCTGCCCGGGCACCAACAGCTAAGCCTAGAGGGAGGGCACAAGTGCCCAGCACTTCGGTGAGTATGTTTTTTGCACTGCCTGGAAAACTCGGGACAGTCTTCCACAGCCAGTTCACTGCATCAGCCTGACCCACAGTGGGATTATATCAGAGTTCTCAGAGGAACGAAGCCAAGGGAATGGTCTGGAGAGAGGCCCATTGGTTAAGAGCAGAGTCCTATTTTTCCAGAGGACCTGAGTTCAGTTCTCAGCAGCTGTGTCAGGAAGCTCACCATCACCTGTAACTCCAGCTTCAGGAGTAACCAAGGCTTCTTGGCCTCTGTGGGCACCTGTCCTCATGAGCACATATTCACACCTAGGCTCCTACGCACATGTATAATTAGAAACAATAAAAACAAACATTTAAAAATTAAAATTGTTAATATGTACTACATTAAAGATATTAACCAAAAATAAAAATTCACTTAAAAGTTTGAAAGGGGATAGGCTTATTAGACTGGCTCACATTGTTCAGGATGGGTCGTCCAACAACAGAGTCTGGGTGCAAGGGAGTCTGCTCACCTGGTTGTCTCTCTGTAAGACCAGATACCGTGAGTACCAGTGTGCTCAGGAAGGTCTGAGGGATGCCTTTGGAGTTACAGGTATTCAGTCCATGTCACAAGCCTGAAGAAGCTGCATTTGATGGTACCAGCACCAGACTAGAGTCCATCACAGGTGAAGGCAGGCAGGAAGGGAACCCTGCTTCTTCCTCTTTGTGTCTGGGCTACAGTCAGAAGATGCTGCCAATTCTCACTCAGGGTCTTCCCCTCTCAGTATTCATTCTTTAAAAAAAAAAATGAGGCATCGTTTACTTGATCCCCAATCCAATCAGTTGACAACCAAGATTAACCAAGATCACATGCCTGAACTAAGGCGGGGCCACAAAGCAGAAGTGGCCAACCTGAAAGCCAACCCTGGAAATTCTGGCTCCAGATGGATTCCTAACCCCAAACTCTGCCTGCTCACATGGCCAAACAGTTGACACCTATCACCCCATTCCCCCAGGAGGTAGTGGGAGAGGTCAGACAGCATGGCCCGTATGGACAGCTAGCAGCAGTACATCATTGGCTCTCATCCCGCCCCACTGCTAAGATCAAACTCAGGGACTCATCGTAAGCACTTTACCACTAAGCTATAGTCTACATTTTTTTTAAAAGACAAGATCTTGCTGTGTTACTCAGGTTGCCTCAACCTCATGAGTTGCTGGGATTACAGGTGGCCACAGGAAGCCCAGTCAGTTTGTCATTTGTTAAGGATGGGATCAGTGAAGGGGGAGTGATGGATGGAATCTCTGAGGCTTCTGAGTGTCAGGGAAGCAGGCTAGCACAACGTAGGGTACAGCTCTGTGAGCCCTGAGCATGGTTCAGTTGGTAGAGTGCACACTTAGCATGAATGAAAGCCTGGGTTCAATCCATACAGATTTGTAATCCCAGGGAAACAGAAAAAGAAGGAGTAGAAGTTCAAGGTCATCCTCGACCACATAGTAAGTTCTAGGCTAGCCTGGCCTATATGAAATCCTGTGTCAAAAGAAAGAATGCTGCTTTGGAAAAACATGGGTTCAAATCCCAGGTCTGTCATTCTATTAAATGGTCAGGGGGAGTAAATGAGACGCAAGTCGTGTCTCCAGAGGCCTAAGCAGAGTAAGACAAGGCTCACGGTGGATAACGCAAAGTGCAGTGCTGTGCAGTAGATACAAATGGTGTCCTAAGGAGTGTGTCTAAAGCTGTCGACATCAAGGTGTCCATAGCCTTTGCTGAGGTCTAAGAGTAAACCCAGCCTAAAGGGGTGGGCTTTCTGCTGCAGGCAAGGCGAGCCTCTTCAATTGCCACTACACCCAAGATGATGATGGGAATGCTACAGAGCTGCAACCGTGGGCAGACCCTGAGCAGCTGTAGAAAAACAAAAATGCTGACCCCTACCTTGAATTCCAGTACTCAGGAGACAGAGGCAGATGGATACCTGTGAGATTGAAGCCAAGAAGAACTACATAGTGAGACCCCCACCAAGAAACAAAGAAACAGAAAAGAAACAAAGGATGGAAAAGACCCCAAGCACATCCTTTAATCCCAGCACTTGGGAGGTAGAGGCAGAGGCAGGTGGATTTCTGAGTTGGAGGCCAGCCTGGGCTACAGAGTGAACTCCAGGACAGCCAGAGCTGAACAGAGAAACCCTGTCTTGAAAAAAACAAAAATAAATAGATAGATAGATAGATAGATAGATAGATAGATAGATAGATAGATGATAGATGATAGATAGATAGATAGATAGATAGATAGATAGATGATAGATAGATAGATAGATAGATAGATAGATAGATAGATAGATAGACAGACAGATAGATAGATAGATGATAGATAGGTAGATAGATAGATAGATAGACAGACAGACAGACAGATGATAGATAGATAGATAGATAGATAGATAGATAGATAGATAGACAGACAGACAGATAGATGATAGATAGATAGACAGACAGATAGATAGATAGATGATAGGTAGATAGATAGATGATAGATAGGTAGATAGATAGATAGATAGACAGACAGACAGATGATAGATAGATAGATAGATAGATAGATAGATAGATAGATAGACAGACAGATAGATGATAGATAGATAGACAGATAGATGATAGATAGATAGATAGATGATAGATAGGTAGATAGATAGGTGATAGGTAGATAGATGATAGATAGATAGATAGATAGATAGATAGATAGATAGATTTTCAGACAGACAGATGATCGATAGATAGATAGATAGATAGATAGATAGATAGATAGATAGATAGATAGATGATAGATAGATAGATAGATAGATAGATAGATAGATAGATAGACAGACAGACAGATAGATGATAGATAGATAGATGATAGATAGATAGATAGATAGATAGATAGATAGATAGATAGATAGATAGATAGATAAAAAGGCCCCAAGCTCTCAACTGCCCATGGTTTGCATCCTGCACTAGTCGAGCAATCTTGGGATAAATACTAAGCTCAACACAAGGGTTCCTGCTACAGTGCATAGAGCTAATCCTGACTGGACTGAGGATGTGACTCAATGGGCGATCACTTGACTAGCACACACAAGGTCATGAGTTCAATCCTAGCACTGCAAAAATAACGTATCCTCGGCTCTAAGAGGGAAGTTCTCTACTACAAACACATAAGAAGAGGCTTCCATTGGTCATTGCCCATGCCCAGAGTCTCTCCTGATCTCCACTCCTTCTATTCTCTATACAGGACACTGTCCGCTCCATGCTGAGTCTCTGACTGAGCAAACCCCTACTGTGTACCAAGCAGGAACTTCTAGCCCAGTGAGAAAGAAGTTCAACCCTGCAGATGAGGTAGTCCTACAGCATGTTAAAATCTAGAGGTGATTATAAAGCTAATGCTTGAGACAAAACTTTGTTGTCACCTTCCTCAGTCCTCCAAGGCCAAGGCTAGACCTCCCTGCTCTGTCCAGTCACAGGAGGTGTTGAGAAAATACCATCCTTTTAGAAGAGTTCTTAGTGTGAGAGAAAGTGTCACTCAAAGCGGGATTTTACCTGTCCTGTGGCCTAGGCAGTACACTACCTTTTGTTTCAGAAACTTCATAACAATTCCACAAAATGGGAGAAGATTGGAACACACGCATAAGGGCTGGGTGTGTTGATACACACCTGCCATCTCGGCTATGGGAAGGTGGGGGTGGTGGACCAGGAGCTAAGGGCCAGCTTTGACTGAACTACAGTGACATACTGTTTCCAAAACAAAAAAACAAGAGGAAGCTGGGGACACATCTCAGTTGATGGGGTGTTTGTGGAGTGTGCACACAGTCCTGTGTTCAGTCCCCAGTGTACTGATACACACTTGTAACCCCAGGTAGAAAGAGGAGAACTAGGAACTCAAGGGCATCCTTGACTATGTGGACAGTTTAAGAACAGCCCGGCATACACAAGACTCTAAAGAAAAAAAAAAGGAAGCTCCTAACACACACACACACACACACACACACACCAGCACTGTGGCACACACCTTTAATCCTTGCATTCTGTAAGCAAATGTCATTAGATCTCTATGAGTTTATGGGCAGCCCAGTCTACACATCCAGTTCTCAGTCAGCCAAGGGTACAGAATGAAACCCTGTCTCAAAAGAGAGGAGAAGGACTAGTGAGGTGGCTTAGGACCACCAAGCCTAAGACCTGTTTGATCCCTACGACCCTTATGGTAGATGGAGACAACTAATACCTACAATGTGTCCCCTGACCTCCACACATGCACTACATATCCACACACAAAACTAATTTATCAACTTACTAATTGATTTTTTAAAGTGGCATCAAGATCAACTTCTACACGTTGCTCTGACATCCACACATGTGTTATGCCACCTGATGTACATGCAAACACACACACACACACACACAAAATCATTCATATACACATGCACACAAATAAAAAATTGTAAATAAATGCATAAAGCAGACTTCTTGGACACATAGTTGCAATGCAGAACTCCAGGGAGGCCTTAGGTAGAATGAGGTGCCTACTCTTCCAAGTTCTTATCAGGTCACCAAGCCGAGACTCAGCGACTCTGAGTCCCAACATAACTGTAGTGACTGCAGCAGACTTGAGAAGATACTTTACCATCCCACAGCTGGGAACCACTAGGATTGAGGCTTAGAATGTCATCTTCAAGTCAAGATGCTAAACATATCAATGAATGTGGATGCCTTGTTATGCCCAGAATTCCCTCTCTGTCTCTGAGCCTTAAGGGAACACCATATGCCAGGAGTTTCTGGCAGCAGGAAACCAAAATACAAGCAGAATAAATTACTTTCCATTAGACACGTGCTGCTGACCTGCTCGGGGTATCTAGAATATTAACACGGTCTCTGAACGGGAGGCCTTTGCAGCTTGTTTTCAGGATTAACAGCTTCACCACCTCAGCAGGAAAACAACTCTCCAAGGAGCTTTCTCCAGGACACCTCGGTGAGAGACACTAACCTGGGGACAGTGCCAGAACCCAAGATGCCTGAGACTGCAGGGCCAGTCCCAGCATGACCCAGACAGAGGAAGAATGCGAGGAAGGCAGAGGAGGGTCGGCCTGGGGGACAGGAAAAGCTCACTTCCTCTCCTCTAGGGCCACCTCCAGCTAAGTTCTGCCAAGACCATGTCAACCTGTCATGCACATTAAGGGTGAGAACAACCCAGATTTGCAACTAAAATACAATCTGAAGAGAGTGCCTCTTCAGTGAGAGGAGCTGGGCTTTACTGCCTGCTGCTTGACATATTTCCTGAATAAGATATGATCCTTGCCAGGGATGACATAGCGGCAGTTCCAGTACCTGGGAAGAAAGGATTGTGAGTTCAAGGTCAACCAGGACAACATAGAGGGAAATGCAGAAAGAAAGAAAGAAAGAGAGAAAGAAAGAAAGAAAGAAAGAAAGAAAGAAAGAAAGAAAGAAAGAAAGAAAGAAAGAAAGGAAGGAAGGAAGGAAGGAAGGAAGAAGGAAGGAAGGACTTCAACATTTTTTATTTTGTTTTGAAGTAACACAGCTTGTCATGGTGGCTCACACCTATAATCCTAGCAAACCAGTGACTGAGGCAGGAAGATCACGTTCATTCAAGGTCAAGCCTGTGTTCTACAGGGAACAGAAGAACAGTCTGGGCTACTTAGTGAGATCCTGACGAGTAGGATTATACAAACTGTCCTCTAGCCTGGATGAGTACTCTCTCTCTCTCTCTCTCTCTCTCTCTCTCTCTCTCTCTCTCTCTCTCTCTTCCCCCCCTCTCTCCCCCTCCCCCTCTCCCTCTTACACACACATGAAGAGAGAGAGAGACAAGAGACAGACAGAGAAAGAGAGGGAGGGAGAAAGTGAAGAAAGGAAAGAGGGAGGGAAGGAGAGAGGGAGGGGAACAACAGGTTTACAAATCCAAAGGAAACTCTACTTACCTCCACCATTCCCTGAAGTCAGCGCTCACGACTCCTGCCCAGAGTATACTGCATTTATAGATTTGTAGTTTCTTGTGTATTCTAGACTTTATTCCCAAACAAATTATTACATAAAGAATAATGTATTAAGCTGTTCTCCTTGCCTTTTCTTCACTTGGCAAATGTATTGTAATCCCTCCCATAGAGGTACAAAGAGTCCTTCACCTTGTAGCTCTGGTTGGCCTGGAAGTCATTATATAGACCTGGCTGGCCTGGAACCCGGAGATCTGCCTGCCTCTGAGGTCCTCTTCTGGCCTCCACGGGGACTGCAGTACATGGGTCACTCACATGGCCTCTGTTCCGTATTTACAGCTGCATAGTAATCCATTGTAGAAGGTATCACTTCGTAGTGAAACAATTAGCCTGGTAATGAAATCTGACTCCGCACTGAACGTCTTTTTTATTAGATATATTCTTTATTTGCATTTCAAATGTTGTCCCCTTTCCTGATTTCCTTCCCCTCCCCCCCCCCAGAAAGTCCCATAAGCCATCTCCCCTCCTCCTGTTCCTCAATCAACACTCTCCAACTTCTCTGTCCTGGTATTCCCCTACACTGCAGCATCGATCCTATCCAGGACCAGGGTCCTCTCCTCCCTTTGATGTCCAACAAGACCGTCCTCTGCTGCCTATGCATCTGGAGCCATGGGTAACTCCATGTGTACTCTTTGGTTGATGGTTTTGTCCCTGGGAGCTCTGGGAGTACTGGGTGGATCATATTGTTGTTCCTCCTTTGGCGCTGCAAACCCCTTCAACTCCTTGGGTCCTTTCTCTAGCTCCTCCACTGGGGACCCTGTGCTCAGTTCAATGGTTGGCTGAGAGTGTCCCCCTCTGTATTTGTCATGCACTAGCAGAGCCTCCCAGGTGACAGCTATATCCGGCTCCAGTCAGCAAGCACTTGTGGGCATTGATAATAGTGTCTGGGTTTTGTAACTGTATATGGGATTACACTGAACTTTTGACCTGTTTTCTATTCTATACTTTTTAACAGTTCATTTTTTTCCTCTTAATTTTTTTTTTTTGTGTAGATTTTATGTTCATTTGTAAGTGTGTGTGGTGGGGGTTACTTTGTTTCCATCTCTGTTTTGTTGTGTTGATACCTTAGAGTTAAGGGAGCCAGAATCACCGAGTTGGTGAACCTGTGTGCTGAAGTGTCCAGTTGGTCTCTGAATCATAGTCCATCTCAGGTGTAGTGTATCATTGTGCACCAGGAGCATCTAGACAGTATCTAAGAAAGATTGGAGAAGAGGCGCTAGAGAGGTGACTCGGGGGTTAAGATCTCTGTTCTTGCAGAGGACCTGAGTTCATTTCCCAGCACTGGAGGGGGGCGGGAGTAATTCCAGTTCAAAGAATCCAATGTTTCCTTCTGTTCTCCATGAGCACTGCATACACACATACACACACATTCAGAAAGACAAAGAGAAACAGACACACACAGAGAAAGAGAGAAATAGAGATAGACACAGAGAGAGACAAAGAGAGGACAGAGACAGAGAGAGAGACAAAGAGACACAGGCAAGCCGGGCAGTGGTGGCGCACTCCTTTAATCCCAGCTCTTGGGAGGCAGAGGCAGGCAGATTTCTGAGTTCGAGGCCAGCCTGGTTTACAGAGTGAGTTCCAGGACAGCTAGGGCTACACAGAGAAACCCTGTCTCGAAAAACCAAAGAGAGAAAAAGAGAGAGAGAGAGAGAGAAACACACACACACACACACACACACACGAATGACCATAAAATCTTCACCAAAAAATAAGGAGGAAAATGAACCCAGAGAAAGCCGAGCAGAAGAGCAGGGGAGGTCATGGCGGAAGCGCGTGCCGCAGTCCTAGCACACTGGAGGCAGAGCTGAGGCCTAGGGGCCAGAAAGGTGGCTCAGACGGAGCTTAAGGAGCACTGCTCACCCTTCCAGAGGACCTGATTTGAGCCTCAGCACCCAGAAGATAACTGAAGATTATTCGTAACTCCAGTTCCATGGGGATCTGAGGTCCCCTTCTGGCCTCCATGGGAACTGCAGTATACGGTGCAGACATAATGATGTAAAACACCTACACACATAAAATAAAAATAAAGAATTTTTTTAAGTTCAAGTCCAGCCTGGCCTACATGAAACTCTGTTTCAAGAACAAAACAACAGCAGCATACATACACACATGCACACAGACACACACACACACACACACACACGTGACAAAATATACACAAATACACATACATACACACATACATCTCTCTCTCTCCCGCTCTTTTTACTCTCTTCTTCTCTTGAAGGGATCCTTATTGCAGGGTGCCCCTTCTGTATCCCAGATTAGGCACAGACCACACCCAAATACCAATTTCCAAGCACAAACCAAATGCAAAGAGATCTTTTATTAAGCAAGGCAAAGAGCCAAGGTCTGAATCTAAATCTGCCAGAAACAGTAGCAAATAGCTTTGCAAGTCTTAATTTTAAGACCAAAAAAAAGGGGGAGGTCTTTGTTAGAATGAGCTAGGGCGCTTAGGTAAGTTCCGATAAGATATTTTAATAGGTTAGTAAAAATAATGATTTTTGATTCCTGAACCTTGTTTGTCGTTTTGATAGTCGGATCTTGGTGATTAATCGGTCTCAGAAATGAGTCAGTGGTCAAACAAGGGAATAGACCTTGGTAGTGAACTTTAGGAATGTGATCTCATGGTTTGGCAGAGGGGAGAAGGGTAAAAGGCAAAATCTATCAGCTCTGTGTTTGCCATGCTCAAGCCTGCTAAATCCTCTTCTTCCTTCCCTCCCTCCCTCTCTCCCTCCCTCCCTCCTTCCCTCCCTCTCTCCCTCCCTCCCTCTCTCCCTCCCTCCCTCTCTCCCTCCCTCCCTCCTTCCCTCCCTCTCTTCCTTCCCTCCTCCCTCCCTCCAGGTCTCACTCTCAGGAACTCTTCTTCCTTTTAAATTGTTTGTGAATTTGTGAGGTTTTCACACCAGAGTCCAGCCCAGGCCAGCCTTAAATTTACACTTTCCAACCTCAGCCGGACAAGTGCTATAAATGTAAGTGGTACGGAGAACAAGGGTGGTGCTGGGGGGGGGGGCGGGTGCTGGGAACCTGAGTGGTACTGAGAACACAGGTGGTGCTGGGAGCATGGGTGGTGCTGGGCGTGCTTGTAGACTCTGCTTTTCTGAGCATCTGTTCTCAGAAATACTACTTTCCAGCCACGCACCAACAACAGCAAACTGAATGAATGATAAGTCTGGTGGTTTGAATATAAACGTACCCCACAGGCTCCCATATTTCAGTACTTGGACCCCAGCCAGTAGTGCTGTGGGGGGTGGGGTTAGACAGTGCAGCCTTGCTGGGGATAGTATGTGGGGAGGGAGTCTGAGAGCCCGAAACCTTGTCCCATTTCCAGCCTTTCTCTGCTTTTTGCTTGCAGTAGAGGAGGCGAGCTCTCAGCTTCCTGCTCTAGCCACCAAGTCTGCCATTGGCTGCCTTGCCTCTCCACCAAGATGCAGTCTAATCCCTCTGGAACTGTAAGCCCAAAGTCCGCCTTCCACAAGTTGCTTTTGGTCAGGGTGTTTTATCACAGCAACACAAAAATAAGACAAGTATTCTCAAACGGCTTGGTCTCCAGACCCGTTCATACATTTAACACTTCGGGGTTGTATTGTGTGTATATTGTGCCTACTAACATTTCTATTTTGGGTGCCCTAGAGATGGCTCAGCAGTTTAGAGCACTTGCTGCTCTTGCATAGGGCCTGGACTCAGTCCCCAGCACCCAGTGGCAGCTCACAACCTTCTGCAAGTCCAGTTCCAGGGGATCTGACCCCTCTTCTGACCCCAGCATGCACCAGGCATTCAAATGTCACATAGATGTAAGTGCAAGCAAAGTATCTATACACATAAAATTTAAATTTGTTTGTATATTAGAAATTTACACTGGACTAGAGTGTAGCCCCATTGGCTCTAATGTCTCCAGCATCGCAAAAATAAGGGAAGAGAAGGGGGGGGGATGAGGAAGGGATTGAGGGAGGAAAGGGGGGAGGGGAAGGGAGGATTCCTTTACAAAGGTAGTCTTTCCAGGCTCCTCCCACACCATTACAAGGAGTACTTATGAGTTGAAAGTTAATGCTGTTAATAATGGATCTTTAAGGAAATAGCTCAATAAAGAATTATTTAAGGAGTGGATTGTGCTGTCTTTCTTCTCTGCTACTTGACTACCCAAAACTGAGTTAGCACTGTCACCCGAAGCATGGACAGTAAACACACCAGACACATGGGACAGGGGTCATGCACAGTCAGGTCGTGGTGGACATAGACAAATCAAGAACTAAGAAGCCGCGCAGCTTAGTTCTGTGGGAACGGGCAGTGATTCCCGCGCTCAGACTTGCTAGCCAAGCACCCTTTCCCTGAGCCTCAGCGCCAGCCCTAAATATGTGTTTTAGAACCTAAAAACTCTACACTGGAAAAGAGCTGCAGTTCTGCACGGACGCCGGGTCTGCTGGCCCGGCTGCCTATCTATCGCGGGGTCCCTCGGCAAGGTGAAGGAGCCAAGCCGCAGAAATGGAAGGAGAGGGAAAGAACGAATATGTCATGCGGAAGAATAAAGAGGATCAGGTGATGAGATGGGATGTCGCACAGAAGCTGGTGGGACGCCCTGTGCCTGTGGGGAAGAGGGTTTGATGGGATTTGGGGTTCGGGTGGGCTGGGTGCCGCTTTCTGTGTTCCACTAATGTTCTTGTGCGTTTCACGTGGGTAAAATACAGCAGAGGCCAATGCGGTCTGCACGATGCTCAACCAGTAACACCGGAACTGAACCGGAAGGAGGGGGTGCTTTTGCACCAAGTGTGGTATGAGAACAGAGCCAGAACTCACAAATTTGATGCCTGCGCCCATAGCAACATAAGAGACTACTGGGCTTGGTCCTCAGCTCAAAAAAAAAAGTCTACAGGTCATTTAAACGCTCTGCCTTCCGCAGCCAGCTCATACTCCTCCGTCTCAACACCCAGAAAACTAACCAGGAGGACCACACCGAGTCCAAGGCAGCTGTCCTCTGTGCTACACACACACCTAAAACGTAATCAATCAAATAACAAGGATCAGAAATGTGTCTCAGTTGAGAGTCTCCTTGCCTCAAATGCATGACGCCACGTGTTCCGCCTGAATAAGTCAGGTCTGGTAAAGCATGCTCATAATTCCAACGGTGGGAGGGAGTAGGGTCAAGAAGATCAGAAGTTCAGGGTCTTTCTCAACCACAAAGAGTTAGAGACCAACCTGGGCTAAGGGAGAACATAAATAATGAATTCTTATTCCTGCCAATTTGTATTTGCTAAATAACTCTCAAGCAACATGTATCAATTTGTAACAAGAAATAGGGGCGGGAGGGGGGAACAGGGGCTGGAGAGATGGGTCAGCGGTTAAGAGCTCTGACTGCTCTTCTGAAGGTCCTGAGTTCAAATCCAAGCAACCACATGGTGGCTCACAACTATCCGTAATGAGATCTGACACCCTCTTCTGGAGTGTCTGAAGAAAGTTACAGTGTACTTACATATAATAAGTAAATAAATCTTAAAAAAACAAAAATAGGGAAAAAACGTTTATAATCTTAAAGGCATAGACCCGGGGGTGTGACTCAGTGGCAGAAGGCATGAATACCCATCACAAGGTCCTAAGTTCCAATCCCTGCTTCTCTGCCATTTTAAAACAGAAGTTATGACATTGAAATAAATTGAAAGTCATCCCCCAAATAAAGTGATCTCACCAAATAAACAACTGCAAAACTTTCATTTTCTTTCTGAGCTAAACATTCTCCTTTAGCTGGTCTCCTGGGGGCGATCACACTGGTCCTCTGCCTCACCTTCTCCAGGCAAGGGGTCTCTGTTGGGTTAACTCCCCAGTCACCTAAAGGCTAGCCTTACCCAGCCTCCTGGTGTCACACTGGAGGAACCTGAGGCCTGAGCAGCTGCAATGACTGGCCCAGGGTCACGTAGCATGTGAGTCCCAGAACTGGCCCAAAGTCACGTCTCTTGGCCTGCGCTCCAATTACTCTTCTCACTCCCCATTTATCCCCACCCCCACCCCCAACAGTCACAGAAGTGCTGTGGGACTGAGCCTGGTTCACACAATAGCAAATCAACAAATCATTTCAGACCAAAGCAGTCTAACAAAACAAAACTGTCAACTCTGTGGAAAACAAAATCATGCCAACTTCTTCCTCATCGCCCTGTAGAAAGAACCTGCAATTACGAGTTATTCCCTCTGCAAGGGCGGGTTCTCATCAGGTTCTCAGAGTCTGTGTGAAAGACCCAAAGGTGGGGGCGTGAGAGGAGAGGAAGGAACTGGGACTTTTAAAAGGCATATTAATAAATAACTAAACTTGGAGATATCCCTACGTGCGCTGGCCGAAAGCAGGAGGACTCTTGCTGTGGGTGGAGCGTGTAAGTTCTGGTTGATATTAACATGAGAACCCCACAGGAGCCAAGCATTCCCAAGAGTCTCCCACAATGCTTAATCAAAATGAAGGCAGACAATGGAATAATCTGTGTGTGTGTGTGTGTGTCTGCCTCTGTCTCTCTCTCTCTCTCTGTCTCTCTGTCTCTCTGTCTCTCTCTCTCTCTCTCTGTGTGTGTCTCTCTCTCTCTCTGTGTGTGTGTGTGTGTGTGTGTGTGTTGTGGTAGTGATGGTGGTGGTGGTTGAGATAGGGCTTCATGTAGCCCAGGCAGTTCATGTAGCCCAGGCAGGCTTCCCCCTAGTGCTGGGATAACAGACGTGTGCCACCATAGTTAATGCAGTGCTAGGAAATGAACCAAGGGCACTCTACCAACTGAGCGGCATCCCCAGCCTCTCTTTTCCCACACAATGAAGCGTGTTGAATTGCAACTCACCGACTCCGTGTTGGGCTCGTGTATGTGCCTTGATGATCTTACCAACTACAACCATCTCTTTTTTTTTTAATGGTACACTTGTCTCTGGGTACACCTTACTTAGCTGAGGCCTCAGTGAGATGAGAAAGAGAAAACAATATTTTAGGTTAATAAGCAAAAGCAGGGGGCTGGGGGGGGGACCTCAAAATGCCCCGTGCTACTCTGGGGTCTGAGGAGAGTGAGAGAGCCAGAGTTCTGGGCTTCAGTGCAAATGATAGCTCCTACACCCTCAGACAATAAATTCTTGAAATTTCTCATTTTCCAGGATTAGATATTCAGACTGGCTTCACAGTTTTGCTATTACAAAGACCATAGAAAGGCATCTCTGAACAATAAATCTGCATTTGTAATTGCGACGAATTGTCTTAAATGTCATCTTGACAGAATCTCGAGTTCCCTGGGAGAGGTGCTCTGGGCACGCCTGTGGGGATTGTTAACTTCATGGTGGGTGAGACCTGGGCTGTGGGACTGGACTACTGCGCTGAGCTCTGAGCAGTAGGGGTCCATTCCGCTGCTTTCTAACTCTGGATGCTTCAAATTCTTGCTCTCTGGACGACCGCGGTAGACTGTGTGTGTTAAATCAACCCTTCCTCCTTTAACTTGCTTTTTATTGGCAGGTTTGTCACAGCAGCTGGAAGAGACACCGAGACACAGACATTCAATAGCATTGTTCTGCAAAAGGCTTCCTTTTTATTTCTTGAGATAAAATTTCTTTGTGTAGCCTTGGCTGCCCCAGTACTTTCTCTGTAGACCAGGCTGGCCTCAGACTCACAGAGATCCGCCTGCTTCTGCCTTTTGAATACTGGGATTAAAGGTATGAGCCCTCACCACCCAGCCAGGCTTACTTTTTAACACTCATGTATGTATTTATTATATGTGCCCATATACCTACGTGCGTGGAGGTAAGAAGCCCATGTGGTTCTCCACCTCTGTCATGGCAGTCAAGGAATCCAATGTCTCGGTACCAAGCACAGTGAGCCATCTCACTGGCCCAGGACCCCTATAGTTCTAATTAATCACCCACAAAACCATATGATGTAGGTAAAAATGACAAGATAGATTACAGAGAAGTCGCACCTAGAAACATCAAAACATGAACTAGAACCATTACTGCTGCTGTCCCTCTTCTAGAGGAAGTGACAAAGGAAAGAGTGTAGCCAGGCACACAGTTCCCTTGGCTCCTGCACTCGGTGTCTCTGATGACATCACTTTTTCATTCCTTGTACTGTTAACTTGTCTCGTTTCTGTCCTGATGAATTCAGCTGGAGTTCTATCTATCATAAAGTTGTGGTTTTGTCTTTGTTTTTAAGTGTTTAGGCTTTGGGGCGAGAGATGGCTTATCGGTTAAGAGCACTGGCTGGATTGAATTGGATTCCCAACAAGCTGTCTCTCGAACACCTTGTGACTCCAGGTCCCATGGGTACCATACTCTCTTCTCTCTACTGGCCTCCTTGGCACTGCACTAAAAATACATTTTTAAAGTAAATAAATAAAAACACACTTAAAGTGAAGCACTATTGTGTTCCAATGATATCATTCACTGTTGATTTCTATTTTTTGTGGTTGTCTTCCCCAACTCCCCACCCCCTCCCCGTGTTTTTGAGACAGAGTCTCATTCTTTAGCTGAGGCTAGCCTGGAACTCAGAACGTAGCCCATGCTGGTCTCTACCTCAAGATCCTCCTGTCTCAGTTTCCTAAGTCACTGGGAAGATGGGTCTCTATTCAAGTAACCTTAAATACCCTGAGCTGTATGTATACTTGTCTTATGTACAAGTGTGTCCTACGTCAGACCCAGCACTTGTCTCTCAGTGCGCCCAAGAGCACCCTGGGCTCTAAGCACTCCTGAAGCAGAAACTTGCTGGAGGCACCTGCATGTAGTAATGTAGTAGCCACAGGAAAGCAGCCTTTAGCATGAATGGCAAGACCTGCCACCTTAAAATTTACCACCTATTTCTACCAACCTACACACACACACACACACACACACACACACACACACACACTACTAAAAGTCAAACCTAGGGCCTACAGCATGCTAGCCAAGCTTCCGCCCCTGAGCCACACCCTAACCCACCCACCAACTGTTTAGAAATGAAAAGAATTGGTAGTGTGTGCCTAGACTCTAGGCTCAACCCCTGGTGCTCTGTAAAACTGGCTGTAGTAAGCCTTAACAGCAATCCTAACGATCAGGAGGCTAGGGCAGAGAGACATCAAGTTTAAGACCAGCCTGGGATACATAAGACCCTGTTATGGTGGTTACTATTGTCAAGTTGGCAAAATCTGGAATCTCCTGGGATAGAGGCCTCGGGACGTGTGGAGTGGAGGCTATCTTGATACGGAAGACCTAATGCCACCATAGGTGGCATGGCTCCCTCAGTGGGGTGGTGTCTTCGTAGCTGGAGAAATGGAAGTAAGCAGCAGCTTGTACAGGATGCTCCCCTCCCCCTGACTGTGGGAGTCAGGTGACCAGCCGTTCCTCCATCCTGCCACCATCCTTCTCTGAGCTGCTCCCGTAGGATGCTGGATCATAGCAGTCAATAATAACTAAGACATCTGTCTCAAAACAAATTTTAAAGAAAGAAAGAGTGCTTAGGAGTAACAAGAAGCCCAAACGTCATTGTTGTGGTCTTCACCACTTTGCAGCTCCTCTCTGTTCCCAGCAGTGCTTGTATGTGACAGAGAAGCAGAGACCGTGCAGTGTGAGCTAGGCGGCCTGTTTAAAGGGAAGGATAGAGGTATTGGGGTGCCCTAACCTTAAAGTGAGAGAACACAGGCAAAAGTAAGCTTCCCTGGGAACCTGCAGCTGCTGGAGATTCGATGCTTGAAAATTAGGCAAACAGTCCCTTCTTCTGGCCATTTTTTTCCTAAAGTGCATGAGACTAAGTAAACAGTCATATTATGTTCAAAATGCCTCTCGGATAAAAAGGACTGTCAGCCAAGCATTTGCGGAAGGTAATGGCAGGAGCAGAGGCAAGTCTGCAGAGGCGAGACCTCTGGAATAGAAAATCAAGCAGCCATCTTTCAGATCTGCTTCTGGAAAAGACAGACCTCTTGAACTGAAGGAAAAGAAGCTGACAAGTCTGTTTGTTTGTTTGTCTGTTGCCTTAAGGGCTGGAGCGGAGCTCAGTCCAGGACAAAGAAAGCCGAGACCTAGGAACTGTCCAAGGTCAAAGTAGGGCAAGCCTCCGGGTCTGGTCTATCACTCAAGCTGTGCCCCAAATTGCAACAGAACTGTTTCTGAATTTGGCTGAGGGACATTACCCAGAGCCTTAGAGAAAACACTAGGGTCTTTTAAAAAACAGACCAGACAGTATGGGAAGGATGGGGGAACATTCCTAAAATTCCAGTCCTCAGGAGACAGAGGCAAGCAGATCTCTGAGTTCTGAGTTAAGACAAAGTGAGTTGCAGGACAGCTAGGACCACATAGCATGAATGTTTAAGAATATTAAATAACAGAAGGAAGCAGGGTGTCTTTGAACACATTCTCTTTGGGATGTGGATACAGCCCAGTTGGTAGAATGCTTGCCTAACAGTACAAAGCCCTGGGCTCAAAACCCTGCATAATGGTGTCTGCCATCTTAGCATGTGAGAGGTGGAGGCAAGAAAATCAGAAGCCCAAAGTCATACTTACCAGTTTAGTGAGTTCAAGGCCAGCCTTGATTACAAAAGATTCTGTCTCAATCAGTCGGAAACAGTAGCCACACATTTAGTCGAAGCACTGGGAGTTTGAGCCTCCCACACCACCCTCCACTTCCACCCCTACCCCCCACCTCCCAACCCCCACCCCTGTCTACACATTGAGTTCCAGAGGTATATAGGAAAACTCTGTCTCAAGCAAACAAATAAAACAAGAAAACACTGAATGTAAATATAGACACCTGGTTTACTATTTGGGGAAAACTGTAAAGGACATTAGGAAAATGACTTGTAAATGTAGATGCCAATGATAATATTAATCGGTGTTAGATGTCTAAATTTGATAGGCACTGCAGTTATGGGATGGGGGGAATCTCCTTGTTCATAGAGAAACTTACATACCTAGAGCGGAGTCAAATTTGGTACAACAAAAACAATTGTCTTTATTAAATTAAACTTACTAATTAATTATCTTGAGACAAAGACTCACTGTGTACCTCAGGCCAGCCTGGGATTCAGTATATAGACCAGATTGGCCTTGAACTCAGGCAGATTGCCTGTCTTTGCCTTTCAAATGATGAGACTAAAGACATGTTCTACCACACACAACTCGTGTGTGTGTGTGTGTGTGTGTGTGTGTGTGTGTGTGTGTGTGTGTGTTCAGATGCCCACAGAGGCCAGAGGGTATCAGATCCCCTGGAGCTGGAACGTTAGGTGACTGTGAAGCACCCAACATGGATGCTGGGAATTGAAATCTGTCTGGTCCTCTGAAAGAGAAGCATGTACTCTTAACCATTGACCCGTCTCTCCAGCCCTGAGACATGGTACCTAAGAGAAATAGCACTTGCTTGTAATCTAGCTCCTGGAAGGCTGAGGCTGGAGATTACAGATTCAAAGCCTCCAAGAGCTACTTGATAAGCATTCTGCCAACTGGGCCCAACCTTGGCCTTGCTTTGTTTTTTGATACAGGGTCGCACAGAAGAGGACTAACCTGGAACTCATGGCAATTCTCCTGCCTCAGCCTCCTAAGTACTGAGATGACAGTCTGGTACTATAGTGTTAGAGTGAAAAAACACCTCATCTGCAAAATCTCTAGCCCACATGGAGACCTGACCTACATAGCTACAAAAGCTACAGAATATTTAGCTTTTCATTTTGGGGGATTTGGGGTTTGTGTTTGGTTTGGTTTGGTTTTGTTGTTGGTTTTGATCTTGGTTGTTATATTTGTCTTTTGAAACAGAATTTTTCTGTGTATCCCTGGCTGCCCTGTAGACCAGAAATCCACCCGTCTCTGCTTCCTGAGTGCTGGGATTAAAGACTTAAGCCACTATTGCCCAGCACAGAATATTTAGTTCTTTAATGAGATATTAAACTTGTACCTTCCCAGAATCCCTGCCCCTAATGCAACAGCTTACAGCCATATATGTTTGTAAGTCTGATCATTTGTGACTTTTCCTTTTTTATTTTCTATCTTTTAAGAAAGCATCCTGGGAAGGGGGGCGGGGCTGGAGAGATGGGAAGTTGGCTCAGCGGTTAAGAGCACTGGTTGCTCTTCCACAGGACCTGGGTTCAATTCCCAGCACCCATGTGGCAATTCACAATTGTCGGTTAACTCCAGTTGCAGAGAATTTGATGCCCTATTACAGACATGTAGGCAAAATATCATTTATTTATTTATATAAAATATAAATAAACTATTTTTTAAAAAATATAAAATATAAATAGTCATATAAAATATAAATGAAAAGGGAAGGAAGGAAGGAAAGAAGGAAGGAAGCGAGGGAGGGAGGGAGGAAGGAAGGAAGGGAAGCATCCTAGACGCTTTGGGCTCACTCACCCCCACCCCCTCTCCTTGGCTGTGTAGCTGCTGGCTGTCACCTCCCTGCCCTCGGAGGGAGTCTGTTTCAATGGCCTCCCCTTTGTTTTCTAAGCTCTCCTCCATTTCCTTCCTCTGGGCAGCTCCAGGGGGTTTACAACTGGCCCATCCTGGGTTCTTTTTTTTTAAACACTAATTTTCCCTGACCTTCCGTCAGAGTCCACTCTTAAATTCTTTCATTAATGAGGTTGAGAACCACAAAAGGGAGCAGGTTCCCTGGACCGACACACCTGGTCTTTGCCTGGCCTGAAGGATAGAAATCTCTACCGGACCAAGCACAGCCCCAAGGTAGTCAGGTGGCTCTGGCTTCCAGTCAGGGTCACCTTGAAACCAGTGACTGCCTGGTGGTTGAAGGCAGCCTTCCGGAAGGGATGGAGCGGACGGACCACTGCTCCCTGCCTTTCATTTTCTCTTCTACACCAGCCGAGGGCGCCTGCTTTGAAGAGCCACAGTAAAGATTAAATTGTATGCCACACCTGCATAGATAGCACTGAGGGGGCTGAGGCAGGAGCATCTGGAGTCCAAGGCCAGCCTTAACTACAGAACAGGTTCGAGACCAGCTGCTGTTACAAGAAACTCTGTCCCCACCAAAAATAAAAGATTAAACAGTACAATATACAAACTTCTAAGACACACATAAAATGAACTTTATTGCTTATCGAAACTGGGTCTTGTTATACAGCCCAGGCTGGCCCGGCACAAAATAAAATTTAAGATGGAAATGGTGGGGCTGGAAAGATGGTTCAGTGGTTAAGAACCCTGGCTGCTCTTCCACAGGTCCTGAGTTCTGGTCCCAGCACATGCATAGAGGCTCACGACCATCTGTAACTCTAGTTCCAGAGGGCCCGATGCCCTCTTCTGGCCTCCATTGGCACCAGGCATGCACATGGTGCACAGACTTGCAAGCCGGCTCGATAAAATAAAGACATATCAAGGACTGGGCGTGGAGATGCCTTTGATCCTGGGATTTAGAAAGTCAGAATAGGAGACCTGCAGGGTCTACGTGGTGAGTTCAAGGTCAGCCAAGGTTACATGGTGAGACCTTGTTTACTTTAATGGAAATTCTCTACGGGGCTCTCAGCTCAGCAGGGGAAGTCCTCCCCCAAGCTCTCAGTCAAGTGGGCAGGGAGTGAGTGAGAAGGGAAGAGGAGAGAAGCTACAAAAGGGTATGTCTGTGGGGCCAAAGGTAAATCCCAGTAAAGTCTTGTCAGAGGCCAAGCTAGCCACTGAGAGTTGTCTGAGAAGGCAGCCCCCTCACCAGGCACAAGCTGGGTGTGGTGGTGAGCACCAGCAATCCCTCCACGGAAATGGAGGCAAGAAGGTCAGGAGTTCAAAGTCAGCCTCAGCCCACGTAGTGAGTTTGCAGGCTGCCTGGATTCCTTGAGCCCCTATTTCAAAAGAAAAGAGGAGACCCTCAGGCCTGGTAAAGTACCTGAGGAAGGGAAGAAGGAGCGCCAGTCAACTAGCCTCCAGCAGGAGGCGGTGTGGCAAAGTGGACACGGCCCCAGTAAGCCTGATCCACGGAAAGGGCCGCCGCCGTGCGGCTCCAAGGAGGGGTTCTCCCAAGTCCCTGTGTTCAGTTCCCAACACTGCAAACAAACAGAGTACACAAGGCTTATTTTGTTAGAGTAAACTGCGGTGAGCAGGCAGAAACACAAAAGATAGTTTCTGCAATTGCACATCCTGGAAAACATGGAAAAATAAATTGAGCCCACACACTGGGCCCAGCAGCCACTCGGGGAGGCCTAGGCAAGAGATCAGGGAACCCCAGGCTTGCACGGACAACTTATTGAGACCCTGTCTTACAACAGCAAGAAACATATATAACGGATGGGGATGCAACTCACTGGTAGTGTGTTTGTTTAGCGTGCTGGAGGCCTTGGGCTAACCCCCAGAACCACAGTTCGTGGCATGGGCTCACCTGGCAGGATATATTTCTCAGCTCTTGGCACACGCCGTCAGTCCAGGAGGACAGGGCTTTTTCAGTCTCTCTTGCCACTTCACCCTCCCAGCCTTGTTCTGTTCTGTGTCCAGTAAATATGGATTTGTTGAATGAATTAATGAATGAAAGAACGAATGAATGAATGAGTGAAAACAGTCTTGGATATGGTAGTACTTGCCTGTGTCATCCCAGTACTCAAGAAGCTGGAGCAAGGGGATTATCATGAGTTCGAGGTAGGCTGGACTACAATAGTGAGCCCAAATCCAGTAAAGGCCACAATACAGTGGATGGGATAGGCCACGGTGACACACACCTTTAATTCCAGCATTGAGTATTAAAGAATTGAGGCTACCCTGGTCTACAGATTGAGTTCCAGGCCAGGCCAGGTCTTGAAAAAAAAAAAAAGAATAAACCAGTGGATGGAACTAAGTATTTTATGCATGATCTCAAACTCCTGATTGTCCTGCCTCTACCTCCTATGTGCTGGGAAGGCAAGGCTCTCCTGGCATAAATGGTCTTTATTGTTAATAACAGTTCTTCTTGTGGTCAATTGTATACCTAAATGATCTTAGTTCAATGTTTCATTCCTTGGCCGGGCGCTATGGCTCAAACCTGTAATCCCCGACTCTGGAGGCTGAGTCTTCTGAGTTTGGGTCCAGCCTGGTGAGATCCAGGACAGCCTGAGCTACAGAGAGAGACATAGCTGGGGGGGGGGGGAGTATCCATAACCTTTAGCTAGAAGGCTGGCAAAATGGCCTAGTGGGTAAGTCTGTTTGCCTAGGAAGCAAATGACAAGAATTCCATCACCAGGAACAAGGTGGTGACTGACAGGGAGTCCAGCAAGTCATCCCAGATCTCCTCAAGTCCCACCCGCACGCACATACACCCACAAGTAATTTTAAAGGATTTAAAAACTTGAATACATGTGTATGCATTTTAAAGTCTATATAAAATGTCTAAGAGATGGGTGCACACTTTAAATCCCTGCACTTAAGAGGCAGAGCCAGGCAGATCTCTATGAGTTTGAAGCCAGCCTGGTTTACTAGTTTACAAAGTGAGTTCTAGGACAGGAAGGACTGTTACACAGAGACACCAGGTCTTGAAAAAGCTTCTCTTCCCCTAAAAAAATTCACCTTTAGCTGGGTAGTGGTAGTGCAAGCCATTGATCCCAGCTCTTGGGAGGCAGAGGCAGGAGAATCTCTATGAGTTCCAGGCCAGCCTGATCTACAACACGAGTTCTAGGACAGCTAAGGCTACACAGAGAAACCCCGTCTCAAAACAAGCAAAATAAAACAAAAATCTAATAAATCAGTCTGTTAAAAGTCTCCTTCACGAAGACCTCCAACCTTTTCCTTCAACATTGAACCCTCCCACTTTCTGGGTGGTGAAACCCTAGGTGAGATGGATAATTAGCATAATGGGGCTAAATAAATAACAATGACAATACTTGCCCTTAGCGGTGTCCTGGGACTATGCTAAACAACTTCCTGGGTAACAGCCCAAAGGCAGGTGTCATTTGATTCTCTTCTGGGAAAATAACTTACTCAAGGTCAGACTTCCCTGCTGACTGCCCGGCTTGGACTAGGTCTTAAGCCTCTTCCTGACTGCACCTCCGAACCCTGGTTTTCGTTGATGTAGACAGGCCTGGAGACGAGGAATACCTTTGCAAGAGACTTCTGAACTCACCGGGCAACTTAAAACTGAGAGATTCATAGTCATTGTGTCCTTGTGGGAGGCGGAGTCTGAGCTGGACCTGAACAGGAACATGACACTTCCCCAGGCACCAGGTGACCTTATAGTTGGACAGGAGGAAATTATCTCACTGCCTTTGGCAAGCTGACGATTTATAGAGGAAGATACAACTTGTACGTTTAAACTCAAAGTCATGATGATGACGCAGACCTGTCATAATGGTGCGGTGCTTGGGGAGCAGAGGCTGGGGCATTGCCATACACTCCAAGTTAGCCTGTGCTACAGAATAAGACCCAGTCTCAAAAGAAAAAAAAACTTCCCTATTACCCCTCCCCCCACAAAAAAAAAAGCCAGGAAAAAAAAAAAAGCACAAAATGAGAGCTAGTCTGGTGGTACCGCCTGCCATTTTCAGATACTGTGGAAGCTGAGGCAATTACATGGTGAGTTTAAGGCCTGCCTGGGCTACATGGGTTCAAAGCTAACCCGGGCAACTTACTGAGACTCAGAAGATAAAAAGAGAGCTGGAGATATAGATGGGGGAGTACATGCCTAGCAAGGGAGAGGTCCCAGGGCCAGTACCCCCGTACGCACATACATATACATACATATGATACACATACATACAGCAAAAAAAAAAATAGCAGAAGTCAACAAGTGAAGGTCACCCTCAGAAACAAACAGATAAGCAGCTACAGTGAAGAACCTGCCAGAGAGCCCACCCCACACCCTGATGTAGCCCCAGGCCACAACCCTCTTTCCTGGGTAAGTGAATACTAATTGGAGGTCATCAAGACTTTTATTGCTTCTCTGATGGAAATCTGCATTCTCTTTCACACTGGTTTATTTCCAAAGAACTAGACAACCTCCAGTTGAAAGTATTCCCTTTAGACTGGGTCCTTAGATGGTTCTGCTCACCCTAGTAGGTCCAGGGTCCAGCCCCAGAACAATTTGCACCTAGTCTTCCCACTTGGCGGAGGCCGTCACCTCACCTGCGGGCAGGCAGGAAAGCTGTCTGTTTGTTTTGAAACACTGGAGTCCAGGCTGGCCTCAAACTCCAAGTGATTGGGGCTGGGTGGGTGGATAAGAGGGTCATTTCAAGGTCATCTTTGACTACATTACAAGTTTGAGGACCACTTGCATTCAAAAGAGGGGAAAATGTAGATGATAATAATAACTAATTCCTCCGAAGTACACTCTCTAAAGAGAACAGTTATCTTTGTGGTTCTGAGTCTCCCGGGACTTGGGACTAACTTCACTCGGCTGGATAAGTGATTCCTTATGACTTGCGACTAAGTTTTGCATAGATAACTTTCATGCTCACATAAACAAGTAGATGGTGTGTGTACTGTACTCTTTCTTCTGAGATATGGTTCGCTGTTTGCTTGGGTTTGGGTTGTTGCTTTGAAGAAATAAAGCGGGCTGGGTATAGTGGCACAGGCCTTTAAACCCAACATCCAGAGGCTGAGGCAGGTGGATGCATCTCTGTGGGGTAGAGGCCAGCCGGTAACACAGTGAAGAAATCCTGGCGCACACACAAAGTTTTATTTACTACATTGCTAAGAGAGTAGAGGCCAAGGCAAAAACAAGCATACCACCTGCCCTTGTTGTTTCGGGACAAGACTTCACACTGTATCCCAGGATGGCCTGGAATTCACTATGTAAACTAGGTTGACTTTGAATTTGCAATGATCCTCCATCCTCTACCTCCTGCCGAGATTATTAGGCAAGGCCCACCACACCTGGCACACTCATTTTAGTATCCTGGAGTATCATATTGCATAAACATATATGCAATGTATATATTATTTGGTTGTGGGGGTGGGTTGTGGACCATGTGTGAGAAGACAACTTGTAGGAATTAGTTCTCTCCCTCCGCCATGTGAACTCAGGTCTGCAAGCAAATGGCCAGCATCTTTACCTGCAGAGATATCTCCGCCGCAGACTGATTTTTTTTTTGGGGAGGGGGGGGACCTTGATATATAGTTTTCTACTGGCTTAGAACTCCCCTTGTGTCAGGAATAGTGACACACGCCTTTAAGCCCAGCACTACAGTGGCAGAGGCAGGCCTGGTTTACATTGTGAGTTGTAGGATAGCCACAGACCTACACAGTGAGATTCTCTCTCAAAAAAATAAATAAATAAAATAAAATAAATAAATAAATAAATAAATAAAATAAAAATTTGTTTTTAATTAAAAAGAACTCCTGTAAATCAGGTTAGCCTCCAACTCCCAGAGATCGTTTGCCTTTGCCTCCTGAGTGCATGCTGGAACTAAAGGCATGCAACCATGCCTAACCTCAGACTCATCTTCTTAATCAAATGCACAGAAATAGTTGGATGCTTCTCTTGAGATGTTGCTTACCTATGTATTGATATACCTATTCATTTGTTGCTATTGCGAAAGACTCTGCTCTGGTACAGTTGCAGTGACTCATAATTATAAATCCAGTACTGAGGAGTCCGAGGGGAAGGAATTGCTTCAGGTATGAAGTTACCCTGGGCTATACAACAAGATTCCATCTCAAACCTCCCTCTTTTAAACTGAAAGAAAGTCTGGGGTGATTGCTAGCAGGAAATGCTTCTGATTGAAAGACAGCCCAAAGCTGGTGAGTCACACACTTCAGTCACCTGTGCAAGGTCCCCCAGGTAACTGACAATGGCCACTTCTTAGGAACCTTTGAGTCGGGGAAAGAATCAATCTGAGTATGTACATATAGCATACATCACGCCGGAGCAGTACCTCAGTGGTTAGAGCACTTACTGCTTTTCCAGGGGACCTGGAATTGCTTCTCAGCACCCAAATGGTGATCCAGAGCTGACTGTAACTCTAGCTAGGGAATCTGATGTCCTCTTCTGGCCTCTGCCTACAGCAGGTGCCCACACGGTGTACATATATGTGCAGGTAGTATATGATGGTATAGACTGGATCCCAGCAACCCGCCACTCCGAGGCAGCGAAACCCTGTCTAACAAAAGGCTGGGACGGGGAAATTCAGAGTTGATGTAACTGAGGGTGGAAGAACAAGAGTCAGGGAGGTGGGTGTGGTGTCTCAGGCCTGAAATCCCAGGAATCAAGAAGCTGAGGCAGGAGAATAGTCTCCAGCTTGAAGCCAGCCTGGGTTAAAAATGACAGCTTGTAGAGAATGGGAGAACAAGAGAAATTAATGGGGGTTTAATACGATCAGAGTAGGGGGCTGGAGAGATGGCTCAGCAGTTTCCAGAACAGACTGCTCTTCCAGAGGTCCTGAGTTCAAATCCCAGCAACCACATGGTGGTTCACAACTATGTAATGAGATCTGACGCCTCTTCTGGAGTGTTTGAAGACAGCTACAGTGTACTTGCATATAATAAAAGAAATAAATCTAAATGCTTTACATAAACACCTAAAAAATGTCACAGGGAAACCCATTTTTTACATATAACACAAATTAGTTATTTATGTTAAAAATTTAAAAATTAAATGTAAAGAGATTAAACAAGAAAAATTAAAAAAGAAAAAAATTAAAACAGAAAAAAAAAGCGGGAAATGCATTAAAATTCTAAATGATTTGGTGGGTCGATGAAGGTCTGGGTTGGCTTTCAGTTATATTCTCTATTTTCAGCTAGATGCTCAAGTTATTTGAATTATTCCATGAAAATATTTAGCAGTACAAATGTGCAAGGTTCAAACTTACTGGCCAGTCTTCCGGACACTCCACAGAGTTAAATACTTGTTAATAAGCTAGAGCACACACCAAGTGTCACATTTAGAGAAAGGTAAGTTTTCCAGGTTATCAGTAAAAAGCCATAGCTGAGACTCCCTCAAAAAAAATCACAAAAACTTTTAGTCATTGGGCACCCCCGAAATCCATCTTTCTGGGGAGTTTGTGGGGTGGGACCCCGCAGACAAGCTGAGTGTTCCTTAAGATTGTACGAGAATGTGGCTAACAAGAATGATTGATGGGAGATACACAATGAATTTCACTTGACAAGCATAAAGGAGAAGTTTCCCCAAGCCGGTGTAACTCGAGCTAAGGCAACCCTGCTTCGCCAGGGTGTGTGTTTAGACTGGATCTCACCTTGGTGACTTAGCCATTAGCAGGAATTCGCTGTTTACTTTCAGGATTCTTATCAGTACTTAGACTGTGTTTGCCTGTGATTTTCCCCGGATTGCTCAACTGACTCTGGCCATCTATGATTTAGAAATAAGTGAAAACATTGGCAGGTCACAGAAAGCTAATCTCAGCTCGATAATCTTCTTCAAACTCCACAATTTCCCCCTCTTTCAGGATGCATTAGCGTTGTCTCTGGTAGGAGCTCATAAACCAACAGGCGGATCTCCCTCAGGTGCAATAAAACCTGGTGTTTTTGTTTCCTCTAAGGAGGCCTGCCAGCATCCTTAAACATTTTGACCAAATGTCTTCTCCATTCCCACAGGGACGCTTCCGGTCTTAGAGTAAGTTACCTGCCGACAGCGCTTCTAGAGAAAGTTCCAGAAAGCTCTTCTATTTTGGAGGGTGGGGGTAGGGTCTTGGCATGGAGCTCTACCTGGTCTTCAACTCAAAGAGATCCTCCTGCCTCGGTGTCCCGTGTGCTGGGACTAAAAGCTTACTAACCACCATGCTTGATAAGATGTGCTTTAGAGTTTATAAAGAGGGTTGAGGCTATTTGTAGACTGCGTAGCATTCAGGAATCCCTGGGTTTCACCCCCAGCAGGAAGCGGGCTTGGTGTCAGACACCTATAATCCCAGCATTAAGGCGGTAGAGGCAGAAAGATCACAAGTTCAAAGTTATTCTTGGCTACAGAGTTTGAAATCAGCCTGAAAAACATGAGGCCTGGTCTCAAAAACAACAAAAGCAAACAAAATACCCATAAATGACTTTTAAGTTTGGCCCCAGCCAGCGGGGGTCTTCAGCGTGAACCTGAGGAGAGAACCGACGAGTGGGGGGCGGGGGTGGGGGAGGGACAAGAGACACGAAGAATGAGAGCAAGGCAGGTGGTCTGATCAAGCTCCAAAGAAACTATTTTTTACCTGCTTGTCAGCAGTAAGCGAGGAAGAAACTCATAACTGTTCAGGGGTGGGAAGTTCCCATGGTGAAACAGAGCGGTCGCCAAGCAGGATGTATTGTTAGGGCGGCCATCTATTTTTCAAACGAACTGCCTAACTACAAAAGGGTCCGCTGATTACTAAAAAACAATTCAATCCCTGAGCAATAGAAACCTGGCCCTGAGAGTGAATCAAACATGGAGTCAAATATGCTAAGATATATCTGTTGGCTCCCGGCAAAGTTAAAATTTTAATTTTGGCCTAGAGAGATGGCTCCTTGGTTAAGAGCACTGACTGCTCTTCTGGAGGTCCTGAGTTCAAATCCCAGCCACCACGTGGTGGCTCACAACCATCTGTAATGAGACTTGACTCCCTTTTCTGGAGTGTCAGGAGATAGCTACAGTGTACTTACATATAATAAATAAATAAATAAATAAATAAATAAATCTTTTTTTAAAAAATCTAATCTTATTTACTGGGTGCACATGACATGGTGCCTATATAGGGACCTGTCCTTTCTTTCTACCTTTATACTCGGGCCATTATGCTAAGCATTTTTACTTGACATATCTCACCAGGTCCATAAAGAACTTAGGGGAGGCTACAGCCGTCAGCACTAGACAGGCCTAAGAGATCTCACTCTGGTTGCCTGTCGTCCTCTCCGTATGACTTCAGATAAACCACCCCATATATAAGGACCAACTCGAAAGTAATTTAAACGGAAACGTGGTGGGGTAGTGGAACTCCTTCACAAAGGAGCAGAACCGAAGCAGAGACTGAGTCTGGAGACACTGATTCATATAGACCTTTGCTTGGAAAGCTAAGAGTCAGCACTTGTTTGAAGGTCTCAGAATCGAAGGTGTGGATGAGATTGGAGGAGATGCGTTTATCCCCCCTGGATGGCTAGAGCTGCCCTTGGAGGAGATGCGTTTATCCCCCCCTCCCCCCCCGGATGGCTAGAGCTGCCCTTGGAGGAGATGCGTTTATCCCCCCCTCCCCCCCCGGATGGCTAGAGCTGCCCTTGGAGGAGATGCGTTTATCCCCCCTGGATGGCTAGAGCTGCCCTTGGAGGAGATGCGTTTATCTCCCCCTCCCCCCCCGGATGGCTAGAGCTGCCCTTGGAGGAAATGCGTTTATCCCCCCGGATGGCTAGAGCTGCCCTTGGAGGAGATGCGTTTATCCCCCCCCCCCGATGGCTAGAGCTGCCCTTGGAGGAGATGCGTTTATCCCCCCCCCCCCGGATGGCTAGAGCTGCCCTTGGAGGAGATGCGTTTATCCCCGCCCCCCCCCGATGGCTAGAGCTGCCCTTGGAGGAGATGCGTTTATCCCCGCCCCCCCCCGATGGCTAGAGCTGCCCTTGGAGGAGATGCGTTTATCTCCCCCTCCCCCCCCGGATGGCTAGAGCTGCCCTTGGAGGAGATGCGTTTATCTCCCTGGATGGCTAGAACTGCCCTTGGAGGAGATGCGTTTATCCTCCTGGACGGCTGGAGCTGCCGCTCGGAAGTCCTAGGGGGATAAACCAGGCCAGAAGCAGCTGAGCGTCGAAGGGAAGCTTCCAGATGCCTCTTGGCAGCCTCCAGAATCCTCCAGAGCCCAGTCAGTGTGGCTGTGATGTCACCAGGTGCCTGGGGCAGCAGCATGCCTGGCACTGCCTTTGCTTGTCTCTGCCCTCCAGGTCCCTGAGCAGCACACCCCGTGTCAGGTGTGTGCACCGGGTGTGCGCAGACGGGGCAGGTCAGGCATGGGGTGGGATGGGAGCAGCCTCTCCCCACCACATGATAGCCCGCTTCTCTTTGATCTCAGCTGCTTAGCTAAACACCTTCCTCAGTGGGTGGCTTCTCCTTCCTCAGCTTTCAGGGACCTACCTGCTGGCCTCTGCCGCCACTCTCAGTGCCCCAGAGTTGGAAATGGGAAATACCTAGACCTGCTTATCGGCATGTTTTCTCCATTCTACACACGTGCACATCATACGCACACACACACACACACACACTCCCACAAACACACATGCAAGCACATTCATATTTATTTTAAGCACACACACGGAGTCCCCTTCCCTCCCTCAAAATGACTAATTTATTCCATTAAGGAACATTCCACCATCTTTGTTAGAGTGGAATAAGAAAAACCTTTGTGGACATCTACCTCCTGAGCTCCTCTGTGAAGGACTGTAGTACTACCCTCATCCACCCAATCGTTTAGTGAATAAATATGCAAAATGCTGGGCAAAGCACCGGGCAGGCAGCTGGCCATAGTCCTTGGGTTAGCTGTTACCAACAAATGAATATAAGCTAAGGGTTAAGAACAGCTCGGCCCAAGTGGCAACCGCAGCTGACACACCACTTCCCACACAGCTTGGCATGGGCTGCAGCCAATTTCATGAGTGGAACATTTCCACCACAGTCACACCACTGTGGCCCTGCCTCCCCTTGCCTTGCTCCAAAAACAGTTGGAACTCTTGAGTTAGTGTTAATTGCAAAGTAGAGGTTCTCAAACCAGGGCCTGTAGGCGCTCGATGCATATCCAAAGCCAGTGTTTTCTGTGGACTGAATAAAGAATATTTCCTCTTCACACACCAGCCGTGTCCTCAGCAAGCTGGAAGTTGAGGAAGAACAGTTCTCTCCTCCACAGACCGTCTAACATCCTTCTTTTGTAACAGTACCGGGGAGGCTGAAGCAGGAGGATTACCATGAGTCTAAGTATAGCCTAGGCTACAAAGTGAATACCAGGCAGAGCTACAAGGCATGAGCCTGCCAGAAAGAAAGAAGGGAAGAGGGAGGATGCAGGGAAGGAAGGAGGGAAGAAAATACAGGTTTGGTGACTCATACCTATAATATAAACACTTCGAAGGCTGAGGCAGGATTGCCATGAGTTCCAGGCCAACATGGGCTGCAGAGAAAGACACTACCTGCCCCCTCCTCACTACTCCCACCTGCCACACAAAAAATAAAATAAAAAACAAGAACCAGGTGTGGAGGCACACATTTTTAATGCCAACTGTCAAGAAAAACGGGCAGGCAGATCTCTTTCAGTTTGAGGCCAGCCTGGTCTACATAGCAAGTTCTAAGCCAATTAGAACGACACAGTGAGACGCTTCCTCAAAATTAATTATTAATTTACTAACGTTAAAAATTACATAAAATGCAAAAAGTAAATGACCTTTTTTTTGGTTTTGTTTTTTGAGGAGCCCACACCCATACTGTGTGGTGATATACAGGACAGCCCCATGTTTCTACCGTCTGCCCCTGCCTCCTCTAGCATGTCCTGGAAACAGCTAAACTTCTTTACTTTTTCAGAATGTCATGCTTGCAGTCATCTACATGTAACCCTGTCAAATGGAGCTCTATTGATAGATAAAATGTGCTTCTTTTGCCCCAGGAGTGTGTGGGGAAGGAAGTGCTTTTTGGCTTTCTGACATAAGCCCTCATTGTAGCCTAGACTATTATGTAGCCAAAAGTGACCATGAAGTGATTCTCTTGCCTCTACTTCCCAAGTGCTGAAATTACAAGCAAGTACCACCATACGAACTTGGTTGGTTTGTTGGTTGGTTGGTTTTGTTTTTTGAGACAGTCTCGCTCCGTAGACCATGCTGGTTTGAAATTCAATAAGTAGTCTAGGTTGGCCTCAATGTGAGGCCATCTTCCTGCCTTAGCCCCACAAATGTTTGTATTATAGGCATGAGCCTCCACTTAAAGCAATAATATGCATCAAGGGTCCCATGACTGTTCCCAACATGACAGCTGGTTTATTTTTATCCAGTTGTCCAGCTACACCACAGATAATTTATTTATTTGCCTACTCAAGGACATCCTAATTCTTCCAATTTTAAGCAATTATCGCTAAAGCATCCACAGGCAGGTTTCTGCTCATTTCTGTAACTATTGGATTTGGTTATAACAGTGGAGTTAGTGTGGACCATCTTCCAGAAGATACTGAAAGTGTCTGTCTCTCCACATGTCTGCCAGCCTTAGCTGTTGTCAATACTACACATCTGGGCTTTCAAATACATGTGTACAAAGTTTTATCATTTTGATGTGCAACTACTCTGGATGATCTCAGTATCTCTTAGCATTAATCCCGGCACTTGGGTCATAGAGGGTAGAGAATTAGAAAAAGTGTGCTAGGGCTATAAAAAGAGAGGTGTTGGAGATATGATTCTATTGTTGAAATGGTTGTCTAGCACGAAGGAAGCCCTGACCTCAGTCCTCAGCATCCAATAACACCTGGGTGTGTTGCACACACGAGTAACAGCCAGGAATGGAGGAAGAGAATCAGGAGAGCACGCCCACCCTAAACTAAATATCAAGGCCTGTCTGGGCCATGTAAGACCCTCAAGAAATACAAAAAGCCATCTACAATTTCCTGAAGATCTCTGTTGGTGACTATCACATACTTCCCTGAGACCCATGTTTCTAGTGAGTGGTGGGATCGTAGGTGTGTACCACCATACCCCATCTGTGTAGTTCGGAGGACAGAACCCAGGACTTCGTGCATGTTAGAGGAGTACTTACTGACCAAGGATATCCCTGAGGAGCTGCTGGTCAGCCACAGGCACCAGACAAGTCTTGTCTCTAAGCTCTGGACCCCAGTTTGTTACATGTAAAAATGAAGGTGATGTGTAAGGGCTTTCAAGTTGACTCTGACCCTATGCATCGATCTGTCTCTTCCATCAGAACAAGGGCAAGGGGTGAATTTCTCTCAATGAAAACCCCGAGTACACGTGGATGCTACAAGTCATGAGCCATGCCTTGGGTCTGGCATTGCAGGGACATTGGGTAACAAATTTTAGAGTAGGAATTCAACGCAAATGTGACTAGTGGGTGAATTAAGCAAGGTTGGCATACCCACCAAGCACCACCGTGGACCACAAACAACCCAGACTGATAACAGCAAGATTTAGATGAGGAAGTGTGTGGAGATTTAAATGAGAAAGTATGTGTGTATATACACACAATTACATATAGGGCAGAACACGGAAAATTTCAGACCCAACACACTTTGCGAACGCAAAGAGAAACAAAAATAGAATCCCATCAGATAGCCAGATGGCTGCGTTTTCTATTTTTAAACAGACCACGAGTTCTGTGGGAGAATGTCATAAGTAGAGCCATGAAACACGACTGAACCTTTAGCATTTCTGATCTTAAAACAGTATGACACACAGTGGTGGGAGAACAACATAAAGAAAGGGAAGAGGCTTAGTCTGACGGTAACACGCCACAATTCAAAGTATGAATCAAGCTTTCTTGATGCCTGAAGCTTGAGTTATTTACTAAGACTGTAATATTTCCAAGAAATACCTAAATTAGCAGGTGAAGTTACCTTCCCCCTTCTCACGTTTCCTCACTCCTTTTCAAATGTCCTAATATAGTCATGGCGCGTCCACCGAACGTGACAGAGTAAACACATCCGTGGGTCACTGATGAGCCGAACTTAGCGAAACATCTGAGAAAATGTGTTTAGAAAAGGACTGCCCAGTTTTAGAAGAATTTTAGAGTAACTCACGAATCGGCTAACCCAGTCAAAAGATTACTCACTTAAGAATGATATAATTACTTTCAGTTTGCTTAAAGCTGGGAAAAGTTGACACAGTGATTAAAGGGAAAACGAGAGAAAAAAAAGTAGAGTTACATTCTACAGACTAAATTCAGGCTGTTCCAAGGAGCAGGCCCGAGGCTTATTTGAGGAAAGATTATCTTGACAAATTAGATAAACATTTTCTGCATGACAGCATGCTGATGGAGAGTCGCTCAACGAGCACACCTGGCCGTGGTTGGCTTCGTGTTTGACCAAGGTGTTCAGTTTGCCCGAGTTCTCCCAGGGGCTTTGTTTACCATTCTACAGGTAGGGGCAGAGCCAGGGGAGGCCTTGGTAACCGTTGTTGGGTTGTTGGGTTGTTGGGCACCGCAGATGTCTTACCCCACCCCAGCCCTACCCCCACATCCCCTTTTGGGCCAAAACAACTCTTGACTAGACTGAGCAATGAAAGCCAACAGCAGACTCAACAAACAGGCCCGCAGTCTAGTGTTCGCAAGGCAAATAAATGCGCCCACACCCCTTTCCCTTGCCCCCTTCCAGTCAGTAGAGATGGAGAGAGCACCCCACTCAGGGAACTGCCATGACCCCAGCGCCTCCACCACACTGTGTCTTCTGGGAGCCGGGAAAGGAAAGAGTCTCCTGAGTCTCTACTCTGGGCCATGCTGCCTGGACCTCAGTGACTGTGGACATTCGAGTGTGGTCTCCGTCTCAGTTGTCTCAAGTTCCCTGGGCATTACAGGTGTCTGCTATGTGTGACATCTGTGAAAAGCAGCCACTTCCTGGAGAGAGAAAGAGGAGGAATGGCTTCCTACCTCTGGGATTTCGGCGTGTTTTGTTTTGGTTGAGACAAGATCTTGCTGTATAGTCCAGGCTGGCCTAGAACTTGCAATCTTCCTGTCTCAGCCTGGGTGATGCCAAGATGACGGCATTTACTACTACCCCTGACTCACTCTTCAATTCACTCCTCGAGTCCCTCTCTTCTGCCCTCCTTCCTTTCTCTTTCTTTTTAATTTTTTGTTTGTTTTTTGTTTTTATTGTTTTGCTTTATTTTTTTTTTTTTTTTTTTTTGAGACAGGGTTTCTCTGTATAGCCCTGGCTGTCCTGGAACTCACTCTGTAGACCAGGCTGGCCTTGAACTCAGAAATCCACCTGCCTCTGTCTCCCAAGTGCTGGGATTAAAGGCATGTGCCACCACTGCCCAGCTCTTTTTAATTTTTTTATTTTAGTTTTTATTTTTTGAGATAGAGTCTCATATAGACTAAACTGACTTCAAACTCACTTTCTTAGCCCAGGATGGCTTTGAACTTCTGATCCTCCTAATCCCACCTGCCCATGGCTCAGATTACAGGCATGTACCATCAGACTTGGCTTTTTGTTGTGTAGGTGACCTAATCCAGAGTGCCATACATGCTAGGCATGGGTGTTCTAATAACTAAGCTACTTTCTCAGCCTTTCCTTTGTTTTTAAGGACTAATAATGTATCCATTATAGAAGCTTTTAAAAAGTGCTACAATAATTAACTTTAGGATATAGTAGGGCACACCTTTAATCTCAGCACTTAGGAGGCAGAGACAGGCAGATATATGAATTCTAGGCCAACCTGGTCTACATAGCAAGTTCTAGGCTATCCAGAACTACACAGTAACAGCCTGTCTCAAGAAGAAAGATAGAGACAGAGAGACTATAGACTGTATCCTTTTTAGTGGAAATAAGGATTGTATGTATGGAGTGTGGTGTGTGTGTGTGTGTGTACATTTGTGGTGTGTCTATGCATGGGGAGCTATAGATATATTTTGAGGCAAGATCTCACTCCATAGCTCTGGTTGGCCTAGAACTCACTATATAGATAAAATTGACCTAAAACTCAAAGCAAACTTCCTGCCTCTGCCTGTGTGGTGTTGGCATTAAAGGTGTGTGCCACCTTGTCAGATTCTGTTGACATTTTACAGATTAAGCAGGGAGGCTCTTGCCCCAGTACCCTGTGCTGAGTTTGGTCAGGGCTAAAGAGCGGGCCCGACTTCAGAGACTACTGAACATCTGTCTGTCTGTTACGTTGAGTTGCACAAGCAGAGGAGGCTGAAAGCAGGAGAGCTGGAGGGGCAGGGGCAGAGGGGTGGGGGCAGGGAAGGAAAATCCATGTGACTGTCTTCCACATGTGATGCACAGGCATGCATACATATAATACACATAAAATTCTATATATATGTAAAATAAGAATGAAAGAATATTTAAATATATACTTTGTCTTTTCTACTGCTATGATAAAGCACCATGACCAAGGCAATTTATAGAAGAAAGAATTTATTGGGGCTTGCAGTTGTGAGGGGGAGTTCATGACCATCATGGTGGGGAGCATGGGAGCATGCTAGCAGGTAGACTGTCATGGAGCTGGAGCAGGGACTGAGATCTTATCCACAGCACCAAGGCAGAGAGAGAGAGAGAGAGAGAGAGAGAGAGAGAGAGAGAGAGAGAGCTGAGAATGGGCGCTTTTGAAACCTTAAAGCCCACTCCCAGTGTCACACCTCCTCCAACAAGGCAATACCTCCCAACCCTTCCCACACAGTTCTACCAAACTGTGGAATGAGCCTATTGGGGCCATTTTCATTCAAACTACCACAGACTTTTCCCTATTCCTCCTAAAAACCTTTGGTGAGAGATGTTGACTCATGCCCGTAACCTCAGTACCCAAGAAACTGAGGCAGGCAGGAGTATTGCCTTGAGTTGGAGATCTTTATGAACCATAGCATGAGGCCTTGTTCAAAAAACAGGGGCTAAAGAGATGGCTCAGTGGTTAAGAGCACTCGCTGCCCTTGCAGAGGACCCAGGTTCAATTCCCGGCACCCACATGGTGACTTTCAACTACCAACTGGAGAGTTCCACGGGATCTTATGTCCTCCTCTTTCATAGGCACCAGAAATGCACAGGATACACATATGTACATGTAGCCAAGACACTCGTACACATGCAAAACAAATAAATGTAAAGAGGCAGGAAGAGTCCACAACCCACGAAACTGAGATGCTTCATCTACTCAACAAATTCCCTGTCAGCAGGGCTACACAGCTAGACACACACACACCCTGTCACACACACACACACACACACACACACACACACACACACACACACACTGGAGAGTAAGGTATAAGTATACTTCGGTTGGTACTTTAGGCCCAGAGGTGACTGGGGTCTTGAGTCCACAGGGTCTTTTCACCCAGGAAGAAGGGGGTCAAGGCAGAAACCACAGAGCCCACAAAAACAGCACAACCTACAAATTCTTGCCAAAGAAACAGGAAAAGGCAACTCAGTAGGACAGGATATTCAGATAATAGCTGCTTCACTCGTGCCAGGCAGTACAGGGAAGCTGGGATCACATCCAGAGCAGAGGACGAGGCCACTCTTCTGCAGTGGAGGACACAGGCCAGAGAAGGGAGGATGCCAAATAAGGACCTGGTGTTTTCTCCTCTGCTAACCAGTAACAAGACCCTTCCTCAGGGTCAGCAGATACAGCCGGAAGTCCTGTCTGGCAGAAATAAGGCGTTCCTCCTTCCACCAATTGGTTAAGTCCAGGGAAGGCAAGCTGGAGACTTAGGGTCTTTCCCAGGACCCAGTAGAAAAGGGCGCCCACTGTGGCATCTTTGGAGACTGTGAGAGAAGGCAGAGACTCCATCTAAACCCTGAATTAAGATATGGAGTCTCAGAACAGCCTAAAGGTCACCTGTCACTCTCCATCCCCAGTGAGATCTTAGCAAGGATGAACTGAGTTGAGCTTGGCAGCTCCTGACTCTAATGTCAGCTGTGTGGAGGGAGAGGCAGGAGGATTGCTGGGAGTTTGGGGCTTCATATGTGTTCCAGGCCAGCTAGAGAAGCACAGCAAGACCTTGTCTCAAAAGAGAGGCAGAGGCAGGTAGAATTCTGAGTTCAAGGCCAACCTGGTCTACAGAGTGAGTTCCAGGACAGCCAGGGCTACACAGAGAAACCCTGTCTCGAAAAACCAAACAAAACAAAATGTACATAAACAAACACATGAACACATTTTAAAAATAGGTAAAGAGTTCCTCAGTTCATCTTAGAGTGTGAGCATTACTCTGCTACCAAAAGAAAACTACAAACCAAGACTCCTCATGAAAATTCTTACTAAAACAATTATTAAATGATCCAACAATATTAACAGGTTAAACAAAGAAAAAAATCAAATGAACTATGAAAAATGCAATAGCTATGGATGATTTCTTTATTTAAAATCTTGTTTACTTATTGTATGAGTACTCTGCTGCATATACATCCACCTGCCTGAAGAGGACATCACACCCCCCTATAGAAGGTTGCAAGCCACCATGTGGTTGCTGGGAATTGAACTCATGACCTCTAGAAAAGCAGCCTGTGCTCTTAACTGCTGAGCCATCTCACCAGCCCACTATGCATGATTTTTAAAACATTCACAAAACAAGATCCCGTGGCTCCCTTAATCCTCATTCCCATGAGGCACAGGCAGGCAGACTCCTGTGAACCTGAGGCCTGCTCGGTCTACTTAGCAAGTTCTCGATCATTCAGAGCAACATAGTGACACTTGATCTCAATAAATTAATTAAATTAGAACTTCCAAGAAGTTAACACAAGGATATGGGTGGCTCATGCTGCTGAACCTGATGACTTGAGTTTAATCCCTGGGCCTCAAGTGGTGAAAGGTGAAGACTGACCCCTTCAGTTGGGAAGCGCTCCAGAAGCAGAGGCAGGAGGATCTCTGTGAGTTCGAGGCCAGCCTGGTCCACAGAGGGAGTTCCAGGACAGCCAGGGCTACACAGAAAAGTCTTGTCTCAAAAAAAGAAAAGAAAAGAAAAGAAGAGAAGAGAAAAGAAACAAAAAAAAGAAAGAAGGAAAAGAAAGAAGGAAGGAGGGAGGAAGGAAGGAAGGAAGGATGGACACAGGCATGGTGTTAACCTCAGCACTTAGATCACTTCTGCTCCTGCTGAGTGAGAACGGGGTTCAGTTCCCAGCACCCAGAGGTGACTCACAATCATCCATATCTCCAGCTCCAAGTTATCCAGCACCCACCTCTGACCTGCGTGCACACATGTAGGCACATATTCATACATCTAAAATAAATCTAAAAAAAATTTTTGGTTTTTCAAGTCAGGGTTTTTCAGACGTTCCTTCCTCAGAGGCATCGGGACCCTCTGGTACTTACAGTCTTCGCACCTCCTCCTCTGCATAGGCCCCTGAGCCTTGAGGGGAGGACTTTAATAAAGACTTCCCATGTAGGACTGAGTGTTCGAAGTCTCCCACTCTCTGCACACTGTTCAGTCGAGGCTCTCTGTGTTAGTTACCACACACGGCAAGGTAAAGCTTCTCTAACGAGATCTCTCAACTCTTATTGGACTATGACAAGAGGTCGCTTATTAGTCGTTCTCCCTCAGTGCCCTCGGGCACCCGCGGTGCCCACAGTGTACAGTCAGCCTGCGCCCTCACTCCTCAGGAGTTTTCACACAGCCTTTGGCTTCTCCGGCTTCATCTGAATAAGGAACAAGGAAGTGCCACCTGTGTGCTGAGACAGATGCCAACACAGCAGCTTGTCACTAGGCTAAAGCAAGCAAGCCTTCGTGGTGCCACGCCCCTGTGCTTCACAGACCTGTGACCATCTGCCCCTCAGTCCCTTCCCCTACCTGTCTTCACCCCATATCTCCCTTGCAGCTCTGCACCCCATGCCCAAGAGTCCCTGCTTTCCAGTGGTTTTATGTTGGTGATTGTTTCTGTTTGAGGATTATATAGCTAAAAGACCCTTTACAAATATATATGTATACAAATACACACACATATATACAGATTATTATTGTATTGAGTGTGTGTGCGTGCACATAGAATGATGTGTGTGTGGGGGGGGGGAGGTCAGAGGACAATTCTGTAGGGTTGGTTCCCTCTTTCCATCTTTATGTGGGTTCCAGGGATCCAACTCAGTTCACCAGTTCAGTCAAGTTTTTAACTCAGTAAAGCAGCAGTTATGAATCTGTGGATCTCGACCCCCACAGGGGTCACATATCAGATATTTACATTGCGATTAAGAACAATCGCAAAATTGCAGTAGTGGAGTAGCAACAGAAATAATGTTATGGCTGGGGCGATACCACAACATGAGGAACTGTACTAAAGGGTCGCAGCTCTAAGGAGCTCTTAAGTGCCGTCAAATGCCTTTCACGCGCTTTGTGTACCCATGGGACGCTGCAATGTGTTGAATCTGCTGTTTGCTGTCTCAGTCATGACCCCTTGGAGGATTAGGTGCAAATGTCACTCTCTCTTTCCTGTCATAGATTATGCAAGTAGAAACTGGATTGTGTAAAGTGCACCCTGGCTCTTTCTGCCAGAACCAACTCAGCAACGGCGTTTAAGAACTTTGTTTCTCTTCCTTGCAGAGGGAAAGAAAACGCAAGCAAAGACTCCTAGCTTGCCTTCTTGGCAGGCAGAGCCTGCAGGGAGAGTCCCGTGCGACGGGCCACTCATTGTTCCCACACGGATGGTTAGAGGACACCTCCAAGGCCCTCCTTGAAGACAGCTGTGGTGATACGATTCATGACTCAATCTGGCTCCCGAGGAATGACTTAAGTAGGGATTAATTTAAGACTGATAACCCTAATGGGATACCATTCTCTGAGGCAGCCTGACAGAGCATGTCTGACTTTTTTTTCTTTTTTCTTTTTCTTTTTTGGTTAGGGAGGAGGTTTCAAGACAGGGTTTCTCTGTATAGCCCTGGCTGTCCTGGAACTTATTCTGTAGACCAGGCTGGCCTCGAACTCAGAGATCTGCTTCGCTCTGCCTCCCGAGCTCTGCTTGTGCACCACCATGTCTGATTTTTTTTCTGTTTGCCAGTTTCGCCTGTGATTTAAGGTCCCACCTGTCCTCTCTGGGGATCTTCATACCTACCTGATGCAATGACTCAGCATCTAATGATAAAATTAGGCTTCAGGGCTGGGCTGGGAGCAGTGGCTACAGTGCTAGCCTAGCAGGTACCAAGCCTCCGTTTAACCCCAGCCCTGCATGCACCAGGTGTGGCAACACTCCCCTGCTGTCCCAGAGCTCCCAAGGTGGAGGCCGAAGGATCAAGAGTTCAAGGTCTGCCTGGGTAACTGTCTCAAAGAAAACCCCAAAGGATAAACTAGAAGAAAAGTTTCTGTTTTTTCAAATGTACTGTTTTTACTGTTTTAATAAATTACATTTTTCCCCCTGGCTGTCCTGGAACTCACTCTGTAGACCAGGCTGGCCTCGAACTCAGAAATCCGCCTGCCTCTGCCTCCCGAGTGCTGGAATTGCGGGCATGTGCCACCACCGCCCGGCACCAGTGCCTGGCTCTTTTTTTTTTTTAAAGCAAATTTTCTTTTTCTTTTTTTAAAGATTTATTTATTTTATGTGTATGAGTACACTATTGCTCTCTTCAGACACACCAGAAGAGGGTAACAGATCCCATTACAGATGGTTGTGAGCCACCATGTGGTTGCTGGGAATTGAACTCAGGACCTCTGGAAGGGCAGTCAGTACTCTTAGCCACTGACCCATCTCTCCAGCCCCCCCACAAGGTTTCTCTGTGTAGCCCTGGCTGTCCTGGAACTCACTCTGTAGACTGGGCTAGCCTCAAACCCAGAAATCCACCTGCCTCTGCCTCCCAAGTGCTGGGATTAAAGGCATGCACCACCACTGCCTGGCAATAAATTACATTCTTAAATATTTTCTTAAATAGTTTCTGGAGTGGAAACTGTTCCATGCGAGTGCTAGGGACTAAACTTGGGTCTTCTGCAAGAGCAGCGTGGCCTCTCAACTTCTGAGCCATTTCTCTAGTCCAAATGTACCCCCACCCACCATACACACACACATATACAACACACACACACATATATATATACATATACAACACAGATATATAGCATACACATATAACACATATGTATACACAACATATACGTATACACATATATACAACACACATATACATAACACACCCTCACGCAGATATACACAACACACACTCACACACATATACACACATACACACACATACACACTCATAGGGTAGTGTATGTGCCAATGAGATACAATGCGTATACATGGCAAAAGCAGGTCAACTAGCATTTCTATCTAAACACTCACTATTGACTGGTGGTGGGGACCTCAGAGCTCTTCCTGTTGTTTTGTTTGTTTAGATGTATGAGTGCTCTAGCTGCGTGTATACCTGCAAGCTAGAAGAGGGCATCAAGATGGATCAGTGAGTAAAGGCGCCTGCCAACAACCCTGACAACCCGAGTTCAATCCCAGAGACCCAGATGGTGGAAAGAGAACCAGTTCCTGTATATTGCCTGCAGGCATTCACAATCCCACCGTAGCACAAGACCCCTGCACCCTGCATACACACATATGCATGAAGCACACACACATATATAGTACATACATATACACATATACACACATATATACAACATACACATATACAATACACACACATATATACACAACACACATACATATATACAAGACACAGATATGCACAACACACAAACATACATGACACACACATTTATAACATACACTCACACACACACAACACACACACATACTCAACACACACAGGCACACTAGACAAACATAAGAAAATATTTTTCTGAGACGGGATCTCTCTCTGCAGCCCTGACTGGCCTGGAACTCACTATGTGGGCCATATTGATCTCAAATTTACATAGATCTATCCATCTACCTGTGTCTCCCAAGAGCTGGGCTTGATAGTGAGTGCCACCACATCCAACTTAAAAAACTTTTAAATAAAAACAAAACTAATGAGAAACTCAGCCAGATGGGATGGTGAATGCCTATAATACCAACCATTGGAAACTGAAGCAGGAGGCTTGCCATGATGAGTTTCAAACCAGCCTGAACTACAGAGTGAGATCTGTAGGAACAACAATTCATTTTGTCTTTATTTTACAAAGAGTGAGATGTGCATTAATTTTTGTGGTTTGTTTTTCTAGGTGTTGGGGTGTGGAGGTACAGCATGCGTGTACACACGGGTACCAGGGACTGAAATCAGGGTTGTCGCTGCCGACCAGTTTCTGGACTTCTCTGAGCTGAGCTTTATTTCCAGCTTTTTAAATCTTATTATTTTATTTTATTTCAATTTTTGATTTTAATCTTGGAACGGGCCTCCTCATGTAGCTGAGACTTACTTCAAACTTGCTTTGTAGCTGAAGTTAACCTTTAACCTCTGATCTTTGAACTACAGAGTAAGTCCAAGGCCAGCCCAAGCTATGTAGTTAAACACTGTCTTGAGACAAAAGTCCCGGGCGGGCGGCTCAGTGGCAGAGTGACTGACTGGTGTACATGAGGAGCTGGACTCAGTCCCTGTATACACAAATGAATGATCATGTTCTAAGATCACCTTCAACCCAGACAGCAAATTCATTTGCCTGAGATTTAAAAAGAAATAAGATTCTGTTCCTTGGGTCAAGTCTATAGAGATATGGTATTTCCTGCACATCCCTACAGGGGACATGCAGGACATATGAAGAACTGCAAAAACTAAGCAAGTACACACATTAAATAATAATAATAATAATAATAATAATAATAATAATAATAATAATAATCCTCTAAGCGTCTAACAAATATATGGGCCAAGGAACTGAACAGAGGACTCTCAGCAGAAGAAATGCAGCATCCAGCACCGGTAGCCAGAAGGGAAATACAAATTAAAACTGATTACATCTCACCCAGTCAGAATGACTGTCATCAGGAAAGCAAGTGTTGTCCCTGGAGATGGCTCAGCAGGTGATGGCACCATAGCTAAGCAGGAGGAGGACCCGAGGGGACATCCCCAGTACCTCCTGGGAGAGAACTGACTCTACAGATGCCCTGGTATACCTCCCCCCCACCCCACCCCCACACACACTAAATGTAATTTAAGGAAGAAAGGAGAAGGGAAGAGGCAACAAATACCAAGAGGTAAAGAGCATTTGTCACATATCCACGAAGGAATTTTATTCAGACATTAAAAACGTTCAATGGGGGCTGGAGAGTTGGCTCAGCGGTTAAGAGCACTGACTGCTCTTCCGAAGGTTCTGAGTTCAAATCCCAGAAACCACATGATGGCTCACAATATCTGTAATGAGATCCGATGCCCTCTTCTGGTGTGTCTGAAGACAGTGACACTGTACTCGTAAAAATAAATAAATCTTAAAAGAAAAAAAAACAAAACAAAAATCAAAGTTAAATGATGACATTTGCAGGACAATTTATGGTTCCAAGGATCACCATGTTAAGTGAAATAAGCCAGACTCAGAGAAGCAAACACAGTTTTCTATCATATACAGAACCTGTGTGTGTGTGCACATGTATGCATAAATGTGCCTGCATGTGTGTATGCATGTGTGTGCATGCATGTGTATGTATGTGTGTGCATATGTGTGTATGTGTGTGTTGTGTGAGTCTGTGTATCTGTATGTGTGTGCATTTGCATGTGTATGTACCTGTGTGTATGTCTGTGTGTATTCACATGTGTATGAGTGTGTGTATATGCACATGTGTGTATATGTGTGTGTATATATGTATGTGTGTGTGTATGTAATGAACCTAGAATTCATTATGTAGCTGAGAATGTCCTTGAACTCCTGACCCTTTTGCCTGCACCTTCTGGGCTTTAGGATTATAGACACAAGCCAGCACTCTGGCAATAGCACTCACTGTCTTGTTGATTTGTTTTCCTCAATTTAGTTTGCTGATAATTAGTCTACTGTTGCTGTTGTTGCTTTTATAGCTACTTTTTGGTTGTGTGCTAAGAGTCAAATCCAGGGCCTTGGATGTGCTAAGTAATTGTCCTACCCAGATCAGTTTATAAGTTTGTTAAATACATACACACACACACACACACACACACACACACACACACACACACAATGACAGGGTCTATTTCTATAGCCTACGCAGGCCTGGAATTCACTATGAAGATGACTTTGAAATCATGGCAATCCCCCTGCCTCAGTCTCCTACTTTCAAGAACATCATGAACCATCAGATTTAATATCTTTCTAAAAAATATTTCATTCTCTTTAAAATCCTGGATTAATATATTTTTGCTAGGCACAGTGACTCACTTCTGTAATACCTGCTCTTAGTAAAGGTAACAGAATTCAGAGTTCAAGGTCACCTTCAGCTACCCAGCAGGGTTGAGGGTCGCATGGAATACCGGAGATCCAATCTCAAAAAAGGTAGATGTTTCTTTGACCTCAAGACCATATATGAAATACTGTTTCTATGCTTACATAGTGAACACAGAGCAGCTTAATGAGTGAGGATTCCAGTCATCCACACAGCAATAATAACAGTTCTTTATCGTAATCAGAAGAGGACACGTGTCATAGCTGGATCTAGCCCACCCCCACACCAAAGTCTCACTCTGTCGCCCAGGCTGTTCTAGAATTCACTGGGCATCGTGGATTGCCCTCGAACTGCCTCAGTACTGAGAATACAGGACTCAATCACAGCATCTGGTTATATGTCGCCTCAGATTTGAACATATGGTATATGCAAGCTAAGCAAGTACTCTACCAACTGAGCCACATCTCCAGCCTCTAAATGTCAGGTTTTCACTGCCTACTCTTAGGTGATATCAGCTAACTTGTGTTTGAGGTAACCCTAGGCTACAGAGTAAGGTAGAGAGCAGCATAGTGATAATAACATTGTAAAAATGCTTTAGACATGTAAAAATAGCTTAGTCGGGAACCGACCTGCCCACGGCTGCACTGGATAACCAGAACCCATTGACATCACTCACTCAAGAGCACCAGACACAGGTCTAGAACCCCATGAGGTCCACTAGGCAGTATTGTCCACTAAGCAGAGACCAAGAGCGATGTGTTGCTCTTCACATCTTGAAGACTGTCGAAGACACTGGGGAGGCACCACTTTGACCTGCCTTGTGCCAGGAGAGTCTTCTCTAGTATTGGGACCCTCAAATCAAAGATTACCATAAAAGGCTAGACCTGACCTTTGGTTAAGAAGGGTCACACAGGTGAGCAGCCTTGGGAAGACAGGCTTAGGAAATAGAAAGTTAACCTTGTGTGATGACCCTCAGCATAATAAAACATAATGGGGGGGGGGGGTTGAGACAGTGCTTCTCTGTGTAGCTCTGGCTGTCCTGTAACTTGCTCTATAGACCAGGGTGGTCTCAAAGTTATAGAGATCCGCCTGCCTCTTCCAAGTGCTGGGATTAAAGCCATGTGCCACCATTGCCAAGCTAAAATATAAGTTTAGTTATGACAACTACAGGTGCCTACCTTCTTGCTTAGGACAATAGACTAGGTGAAACATTGTTACAAAAAGAAGAAAAGGAAAGGAAGCAACGTGACTGTCTGATATGGCAAGGTAGCCCAATAACAAAAATATATTTTCATTTGTCCCACAGAATCACAATTCAGAAGTCACAGAGTCATCTCCCTTTTCCTTATCTACATCTCCTTTTCTGTCATTTCATTTATCTGTAATTACTGGAGATTGTAGATATGTATAGAACAATAGGATAGAAGGAAGGAGGGACCATATTTGCATAAATTTTGCTATTTTTTTTTCTGTGAGTTGAGGCTTATTGTAAATTACTCTTCATCAGACATGTAGTACATTTCACAGTTTCAGGCCTTGTCTATAGGTCTCAGTGGGACCACAGATGAAAAAGGAGACCCTTGCATGATCATCAGGGGGATGAATTGTTTAGCTTCAGATGTCATACACCTGTTCAAAGTGGCACATGTGTTAGCTGGTGAAGAGAGACGATGGGAAGCCAGGTGAGAGGATTCGATAATCAGCATTTTTTTTGTTGGTTTGTTGCTTTGTTTTTGCCTATGCTGTTTCCTATGAGAATGTCTACGAATTCTTGTACGTATTCATGGCGTTTATTTAGCATTTCAGTTTCATAGGCTTGTATCTTCCTTAAAAGATAGAAGATGAACTTTGACCTTTCGGGGCTCATAGCATAGCTAGGAAGAAAAAGAAGGACAGACAATTCTGCATGTGTACGTGCATGTGTAAGTGTGCGTGTGCGTGTGCGTGTGCGTGTGCGTGTGCGTGTGTGTGTGTGTGTGTGTGTGTGTGTGTGTGCGCGCATAGTGAGAATGGATGCACAAGTATAGAAGAGGGCTTTTCTAGAGTTGTCTCGAACCACCTTGATTTGAAGCTGGGTCTGGCTCTCTTGTTACTTCCGCATACTCCAAGCTAGGTGGCCCTTGAGTCAACTTCCACTGTTGGATGAAGGTTGGTTTTTTTTTTTGTTTGTTTGTTTTTCCAGCCCTGTATGCTCTGGCCCCACTCTGGCCATATTTATTTATATATGTGGGTTCACTGTCACTGTCTTTGGACACACCAGAAGAGGGCATCGGATGCCCATTACAGATGGTTGTGGACTACCATGTGGTTGCTGGGAATTGAACTCAGTACCTCTGGAAGAGTAGTCAGTGCTCTTAACTGCTGAGCCATCTCTTCAGCCCTGGATGAAGGTTTTTATGTAGGTTCATGGGTCAAATTCATGTCAGGCTGTGAAGCAACTGTTTTTAACCACTGAGTCATCTCCCTTGCTCTTGCAATTTGAAATCTCCCACTTATTGTGACATTCAACAACCTTTACAGACTTTCCCTCCTATACAAGCATATGCCAAGTGCTTCTATGCTCTCTGACACTGAAGTCCAGCCCCACTTCCCAAATACATACCTTGCCGATGCAGGACCCCAACCCAGACTCAAGGAAATCTTCCCAGAAACCCCTGGGGCTCTGTTCCTCCTTTTTCACGTTCTCTCTCCCTCTCCCCTTCCCCTTCTCTCTCTCGAAAAAGTAACATCTTGTTTGGTTAGTTCTTTGGGTTCTTTTTAGATAAGGTCTTATGTAGCCCAGGCTATCCTGCAACTGCCTAGGTAGCTAAGGGTGACCTTGAATTCTGGAGCCTCCTGCCTCCACTTTCCTGGGGGTGTGATTACAGGCTAGAGCTGCTATAACTAGATGAAAGCAGATTTTTGTTGTTGTGATTTTTTTGGTTTGTTTGTTTCGTTTTGTTTTATTTTTGGAGACCAGTCTTGCTTCACTGCTCAGGTTGTCTTTGGACCCAGGATTCTCCTTCCTCAGCTCTCAAGTGCTGGATTATAAAAGCCAGGTCCTTTGGCATCACAGGAAATGACAATAGCTTTTCATCTCACAGTCCATGGGGTGGAGGCAGAAGGAATCCTGGAGAAAGGCAGAAGTGCGGGAGTATGAATTGGGAAAGAACAATGCTCAGGCGCTGGAAACTTTGGGTTTGGAATCCAGGAACACATACATTGGTCTGGGCATCAAATGCAACCCAAGCTTTGGGACCTATGTCCTGGACTTCTATGTGGTGCTGAAGGTTGATATTCACCACAGAGAACAAGAAATAGGAGCATCAGCAAGGACGAGGCTGGGAGCTGACTCCAGCAGAAGGATGAGGTCCATCCTTGTGGAAACAGAGACCAGGAAGTGGGGGGTAAATGAGATGGAGTCCACAATGCGGAGTCCACAATGTGGAGGATTCAGACTCCGGAGAACAGCATCAGTGTGGATCTAATTTTATGTTTATTACATGAGCTTACATATAGCATTTTAGCCAATTAGGGTATGTTTATTCAAGGGCAAATCAGGGTGCGATAGGTGTTGTTTAGGAGAGTCTGACTCACCTGCCCAGGAACCTGCTCAGGAGCCTCTAGGGAGGGTCCAATCCCCTGTTGACATTTCCCTGAAGAGAGAGGAAGCAGCCACTCCCCTCCACCCTCCCCTCCCCCACCCCCAGCCTCTGATTCTTGCAGGATATCCTTGGTATGCAGAGAGCCACCTCAGATCACACTGTGAACAATGGATCAGGGCTCTTCAAGGAGTCATAGGAGCTTGTGACTCCTCTCTGTCTCTCACTCTTTCCTCCACCAGGTTTATCTCCACATCCCCCACACATCCTTACTGGCTAAAGTCAGTAGGTTTCTGCCTTTTTTGGGAGGGGGCGAGGCATGGCATGCAGGGCCTGGAAGGGAGATGTGGAGTGGAGGTTGTGACATAAACCAGACTGGCCTTCAACTCATAGAGATCTGCCTGCCTCTGCTTCCTAGGTACTGAGGTTAAAGGTATGTGTAGTCACATCTAACTTCTTTTTCTTTTTTATAATGTGCAACAACTTCTCATGTATTACAGTAAAACAGCGTAGGTACGGTGACATATATCCTTTATCCCAGCACACAGGAGTCAGAGCAAAAGGACCAATAGCTCCAGGCAGGCCTCAGATATACAGAAAGTTCAAGGTCTGGCTGGACTTCATGAGACTTTATAAAAATACATATGAGAGAAAGAAAGAAAGAAAGAAAGAAAGAAAGAAAGAAAGAAAGAAAGAAAGAAAGAAAGAAAGAAAGAATGAATTAGCCAGACCAGCCAAATTTATTTTGAGTGCTACAGGCAGTGGCCAGGACACTTCCATCTTAAAAATAAAACAAAACCTGTAGATAGAACTGACCTGGCATGACCGTACAGGCTAGGTGTAGGCACACACCTGTAATCCATGCACTCTGCAGACTGAGAAAGTTAGCATTCTGGGTTACATATGCAGTTCTAGGCAAGACCCTGTGTGAAACCCAAAGCCCTGAATAAGCCACCAGTCCTGTGTGATACTTTGTAGCCGTCTGGGACATCAGTACATTCCCGACATGGAAGACGGCAAAAATATCATTTGTTTGTTCGTTTGTTTGTTTTTGGTTTTGTTTTTCCAGACATGGTTTCTCCTGGGTAGCTCTGACTGTCCTGGAACTTACTCTGCAGACCAGGCTGGCCTCCAACTCAGAAATTCACCTGCCTCTGCCTCCCAAGTGCTGGGCTGTAAGATACTTTTAAAAACAAAAACCAAAACTTTCATTTGAGACTTAACAAGGCTAGCAGAATCTTGTAACAATGTGCTGTGGGCATCTTTCAAAAAGGACTAGAATTTCCATTTTCCGTGAAGCCGTATATACTGTGTGTGAATGTGAGCAAGCCTGTGTGCAAGTAAGGGGACAACTTTGAGTCTATGGTTTTCTCCTTCCGCTTTGTCGTTTCTGTTACGTTAGCTACTCCGGGCTAGCTGTCACTCTGTCCTCCAGCTTCCAGGCACTTCTGTCTCCTCCTCCTTCCACCTGAGTCTAGGAACAGGCGCCACCACTACCCACCACAGCAGACACCGGGCTGCTTAAGTGTCACTCAAGGATTGAACTCAGTTTGTCAGACTTGTGTGAGCCATTTGCTGAGTCCTCTCACTGGCTGGTTAATTGTTTCTGTAGTGTAGTGATGAGGTCAATTAGTTTGCTGGAGGAAGGCTTCAGTGATGAGGGACCTTGAGCTGAGTCTAAAACTGGGCAAATGAAAGGCTGAAGGCCAGAGGAGGAGGGTACACACAGGATTAGGGATGGATTGTCAAGATAGGGAGAAGAAGGACAATTAACCTCTTTCAGATTTCAGGGACATTACAAGAAAATAAGGCCTTAGGTATGTGAAGGCGCTCTATAAACCACACTTTTTTGCCTCACACTATTAAAAGGAATATTGTCAAAATGAAGTCATGGACTGGATACGCCCTGAAAACAAAATGCATGTAAGAGCGCTCCTTTTTATATAAAAATGAATTATAGCATTGATAAGTGTAATTATATGAATAACAAACTCATATATAGCGTTAAGACTGAATTACTGGCATATCTACTTGTTTCAAATCTCTGAAGAGCCGATATTACAAATTATGTTCTCTTAGTGTGTTAAAAAAAAATTAAAAAGAACAAGGCAAGCTGAGAAAAGCTACCCTGAAATATCATTCTACCTCACCACGATTCTGTTTTTCTTTTGCATAAGCCTGTGTCTTTCAAATAAATCCGCAAGCAAATAGCTCCATTCTGTCGATGAGAAATTATAAAAGACCATGTAATCATCTGACAATGGGACTGAAAGCAAGCCCAGAGGAAACACATGGCCCTTCGAGAGAAGTCACAATGTGCGGGTCTGTTTACTCCCGCTTGCAGAGTCTACTCCTGACATTTCTTGTCTCCTAATTGGACTTTATGAATGAGGGCTGAAGGGTGCTAGCTGCTGAATGTAAGAAAAAGATCTGCAGAGGCTACAGAGGTCCCCACACGCTGGAAGCCAGCCTTTGTGTGGGGACCTGAAGAAGAAGCAGACCCCAGAAACTCTGAACCCCGAATCTGGAAAACACGAGCTATTTTCTCAGTCTTTGATAGAGGCTTTGGGAAGGACACAGTGACATGTGGTAAGGCAACCAATGCGTAGATTTTAGAGCTGTTCTGCCTCCTGCCTTCCCAGAACCCATCAGTTCCAAAACTGTGTGCCAGAAAGAGAAGGGCATTCTCTCACCTTCATCTTCAGCTCAGCTGCCCCGTCCTACCGCCAGGCATCTGTATAAAGCAAGCTGACTGTTAGGTCCTGGACCATCTTCTCCTGGTTTTCTACGGTACAGGCTTGAGTGGTTTGGAAGTTGCCGTGTAAACTGTGACGGCCTCCCTCCCGCTAGTGCTTCCCGAGTGCTAGGATTATAGGTGTACTCCCCCATACCTGGCTGGACCTACATACCTTGTATAGACAAAATATTACAGGAAAAATAGTCTCTAAAAGATAAATAAAATAAGGAAGAGTTTTAAAAATGAGTCAGTCAGTTGATTGGTGTGGTGACTGCCAGTCATACTGATGGATAGCATTGAGTCCAGATATTTAGCTTCATTTTAATTTTTATTCTATAGTTAGTTGATCCCTTCATTACAACATTAGGGATTGAGTCTAGGAACCTGCCCATAATCAGTGAACACCCTACCGCTAAGTTCTGCCCTCAACCCTTCTTTGTATTTATTAGTTATTTTGGTTTTATTGTTGCTGTTGGTGGTGGTGGTGGTGGTGTTTTGTTTGTTTGTTTGTTTTTATTTGAGGTAGAGTCTCAGCCAAGTGTAGTGGTATACTCTGGTGATCTCAATACTTCGGAAGTAGACACAGAGGATCAGGTATTCAAGAAAACCTCATCCATCGACATAGAAAGTTTTAAGGTTAGCCTGAGTTGACTGCATGATACTCCACTTCAACTAAATATTAGATAGATAGATAGATAGATAGATAGATAGATAGATAGATAGATAGATAGATATAAAGGTAGATAGATAGATGATAGATAGGTAGATAGATAGATAGATAGATAGATAGATATAAAGGTAGATAGATAGATGATAGATAGGTAGATAGATAGATAGATAGATAGATAGATAGATAGATAGATAGACAGACAGACAGACAGACAGACAGACATTTGTGGTTTGAATACGGTTGGCCCATGGGAAGTGGCACTATTAGAAGGAATGGTCTTGTTGGAGTAGGTTTGACTTTGATTGAGGACGTGAGTCACTGTGGGGTTGGCTTTGAGGTCCTAGGTTGCTCCACACAGGGCAGTTAGAAGTACTCTTCCTGGCTGCCTATAGATCAAGATGTAGAACTCTCAGCTCCTTCTTAAGTCTCATGTCTGGCCAGGTGCTGCCATGCTTCCCACCATGATGATAATGGACTGACCTCTGAAACCGAGAGCCAGCCCCGATTAAATGTTGTCCATTATAAAAATGGCCATTCGAGGCCAGCCTGGTCTACAGAGTGAGTTCCAGGACAGCCAGGGCTACACAGAGAACCCCTGTCTCAGAAAAAAAAAATTGCCTTGGTCATGGTGTCTCTTCACAGCAATGGGAACCCTAAGACAATGGCTTAATGGCTAAGAGCACTTGCTGCTACTCCAGAGGACTCAAGCTCTATTCCCAGCACCCACATCGAACTGCTCACAAGCACCCGTAATTCCATCTCCAGGGAATCCAGCCAATTCTTCTGCTCTCAGTAAGCACAGGGACACATGTGGCACAAACACAATAAAAATATACTTAAAAGTAAAAGTAAACAAACAAATAAGCCATACATAAAAGACCTAATTCTCCCGATGTGGCCCAGACAGGTCTGAAAGTCACCAAGTAGCTTAAATTGGTCTCCAATTTGTAAGGCTACTGTCTCAGCCCCCCAAAGGTTAGTCTTACAGGCTTCTGCCACCATATCCTCTGTGTGTGTGTGTGTGTGTGTGTGTGTGTGTGTAGTTGGTGCTATAGTAGGAAGATCACTAGTTCAGTCATCCTCACTGAGAGGCCAGCCTAGATTACATGAAATGTGTCTCCAAAAAAAAAAAAAGTTTTTTTTCTTGGAATCACATTAAGAGAGTGTCTCTGTCTGAAACTGGTGTAATTCTCATACGCAGTTCACCAAGACCCATATGACTTGGATCCTAGAACCCTGACTAGGGGTGGTGAGGGTATGATGAAAATGAAGGGCACCTACTACCGCCAGCAACCTGGAACCTCAGCTACATATCAGGCACAGCACAGGGGGAGTCTAGTCTCCATAGTAGGTCTTTGTAGTTGAGCAGTCTTGGGCTGTAAATACCTGGGAGGAGGAAGAAGCTGTAGTCACTAGTCTTTGCATACACTATGCACTAAGTCCTACTCAGTCCTAAAGAAGCTTTGTCACGGCATCTTGAGCATCTCCCGGCTAAGGCTTTTCCATTCTCAATGGAGCTGAGGCATTGGAGTCACCAACATGACTGCGTCACAATGTGGCCACAGTACACATTCGCTGAGGGCTTTACTGAGGGCTTCTGGTTCTTAAATTTTACACAGATATAGGATTATGTGTGTGTGTGTATATACACATACATAAAAGCATGTGTATACATGTAACATGAAAAATTGGAGCCAAATTACTGGGAACAAAGGAGACTTAACAGGAAAAGGGATAAGAAAGGAAAGCGGAGGGGAGTATGGAAAATGTTCTGGATACATCCTTTACATTGGGATAATTTCCAGTGCAATGAGGGTTTGTTTGTTTGTTTGAGCAGGGTCTCTTCATGTTGTCTTGACTGGCCTGGAACTTTCTGTGTGCTCTAGGTTGGTCTCGAACCTGTGTGCTTCATTTCTCAGCCTCATAAGTGCCTGTGCAATCATTCTCCTGTTCTTTGCTTTGCTTCTTTGGTTTGTATAACAAAGGCTGGTGTATTTGACCAAGGGTAGCTTTGAACTCCTGACCCTCCTGCCTATACTTTCCAAGTGGTAGGCTTAGAGGCCTACGCCAACACATCAAGTGGCAGCCGCCACAGTGTCCTCTTGTCCTCCTTCTTTCTTGAGACAGGGTTTGACCTATGTGACCCAGGCTGGCCTTGAACTCACAGCAATCCACTTGCCTCTACCACAAGTGCTGGAATGGTAACCGTGCACCCTCAGTCCCAGCATCTCTCTTGTCTTGTCTTTTCAGTCAAGACAGTCCTCGATTTAGGCAGCAAGAAGATGCATCCTTCACATGATTTGGTCATGAGTTCATTAGGACTTTGGCTCTACTGAAAGAGTTAATGTGATTTCCCCACATCAAACTCAAACCCATAACATAGTCTACCCCAGTGTTGGGGGCAAAATTTAAGGTGTTTTGAGTGTGTGCAAAGCAAATACTCAACTATTGACCTTCACTCCTACCAACTAATTGGACTTTTTTCTTTTTTTTTGGTTTTTCGAGACAGGGTTTCTCTGTGTAGCCCTGGCTGTCCTGGAACTCACTTTGTAGACCAGGCTGACCTCAAACTCAGAAATCTGCCTGCCTCTGCTTCCCAAGTGCTGGGATGAAAGGCGTGCGCCACCACTGCCCAGCTAATTGGACTTTTTAAAAAATGTTTTATTATTTTTTAAATAAGTGTGTGTGCGCGCGCACGTGTGCCTGCCTGCTTGTGTGTAGATACATATGTGTATGTGCAGGTTTCTGTGGAGGCCATAAGAGATTATCAGCTCTCTTGAGGCTGGAATTCACAAAAGGCAGTTGTAAACTGCCTGGTGGATGCTGGAACAGAACTCAAGCCCTCTGGAAGAGCAGCAAGTACTCTTAGACATCAAGTCATCTCTCTGAGGCCCCTTAGTTAATTTAATCTTTTAGAAAGATAATCATGAGACACTGAGAAGAGTAATACTGTGTTTTGGGTTAAGATATGACACTTAAGCATTAAATGCTATCACCATAAATGGGTGATATGGTGGCTCCCTCCTGTCATGCCAGAACTTGGGAGGTTGGAACTGGAGGATCATGCACTTGAAGCCAATGTCGGCTGCAGAATGAGGCCCTGTCTCAAAACAAAACAAAAAACATTTCGTCACCGTAACAAAGACAGACAGACAGACAGACAGACAGACAAAAAGGAAAGGAGATGGGGGAGGAAGGGAATCAAAGAGAAGAGAGGAGAGGATAAAAGGTTTTATATCTGCATCAATCTCTCTGCTATTAGGGTTCCTCCCCCAGCTAAGGTCTGATGAGTCGATAAGTCCACAGGACCCCACCGTTTATGAAAGGGTCATTCATTCAGGACTGAGCAGGAAGGTCCTGAGCCACAGTGAGTTATCTGTCCTGTGTGCATACCCTCAAAGTACAGATGGATCCTCGGGGCAGGAATTAGAGCTGAAGGGAGAAGTTCTTCTTGGTGGAATACAGTGCATTGATTCACTGAGAGGCTCTAGGGTGGGTCTGTTTCACTGCCTTTTCCGAGATGCCAAATCTGGCCCTGTGTCCATCCAGTCATGGTAGATATAACTACTCCCTCAATGTGCCTCTGACTCTCCCCAGATGAGGACTGAATTCTAAGTGAGCTTCCTGATGGCTTGAGAACATTCGAAGCACTTTGGATCTGATGCGCTGAAGTCCGGGTATCACCTCCCCAGGAGACCCAGGATAGACAGAGCCTTTCACTGCTGAATTCTGGCTACTGGTGGAGGTCTTCCGGAGGAGAGATAGATGGAAGCAGGAGTCATGCTGGTCAAGCCAACATCTCCTAACCCTTAATATAAAGGACATGTGGGCTGATGTCTAGGCGGATGCTGGCTTGTTGAGTAAACAGGATGAGATGAGAAAGAATGATGCTTTTATATTCTTGTCTAGTATGGGTCCAGGGAGACTCTTCAGCTGAGATGAAAGGCAGAGGCTGAGTTAAGGCAAGTTGTTTCCAGAACTAATTGGACAGGTTCCTGGTGTCTACTTCTTCATATCCCGTGGAAAAGCTAGTTGCAATCTGTGATTGTGAACCAGACCTCATTGCCGACTTTGACTCTATGACTCGGTCGCATCTCCATCTTCTGAGAATGCTTTCCTTACAACTTTCATGTGTTTACTAATATCACTAAAAGTAACTGAGCGCATCTATTACAGGAACCGGGGGATGCCTGGGGCACAGAAGTGAACTAGGTTGAGGTGAAAACACGCACATGCATACGAGACCCATGCCCTTGCAACAGAAGCTGTGCCTGGAGTCGGTGAGCCGAGAACAGAACAGTGGGGCGGGATTTCCGGACACGTGACCCCAGGAATGCAAAGGCCTATTGGTCTGATGTGAACACTGGAGCGGGGGCCGACAGCAACACTACCGGTTCATGAACCGCGTGCCTGGCCCTTTTTTTTGAGACAGTTTCCTGGTAACTGGCCTCGAACTCATTCTGTACCTGAGGCTAGGCTTGAACCCGTGATCCTCCTACCTCAGCCTCCCGAGAAGCTAGAATTACAGGCCCGTGCCCCGAGGCTCAGCTTCCTTAAGTGATAACAGGTTGAGTGATATAGCCAGAGGTAAAGCTCTTGCCTCACTTACTTGAGGCCCTAGCGGCCAACCTCAATAATGCAAAATTAATGCACTTTGGAGTGAGAATGGCCCCACAGAATCATGTACGTGAATGATTGAGCCACAGTTGGTGGAACTTTTTGGAAAGGATTAGGAGGTACGGCCATGTTTGAGGAGATGTGTCACTGTGGGCAGGTTTTGAGGTTTCAAAAGAATCCTCCCATTCCCAGCATGCTCTCTGCCTCCTGCTTCGTAAGCTCTTGGCTGCTCCAGCACCTGCAACCTGATAACCTCTGCTCTGCCTCCGTGGACTCTAACCCTCTAGAATCATAAGCCCCAAACTTTCTTCTACAAGTTCCCTTGCCCACAGTATCTTATCACAGCTCTGGAACTCATACAATCACCTATTGTATCAATGTCGGCAAAACAGAAGACTTTATCATTTCAACCTAATTTTAGAGGGCGGGGCTGTAGCTCACTGCTAATTGCCCTCCCTGCATAAGGCCCTGAGTTCCATTCCTAGAACCATACACACACGCTAGAGATTTCACTTATGTTTCCTGTCTCGGTTTATGGTTTTCTGAGACAGGGTGTAGCTATGTATCCCTGGCTGGCTTAGAACTCACTATGTAGGCCTCCTACCTCCAGATTACCTCCGTGCTACCTGTAATTACAGTTTGTAATTACAGTCATCACCTCTTCAGGCTTAAATTTAGCATTATAACTACACATATTACAAGCATTGGGTGTTTGGGAAATGTGTATATAAAGCATTGTATCTTGCTACAACATAGAAAGAAAAAGGACATGTGCATAGATCTATGACTAAGTCTTAGCCACAGAAATACAGCCAGGTTTGAAGAAATAAACTATGAACAGATTTTTTTTCATTTATCAATTTTATTTCACATAACATAAAAGAAGTGAGAAGCTTGTCAGTCTTTAAAAAAAAAAAGAAGGAAAGAAAGAAACCCTCTTTATTTCATGCCATTATTTCTTTTCAGTCTCCTCGCTAAAAACCCACCCGTACCTACTTTTGTTTCCAGATCCTTATTATAGTGTCCATAAAAAATCATTAGAAATACACTGTTTCAGAGAGAGAAGTTGATTCCTCATCTGTCCAAATTGTTAGTTTTCTGATTGACTTCCAAAACCAAAACTTTACTCTCTTGGAGGGAAAATAATCTATTTTCACAGCGAATTCTAATCTGTCAGTCACTCTGATAGACGCACAGTTCCAACCATATTATTTTTTGTTTCAACGAACATATTTTAAAATCACTATTACAGGCAAAGGCAACTCAATGTCTTGATCAGTTCTAAAAGTTCTCTCTCTCTCTCTCTTTCTCTCTCTCTGTCCATTTCTCTCTCTTTCTCTGTCTCTCTCTGTCTCTGTCTCTCTCTCTGTCTGTCTGTCTGTCTGTCTGTCTCTCTCTCTCTCTCTCTCTCTCTGTTTCTCTGTCTCTGTCTCTTTCTCTGTCCATTTCTCTCTGTGTGTGTGTGTCTCTCTCTCTTTCTTTCTCTGTCTCTCTGTCTCTCTCTCCAGAGAAGGCAGAGTTTTATAGTTGCTGTTGTTCTGCTTAGCTTTGTTTGAGACAGGCTCTCATAGCCCAGGATAGCCTCCACTTATCTATGATGAAGACGGACAAGTTCCAAGTCTTGTCCCTCCAACCTGGCGGCTGTTGCTGCTACAGAGTCTTCTTTGTCCTCCTCCTCTTCCCGTTCCCTCCTCCTCCCCTTCCTTCTTCTTTTTAGTTTTGTCTGTTTGTTTGAGACAGCATCTATCTGTGTAAGACAGACTAGCCTTGAACTTATGGCAATCCTCCTGTCTCAGCCTCCCAAGTGCTTACCATGAATCACCATGGCCACCTCAGTTCTCTCATCATCCAGTGACTGCCAAGTTTTCTGATGTAAGACATTCTGATGTGAGACGTTCTCTTCAAGTAGCAAACAACCCGGTGATCGATCCAGACATGCAAACTGCACCCACACATGATCTCTCGGGAGGAAAGGCTGCAACGCAAAGTCTGTAGCTCGTATATTTTTAGTTTTAAATTGCACAGCAAGTAACTTTAGCTCCCAGACATAAAAATGATTAAAAGAGAAAAAAATAAGTTCAGGAAGTCCTTGCTGCTCATGGTTTTAATCAATGATTCATTTGTGTGGGCCACGGGGACTGTCACAATGGATCACTATGTGAAGACACCAACTGCAGTTCACTGTCACTTCCTCTGGGGAACTAGAACATTCGAAGTCTCCAGCTAAAGTACTAAGGGAGGTTAGAAAGGTGGGGGATTGTTTTGTTGGGTTTTTTTCATTTTTTTCCTTTTTTTTTTTAGCAATTATTCTTCAAAAGTTGTTGCAGAAACAAACAAGAAGTTGCGATGCATGGTGAGTTTTCTAGAAACTAGTTATCCAAAAGAGTTCAGCCTAGAAAACGACATCCAGTGAGCAGATATTCAGGAAGACTAGATTCTCTGTTTCCACCACATGGGGCCCGAGGATCAAAGCCAGGTCATCGGGTTTGCCAACAAGCACCCTTACACACCGAGCCATCTCACTAGCCCTGGCTAAGCCGATACTCAAAAGGAAGAAACCCAATAAAAACGTTATACAAGTTGGTGGACTACAGTGAAGGCTCAGGCTGATGCCCCTCCTCCCCTCCCTGTCTTCCTGTCTTTCTTTTCCCTTGCCCTCCCCACACTTTCCATTTAAATCTTACTATCATTAGCCTGGACAAGGCTTGAGTCCTGTGTTTTTGTGACGCTGTACGAAGAACCAGGCCGCCAGAGCTGCACGCAGTACACCAGTTACTCACCAACCAGAACCTTCAGGGAGAAAGTGCTCCGGGCGGCAGAATACAGCAGGTCTCCATGACTTGAGACTCAATAGCTTCAACAAGCAGCCAAGAACAAGGACTATTGTTTAAAAAGTATGTAAGGCTTGCACATGGATGGTAGATAAATTATGGTGAAAGAAACTGCTTCTTTCAGTAACCCAGACTGACCTTCAACTCCTGACCTGCTTCAACCTCCAGAGTATTGGAACTTGGTTTCTCTAATTTTTTTAAATATATTCTTCAGTTTACATTAAGATCAGTAAAATTTTATATTGAAAAGATACAGAAAACATATTGCCAGGTCACTCTATCTATCTATTTATCTATCTATCTATCTATCTATCTATCTATCTATCTATCTATCTATCCATCCATCCATCCATCCATCCATCCATCCATCCATCCATCCATCCATCCATCCATCCATCTATCTATCTATCTATCTATCTATCTATCTATCTATCTATCTATCTAATGAGGTAGGGTCTCCTGTAACTCAGGCTAGCCTCTATTGATTGATTGATCGATTGATTGAGTGACTGCGGTTTTGGAAATAGGATCTCCAGTAGCTCTGTAGTCAAGGATGACTCCTAATACTCCTGCCTCTACCTCCCAAATATTGAGCCATGTGAACTTATCTGACTTAATAAGAGTCTTAAAAGTCATTTTTAAAAAATGTCTATAACTTAGTTGTACTGGCTGGTTTGGTGTGTCAACTTGACACAAGCTGGAATTTTCGCAGAGAAAGGAGCCTCCCTTGAGGAAATGCCTCCATGAGATCCAACTGTAAGGCATTTTCTCAACTAGTGATCAAAGAGGGAGAGCCCAGCCCATTGTGGGTGGTGCCTGGGCTGGTGGGCCTGGGTTCTATAAGAAAGTGGGTTGAGCAAGTCATGGGAAGCAAGCCAGTAAGCAGCACCCCTCCAAGTCCTCTACATCAACTCTTGCCTCCAAGTCCCTGCCCTTACTTGCTTTGGTGATGAACAGCAATGTGGAAGTGTAAGCTGAATAAATCCTTTCCTCCCCAACTTTCTTCTTGGTCATGATGTTTTGTGCAGGAATAGAAACCCTGACTAAGACAATAGTGGTTAAAACAAACAAACAAACAAAACCAACAAAAGCAAAGCATGGGGTCAGTGAGATTCTCTGAGGATGAAGGAAGGAACTTGCTGCCAGGCCTGACAGCTCAGTTCAGCCCCCGCAGACCCTCACAGTGGAAGAACTGAGTTCTGAGTCCTGAAAATTTGTTCTTTCCCTTCCATACGTGCTCTGTGGAGAGAGAGAGAGAGAGAGAGAGAGAGAGCACGCACGTGTGTGTGCATTTCCAAATAAATAATTGTAGTCAAATTTGCTTAAAGGGGAAAAAAAACTGAGAAGCAGAATTTGGGCTAGACATGAATCTCAGTTGGTAAAGTTCTTGAACATTGTGCTGAAACCTCATAAAACCAGGTGATTCCTCATCAGTCTTTCTGAGCTGGGATCTCAGGTGTGGTTTGCCTTAAAACACTACTTTTTGTTTAGTTAATTAGCTGTTGTTTCCTTTTTATTATGTAAGTTTTTCCTTTATTTTATGTGTATGGTGTTTCACCTGCATGTCTGTATGAAATGCATGCAGTGCCCTCAGAGGCCTGAAGAGGGTGTCAGATTTCCTGAGGCTGGAATTACAGATAGTTGTGAGCCACCAAGTGGGGTCTGGGAACCAACCCTCTACTAGAAGATCAAATACTAATCACTGCTGAAACATCTTCCTAGCCTGTTTGATGTTTCTTGAGATAGCATTTTTATATAGCCCAGGCTAGCTTAATACAGCCCAGGCTAGCCTGCATCAAGTGCTGTGATTATAGGTATGCATTACCATACCTGTGTCTGATTTTGCCTTTTTAAATTTTCTTCTGGCATGTTTAAGCGATCTTGTATCTCCAAGGGAATTCTTGGTTCTCTTCTCCTGCCTGTAAAGCTTGGGAGCCACCCTCCCCATCCTTACAAAAGACTGACCACTTGTTCTTTGGAGAAAGTAGGTGACCTGGGGTGATCAGGCACAGCTAAGGACAGCACTGTGCTGAATCTAAGAGAGGACTCAGTGCTGTGCAGAGACACCCCTCCAAACACCCACACACCTAGATGGATAGGTCTTCCCACACTGTCCTTCAGCCTAGAGCTAGAAATGAGAGGCTCATTCTCCAACAACCCAAGAGGAAAAGTTCTTGAACAAAAAAAAAAAAAAAAAAAACAAAAGGCTAAGAGAAAGGTTAGACAGAGGGTCTCATCCAGAGTACATCCCACCTTCTTATAGTAACTAAGACAAATGCATTGATAAACACAGGTGGGATGAAGCACCACCACAACAAAATCAATACCATCGATAAACTATTACAGCTGTAGGGCTGTGATGTGACTCGGTTGGTAGACTCCCCGGTGTGTAGAAGGCTCTCGGGTTTTCATCCCCAACACAGAATTGCACTGTGTATGGTGGCAAATCTCAGTATTCAGGAGGTAGAGGTAGAATCAAGGATTAAAGGCCAGCCTTGGCTACACGGAAAGGTAGGGGCCTACCCAGATTATATGAGACCCTATGTCAGATCAGAAGCAGGCATCGTGAGGCTGAGCATTTCTATAAGGGATTCAGAGGAACGCCTGCCATAGAGAAATGGACAGCCCAGTGGAAGTTTGCTGAGCAGAGACTCAAGCGTATTCCCTGTAAGGAAGAGTAAGACGATCTGTGACTACAGATTAAAACGAGCCACAGAGACATGCTAAGAACATGAACATATTTGAAGTTTTTTCTTATATTTAGAATTTGATGTATGTGTGTAGACATGTGCATGGGCATTGCAATATTTACATAAATAAAACACAGTGGTAAGTAGAATGGGGGCACGACGCACAATAAATCTAGCAGTCAGCAGGCTGCACCCAGTAAGGCTTCTCAGAAGCAAGGCTGCAGGAGTGTCACACTGACCAAGTGACCTGGTGTCCTTCAGGAAGTAACAGCCATCACAAGTCAAGATGTGTGGACAGAGTGGGTTACACACTACAGCTGCCATGATGAGATATGAAGGGACTGGAAGACGAGTGTACTGGGGTGCATGGTGTGAAATTGTCAAAGAACCAATAAAAAGTTAAAGGAGGAGGAGGAGGGGAAGGAGGGGGAGAAGGAAGAGGAGGAGTGGGAGGAGGGGGAGGAACAGGGGGAGAGGAGGAGGACAAGGAGGAGGAGGAGGAGGAACATTCAGGCTGGATGAAATGTTGCATGCCTTTAATCCCAGCACTCTCAGAGACAGAGGCTGGAGGATCTATGTGTTCAAGGCCAGCCTGACTACAGAGTGAGTCCCAGGACAGCCAGGGTTACACAGAGAAACTCTGTGAGGAGGTGGGGGAGCTGGGGTGGAGATTGAGTTCTGACATTAAGATATAATAAAAGATTGGACTTTTATGTTCTCTTTCCTTTTATTTTTTGCCTTTTGTGACAAGATATTCTATGAATTTTCCTGGGAACCTATGAACAGACATCTGTTTCACACCAGATAGCCTACTCACCTGAGGTAAGACTATTCTTTTGACGAGATTCACAGTGCTATGGTATTGCTGGAGGGGATGAACAGTAGGAGGTGGGGTGTAATAGTATTGGGGGGGGCAGCAGTTCCATGCCCCCTTTGCTCCCAAATAACTGCAGCGAGATTCTATGTCTGCTCTAGCCCATTTGAGCTCTCGAGTAAATGACACAGACCTTATATTTGTTAATAATCTGCAAGCGCTAAGCTGAGCAGGTTCTGAGGAATTCTAACCCTCTAAGGCTGTCTATTTCCCAGCTACGTTGTCCTTTATCTACAATCTGAGTCTTTGCCCTGACTCACTCTGCTCCTTGTGTGTCCTCATGGTGACTCTTTCTGGTCCCTCCACGTGATCTTTGCACACCTTCTCCCTCTCCATCTTCTCTTTCCCTCTCTGGTCTTTTTGGGACTCCCTCATTGGGCACCGATGTCCTGCTTCCTCTGTCCTCTTTTGCCCAGCCATTAGTTCATCAGTTCTTTATTAATCAATCAGAGACACAGGAAAACAATTTTTATATGACGTTGAGTCAGGAGATGCTTGACCATGCCCAATGGCTGGACTGCAAACAAATGTCTGGACATAAAACTCAGCGTCTGAACACACAGTGCACTAGACCAACCTTCCACAGGTGGGTCCTAATGAGAGAAAGCAGGTGTGTCCTTGGGGACTTTTTCATGTCCCTAGTCTCTTCCTATCCTTCTTTGTTAGAAGTTCTCAACTTTCCTCATCCTGGGACCCTTTAAAACAGTTCTTCATGTTGTGGTGACCCCAACCATAAATTTATTTTGTCGCTACTTCATAACTGTAATTTTGCCACTGTTATGAATCTTAATGTAAATATCTGATAAGCAGGATATCTGATATGTGGGTTAACTGATGGGATATCTGATATGTGGCCTCCAAAGAGGCCTCAATCTACAGATCCAGGGCTTTGAGTTGGTCCACCCCAACATCTACCCCATCTATGAACTGGTAGAGCACATGAAGGGGCCAGTTCTGCAGGTCCAAAGCTGCAGGATCTCCATGACACAGGGCAACAACGGGATATCTGAGAGGAGAACCGGTGACGATCCAGTATAGAGTGGCAGAGGCCTTAAATCTGACTCATTGCAATGAACATTTGCAAGTAAAGAGGTGTGGACAGAAGGGTATACAGTGGGACACACTGTGACACGCTACAGCTTCCACAGCTAGATATTTGTTTTCCCTTTTCTGAGGGAGGTTGCAAAGATGGAGAACAGACACTAGGGGACAGGGAGATGAGTGGAATTGGGGTGCATGATGTAAAATTCACAAAGAATCAATAAAAAGTAAAAACAAACAAACAAACCGCTTTCCTGGGACGGGAGTTGGCTCAGCTGTTAAGAGCACTTGCTCTTGCAGAGAACCTGGGTTCAATTCCAAGCACTTACCCGGTGGCCTCAGCCATCCACAATTCCATTTCCAGGGCATCTGAAGCCCACTTCTGACTTCTGTGGTAGCAGACATTCACAAGGCACACATACATACATGTAGGCACAACATTTATACACATTAAAAAGATAAATAAAAATAATTTTCAAAAAAGAGTTGTCCCGTTCCCTTCCAGTCCTACAGAAGAAGCCATCTTGGGGGTGGGACTGGAGGGTTTAGATGATTTCTATGATTAGGAAAGCTTCAAAAATATATATGACAAGTATTTTCATAAATTAAAAGCATACACTTGGGGCTGGAGAGATGGCTCAGCAGTTAAGAGCACTGACTGTTCTTCCAAAGGTCCTAAGTTCAAATCCCAGCAACCACATGATGGCTCACAACCATCCATAATGAGATCTGACATGCTCTTCTGGTGTGTCTGAAGACAGCTACAGTGTACTTACATATAATAAATAAATAAATCAAACAAACACAAACAAAACCAAACACAAACTTAAAATACAGGAGTATTTTCAAAATTCTCCCTACCATCTAACAAAAGACTAGGCAGAAAGGAATGAGGCTCTATCTCAGAAGCTGGGTAGTGTGGTATGTGACCCCCCTGCTCTGAAATGAGCATTCGGTGCCATACCCACATGTGACCAGACCTGATAGAACAGCAACGTACTATTGGGGATCAGTGGGGATTTGGAGCTGGTGATTTCAACAGAACGTCTCTTATGTTACCATGCTAGATTTTTTTTTTCCAGCTCAAATGTTCGTCTGAGTCGCTTCTGTAATTAGATGAAAGGACTTATTTCCTACCGCGTGGCTGAGGTGAGACTGTGGCCTGGGACGGATGACTAATCCCAAGTCCATAAACTGGACCTGTCCTGCTTGAGTTTTAAGTGTGTGGTGAGCATGCGTGAGAATCAGACACAATTCTCAGACCCTGTGATGCAAGGTCATTGCTTTGGGCAGAGCTAAGAATAGAGGCAGGGGCCCTAGAGACCTGCCCACTCCCTTCTCTAAGTCCTGGTGTCTCTCAGATCCAAATCAATACTGCCTCGAAGCCCCAGGTCCCCCAACATGACCTCATCTGTCTTGTCTTTTCTTTCTTTCTTTCTTTCTTTCTTTCTTTCTTTCTTTCTTTCTTTCTTTCTTTCTTTCTTTCTTTCTTTTTCAACGTCTATTACGTAGCTCTGGCTATCCTGGGACTCACTATGTAGCCTAGGAAGACCTTGAACTCACACAGATCCATCTGCCTCTGTCTCTCAAGTGCTAGGATCAGAGGTGTGCATATCCATTGCCAGGCTTGTCTGTGCTTTTTAATATCTATTTATTTACTTATTTGTTATTGTGTATATGTATAAGTTTGGGCTCACAAATGTCACTGCAGTCATGTGAGGATCAGAGGACAACTCTCCAGGGTTGATTCTTTCCCTCTGTCACACATTTCAGGGATCAAACTCAGATTATTAGGTGTACACAGCAAGTCTCCCCACCACCACCACCACCACCACCACCACCACCACCACCACCACCACCACCACCACACTGTGCCGTCTTTGCAGTCCTTATTTTATTTTGACCCAGGGCCTCAAGTAGCCCAGGTTGCCCATAATCTCGCTGTGTAGTGGAGGATGACCTTGAACTGTCCTTACTTCCCTGGTGCTAAAATTCTGAGAGTTTGCCACACCAATCAATGCAGTGTTGGGATCAAATCTAGGGCTTCATAAACTTTACCCACCAAACAACATCCTCAGTCCATTATCATAATATCAAGAAACCAAATGCAAGTGCATGCCTTTAATCCTGCACTCTCCTCTCCTCTCCTCTCCTCCCCTCCCTCCCTCCTCCCCCATCCTCTCCTCCCCTCTCCTCCCCTCCCTCCCTCCTCCCCATCCTCTCCTCCCCTCTCCTCCCCTCCCTCCCTCTTTCCCCATCCTCTCCTCCCCTCTCCTCCCCTCCCTCCCTCCTCCCCCATCCTCTCCTCCCCCATCCTCTCCTCCCCTCTCCTCCCCTCCCTCCCTCCTCCCCCATCCTCTCCTCTCCTCTCCTCCCCTCCCTCCCTCCTCCCCCATCCTCTCCTCCCCTCTCCTCCCCTCCCTCCCTCCTCCCCATCCCTCCCTCCTCCCCCATCCTCTCCTCTCCTCCCCTCCCCTCCCCTCCTCTCCCCTCCCCTCCTTTCCCCTCCCCTCCCCTCCTCGCCCCTTCCCTCCCCTCCCCTCCCCTCCTCTCCCCTCCTCTCTCCTTCTGCTCAGATGATCTCCCGTGTCTCAAGGTGAATCTGAACCGTGTTGGGACTTCTTCGCTTTTTCCATGTAATTTCAGCTGCAATTACAGAGGAGATCTGTGCTTCACCCCCAGGCCCTCCAGTTCATATTTTCATTGAACTCTGTGAAGAATTTGTCCATCATAAAGTTAGTTGATCCTCAGAGAGATATGGAAGCCTGCTGAAGCCTGCAAGCAAAACTACTACAAGCAAGTCTACAACCTCCCACAAGTTTCCTCACCCTAAACCAGAGAGTCACCCCCTGAACCTCCTTCCTGCTGGGGAACCCAGTCTTTGGTCAGCAGTGTCCAAAAGGCTTTCTGAATGAACCCGAAGAGCTGGCTGAAGTGTGTCCCTGAGCATGCACATCCCTCAATGTGGCTGGCTCAGCGCCTTCGTTTTCTGCAGCCCTTTCTCTGTACCCATAGCTCATAGTAAAATCCCACTTTGCTGTAAAACTAAAGTTTATGGCGGTGGTGTTTGTTAAGCACCTTTAAACATAGAACATCAGTAAACACAAACTCTCAGCAGATAGATGGGAGACTGACCTTGCATTGAGAATAGTGCTAGAAACTTCCTCAAGCTGGAGTCACGATGTGGCCAGAGTCTCTGAGCGGTGTCCTTGGTTCTTTGGGCTTTTTTTCTTTTTAAATTGTTTTAGCTAAGACATGCTCTCTCCCTGTTGCCCAGGATAACTTCTTGAATCCTTCCCACTTCAGACTCTACGCAGCCGAGACAACTCTCCCACCCAAATACTTGACCTCTTTGTATTTTACATAATATATAACTCAAGCTGAGGAATGGAGGAAAAACATTAGACTTTCAAGTTGAAGCAGGGCCAGGTGGTATATCTCAGTTGGTAGAGTGTTTGTCTCGTATGCACAAAGCCCTAGGTAGGATCCTTAGCAGTGAATGTGTGAGGGTGTAGAGCTAGTGAGCTGGCCCAGGGGCTACACAAACATTTGCTGCCTGAGTCTCCATAAACCATGGTAAAAGAGAGACCATCCTAAAAATGCCACAACACACGAGCATCAACAGTCATATACCTACACACAGAGACAGAAACACATTTTTTAAAGGCCTGAAAATGATGGTACATATGGGTGGTACCCAGCACCAGGAAAATGACGGCAGGAGGATCAGAAACTCAATGTTATTCTTGGCCATTTGAGCCCATTCCAGACAACAACAGATCCTGTCTCAAAAAAAAAAACAAAAAAAAAAACAAAAAAACAAAAAACCTCCCCCAAAAAAACAAACAAACAAAAGATTCAGTCATAACAGTGAACAGTGGGCATAACTGTCTGGTTCTGTGCTCAGAGCTATGCAAACATCACACCTAGGTTGTCAGCCGATCTCCAAGGCAGGCCTTAGCATCCTCCTGTCACAGAACAGAAGACAGCCTTGCTGGGCCTGAGAGACTTGTTCAGGCTTCTAAGATACTTCCAACACCTGTCTCCAAATCTCTCCTTGCATTTGCCTGCTGTGATCCTGACAGTCTACACACACAGCAAGCCTCAGCAATCATCTGGTCTCCAACCTTCCCTCCTCTAGCACTGGGGTTGCAAGCAAGCATGTGAGGCCTGCTCCCAACTTTTTACATGGGTACTGGGACCCAAACTCAGGTCCTCATGCTTGCATAGCAAGCACTCTTACCTACTAAGTCGTCTCTCCGGCCTCCTCACAAGTTGTTTTTTTTTAAAGGACAGGATAATACATGTTTGTTTTTCCCAGCACTCGGGAGGTAGAAGCAGAAGGAGAAGGGGTTTGAAGCCATTCTGGGCTATAACAAAGCCAGTCTCAAACAAAACAAATCAAAAAAGTCCCAAAGCAAGCAAGCAAACAAAACACAAAACAAGAACAAAAACAATGAAACAGGGGCTGGAGAGTTGGCTCAGTGGTTAAGAGCACTGACTGCTCTTCCAGAGGTCCTGAGTTCAATTCCCAGCAACCACATGGTGCCCCATAACCATCTGTAATGGGATCCGATGCCCTTTTCTGGTGTGTCTGAAGACAGCTACAGTGTACTCATATGCATAAAATAAATAAATACTTCTTTTAAAAAAAAGAGTACTTACCTCTGTATTACACACAATTAGAAAATAAGAAAAGAAAGAGAGGATCTTTACAGCCACATGCAGTGTTTGAAACCATCAGCAAGGTTAGTTGCTTGGGGCAAACTTTCCAGATCATTCAAACCTTATCTTTGGGGACGGGGGGGGGGGGGGGAATAAAAAGTTGATTTTTATTACCTTAAATTATGTGCATGGGAGGGGATGTATGTGAATACACACGTCCTCAGAGGCCTGAGGGATCAGATCCTCTTGGAGCTGGAGTTATAGGATTGAATACCATGAGAAACTGATCTAAAGGAGAGAGAGAGAGAGAGAGAGAGAGAGAGAGAGAGAGAGAGAGAGAGAGCATGGGCCAGCAGATATGAAATCCCAGAGGTGAGGAGGCAGTGGCTAGGGATCACCACAAGTGTGAGGCCAGCCTGGTCTGTATAGTGAGTTCCAGGCCAGTCAGGGCTTCACAGCAAGGCCCTTTTTCAAAAGAAAATGTAAAATAACACTAAAATAAGATAAAACAGGAAAAGTCTGCCAGTGTTGGAGAGCGAGGGCAGATCACAAAGCCTACCACCACGGGAGGGTCAGCAGGCCGGAAGCCTGCTCAGGGACCTAGAACCCAAGAGGTCCGTGGTCAATTCCATTCTTTCCCCCATGAGGTTGTTGGTAGCTTTCTGTATTTTTTTTTCCCCTTTAAACTTGGAAAGATTGTTCCCGAACCAACTGCCAATGGGGAAAATTTAGTTCTGAGGACTCATTAGGGATTTTCTGTAGAAATGGCCCAATATCATTTGAAGGGAATACACTTGTAGACGTTTGTGGGAGGATAGCTGTTGAGCCCTGCAGTTCCTTAATAAAAAGATCATTTCTCTTCAGCTAAATCTCAGAAACGCTATCAGACAAGTCTTGGTCACCCTTTGCTCCAGTCTTTTCTGCAATTTGGCCACTTGAGGATTTCATGCAAAATGCACTGTGTACCGAGTCTGGCTTCATGAGATCCTGGGTTTTCTCTTTGATGTAATAACTTAAGTGCATCCATCCCGGTAGAAAAACAGCAAACAGTGCTCTCGCAGACCCTGGATCTCTTTCAGGCCTGGGGACCCTTCATCTAGCCCAGTTCCCATTCTTGTGCCTCTCCCCGCGGCTTTCCCCGGTGCCATTTTATTAAAGCCCCAGTCCACCCACATCCAGCCGCACGACTTCTTACAGGCTTCAGAATAAATCACCACATCGCTCCGATCTTGGCTTCTCTGCCCTTGGCTTTCAATTAAATTTAGAATTGACTTTAAAGGTCCAACCTCAATGTGCATGGTTGGAAATGACCTTGTTTCCTCTTTCCCACCGCCTGCGACTTCCTGCAAGGGGTTCTTACACTCCCGCTCCCGGTTCAAAAACTAGAAACAGGAATTTGCTTCATGCTCCCGTGGCAAACTGTAAGTCTCAAGCTGTTTAAAGACTTTAAAGTCCTATCCAAAAGGTAAAGTGTACTCTGCAGAGAGAAATCTGGGGGCCAGAATCTGTGTCTGCCTGTATTCAGGAGGAGACACGGAAGGAGAGGAAGAAGGCAGACAATCCCGTCTCTCAGCTGAACAATTTTAATTAGTTTTGTTTCTGGATTTTCTGCTCATAACATACAACCAACTGCCATTTAGGTACTGGTGTGAAGTCTTTAAAGACTCGGGGATGAGAGGCCGCCAAGGCAGATTGAGAACAAAACTAATTTTTGCCTTTTATTTTATCTCTTGGCTTCTGACTCTTAGCAAGGACTGTGGTATAGGAAGCAGGCATATTGGGCTTTTAGAATCCCCTGCTCCCCCCCCCTTCCCCAAGGATAGCTAGTTTGGAAAACACTTCTTCTCTCTCCATGTGTGAACCATTAATATTTTAAGACACAGGATTCTCTCTAACCGAGGGCAATAAGGTCCCTCTGATTTGGAAAAAGAGAAGAAAAGAATGATTTGCTTGTCCAAAGGATCAAAGAACATTCCGTAGGGAAGGATCTGTGAACTGCAGGTGATTTCTTCGTTCCATATCAATCAGTGATTGGGCATTTATCATACAAGTCTCACTTTTCTCCCCTTGAAAATGGGTGCAGAGACCCTTTGTCTTATGGCGGTGGCAATTAAGTAGCAAAACACACACAAGACAAGACCATCTAAAACTCTGTTTTTATTTATTTATTTTTTCTCCCCTTCCCTTTCTCCCTCTTGTTCCAGGCCCTGCTGGCTCCAGTCCCATTTGATTAGGCCCATAGGTTCTTTTTTTGTCTCTCATTACGGATGGTTGTGAGCCACCATGGAGTTGCTGAGATTTGAACTCATGACCTCTGGAAGAGCAGTAGTTGGTGCTCTTAACCACTGGGCCATCTCACCAGCCCTTACTTTTGTTTTTCCTGGAAACTGGAGTTACAGACAGTTGTGAGCAGCATGTGGGCACTCTGCAAGGACAGACTGCAAGGACTCTCAACGGACCACGGATCACGGCTGAGATATCACCGCAGTCCATAACTACGGTTTTGTTTGTTTGTGTGTGACCACCCATGGAGTTCAAAGGACAACTTGTGAAAGTTAGCTCGTCAGCCACGTGGGATCCAGGACTCAAACGTAAGTCATCAGGCCTGGTGACAAGTGTCTTTACCGTACTGAGTCGCCCTTTAGACCAGATATTGGAGCTTTACATAAATATACAAGTTTTCCAAATATATGAGAGCTAGAATATAATAAACAACTGCCCAGAATTTTTCTATTTTTCATTTGTTTTGTTTTCCCTCAGTATCTTTTTTGATTTTTGGCAAATGGGGTCTTATGTAGTCCAGGCTAACCTCAGTCTCACTAAATAACCAAGAATGACCTTGAACTCTTGGTCCTCCTGCCTCTACCTCCTGATTACAGGTGTGTATGTCTTAGAGTTTTTATTGTTGTAATAAAACACCATGACCTAAAGCAACCTGTGGGGAAAGGGGGGTTTATTTCCCTCATAGTTCAATATCAAAAGCAGTGAGGGCAGGAACTCAAGCAGGGTAGGAACCTGGGGGCAGGAACTGATGCAGAGGCCATGGAGGTGTATTGCTTAATGGCTTTCTCCTCATGGCTTACTCAACCAGGTTTCTAATAGAAAGAACCCAGGCCCACCAGCCCTGGGATGGCGCCATCCACAATGGGCTGGACCCATCTCCACCAATCACTAATTAAGAAAATGCCCTACAGCAAGAATTTATGGGGACATTTTTCAGTTAAAAGTCCCCCCTTGTAGATAACTCCAACTTGTGTCAAGTCGCCATAAAACTAGCTAGCACCACATCTAGTCTAACTATTGGATTTTAAGCTTATAATTAGAAAAGTTTCAAAGTTCTCAAACCTCAAGTCAAAACGCTTTTCTATTAATTTACCTTTAGAAAGAGTTAGTAGTACCAAGGAAACAGAGACAAGAGGATAACTTCCAGCTTAGGGAAACCATGAGCTGCATAGTAAGTTACAGTGAGTCAGGTAGGCCTACCCAGGAAGACCCTGTCCCCAAAAAGCACGAGAGAGAAAGATTTAGTCCCAGTTCTTCTCCCCTCCTTCATGCTGAGTGTGTGTGTGTGTGTGTGTGTGTGTGTGTGTGTGTGTGTGTGACCCAATGAGTTTCCTTTTGGTGGAATATATGATCATGGGAGACATTATTTATAGGAACATGGGCACCTTGCCTATAGTAACAATGAAGAAAGTATCTCTCTTCCTTAGTAACCAGTAGTTACCTATAGATGTTGATGGGCCCAATATTGTGCAGGTCTTCTGCAGATAGTAATGACTGCTATGAATTCATGAGTGCAATGGCCATGCTGTACCTGAAAGACAACACATCACAACACTCCATCTCTTCCTACTCATACCATCCTTCTGCTCTTTCTTCCATGATGCTCTCTGAGCCATGGAGGACATGAGATATATGTCCTTTTATAGTTGAGCCTTGAGCCTTTGAGAAGCACTTACACTTAGCACTTTGACCAGTTCCCTGGTCTGCAGTCACACCTGAAAAGTTTCTCTGACCACAGCTTACAACAGAGACGGTTTACAATAGAGAGAGACTTAGTCCTTTAGAAGGCAAGTTTGTTATGGGGGTAACCAACCACTTTCAGATTGGAATCAGTGCTACTCCTGAGAGGCCAAACCTACTCCATCTTGGCACCAGCCTCCATCTTAAAGATAAGAAAAACAGTTTGACAACTTGACCTGCAGCCAAACTCAAGCTGCACCCAGGTACCAGAAAGGACCTCATGGCTTGTCCTTGACCAGAGTGACTCCCTAGCTACTTCCTAGCAACAGTTAATCAAAGATTAGTCTTATTGTTTCAGATGTACTTTCAGATTATTTGTGAGTGTATACAATCTTGCTTCAGAGCATCCACCCGTGGGCTTAGAGTCACTCTATTAGATACTTGCCAGACTGGGTACCACCTCCCTCACCCTCACTTGCACCTATTTTCCTATAAAAACTTGTCTTGCTGAGGGTTTGGGTTTGAAGAAGAGTCCAAGCCTGAGCTCGTAATAAAGAAAGCCTAATGCTATTATATCAGAGACGGATTCTTGGTGGTCTTTTGGAAGGAACTCACATCTGGTGCTCCAGCTGGTTGAAAGCTAATGACTAGAAGATACTAGGCTCTGTTAGGGCTAATTGAACAGGACCTTCGAGGGGAGCACCCCTTGCTTGGCAGTTAAGTAGTATAGCATTTTGGTGGTGGGCTTTTTGGGTTTTGTTTGTTTGTTTGAGACAGAAATTCATACGGTCCAGTTTGGCCTAGAACTCAGTCTGCAACCAAGCTGCTTTTGAACTACTGATCCTCCTGCCTCTGTCTTCCAAGGCTGGCTCTGGTCTCAACTTCTCCAGTGATGGAATTTCAGGCATGTGCCACCATGCTCAGCTTGACAAGTGTAGTAATTTCTCCTTCTGTCTTGCACATAACATTCTACTGTGAATTTCCTTCTTTTCCATTTAAATTCTTCCAGGTAGAACCTTCCTTTTCAGCTCTAAGAGATCAATATTGGCAGGGCTGTTTCTGACAGCTTTGATTTTCTTTTCCTTTCTCTCCAGAACACTCAGGCTTCTCTTGGGAAGGAAACCACACACGTGTGGAAGACTGTGAACTCAAGATAGGAAAGGAGGTTGCACCGGGCTGACCCTCTTCTGAAAGGCTACCGCCACCCCCTCGGTTAACTGATTCCACTTTCCTAATTCTATATTTTACAGTCTTCCAAAAAAGGCAACTCTTAAGTGGATGTATGTGCCCTGCTCTCAGACTCCCCATCACAGGGAAAATGACAGTCAAACATTAAAGTCAAACCCAGGAACTCAGGAACTGAAGCTGTTGCTAGGTAGGTCCACCACACTTGTTTCTGTTTTGTCTGATTGGGTTTTATTTGGCTTTTATACTTTGAGAAGGGTTTTCACTATGTAGTTCAGGTCAAATTAATGGCCCAGCTTTCCTGTCCTGGATGCATAGGTGTGTGCTGGCATCAAGAAGCTTGGTGGGTAGATCCCAGGTACCTCAGCATTTTGAGGGTATTGAGGAGATGCCAACTTCCCTAAAATTGTTCTTCCAAGACTGTCACCCTCAACCCAGTTGGCATTGCCTTCCCTTTTCCTGCAGGCATGACAGCATTGATACAGTGTACTTGGCCCAGACTTGCTGACTGAACTAAGTGTGTCCATAGAACAAAAGGCCTTGCTTCTTAGGGACAGTTCTTTTTATACTTTTCTCCTTCCCTCTGTTCCCTTCTCTGTTTTTTTTTTTTTAAATTTCTAGAAACAATTGTTCTTTCCCCAGTGAATAACAGTAAGGCACTACACTGTTCTGTCACTGTTGTGGCCCAAAAGGTTCCTTGCCCTCAGAGACAGTCTGTGAGTTTCAGAATGAAAAAGATTGAAGGGTAAAAGCATCCTCTGGGGTTTGGGGGGCTGATGGGAAGAGGAAGGATACACCCTATTCTCTTGAGACCTTCTCATGAAAAATAAATGTGCAGGTTACAGCATGTGTCATGATGCTGTCAGGCTTGGGCAGCGTGAACTCTGGGCCTACCTTGACAGTGTGGCTCACAGCTCTAGGGTACTGGTAGGCATTTGGCCTGAAAATATTTTGAATCTATTTTTTTTCTAGAAGGTAATTCATGGACTCAGGCAGGGTGAGGCAGGCTATCACCCCAGGGTGGGTTGGGATGATGAAACAGGATGATCACATGGTCAAGGCCAGCCTGGGCTCGATAATGAGATCCTGTCTGAAAGAAAAAAAAATGTTTCCCCTCTGCAGAGTCCTTGCCTGCCTTCATACAGTCCTGGGCTCTGTTCTTAGCAGTCTTGTTCATCTGCAGAATGCTGGTGTTAGACTAGCAGTAAAGGCCCATTAATGGAACCTTTAGTCAAAAGAATAGAATCTGATGCTGGGCATGATGGCCCAGGCTTTTGATCCTCAAACTAAGGAAGAAGAGGCAGGAGGGTCTCTGAGTTTGAGGCCAGTCTGGTTTACATAGTAAGACACCGTCTCAAAACAAAATAAAAACACAAGAAGTAAAATGGGAGCGGGGGCGGGAAAGAGAGAATTGAATCTCTAGATGAGGTGGAGATCTAATATTTAGGCTGTATAGTGTCAATCACCTGGTCAGGGGACACCCATAGGAAGCTTGGTCTACCTTTAACTGAGCTAGAGAGACCATTTTCCTTTATTGAAATGCTGTATCTAGCCGGGCAGTGGTGGCTCGTGCCTTTAATCCCAGCACTTGAGAGGCAGAGGCAGGCGGATTTCTGAGTTCGAGGCCAGCCTGGTCTACAGAGTTCCAGAATAGCCAGGGCTACACAGAGAAACCCTGTCTTGGAAAAACAAACAACAACAACAAAGAACCCCAAAGGTGACCTCGATCCGCCCAGAGTCCCCGGTGCTGGTTCTGCTCTTCTGGAAGCGCCCTATGATTCTGTGCTCTGGGAAGCCTGCTCTCAGCAGTCTGTAGCTATTCAGGAAGCGCTAAAGTCCAGATCTTTCTCTTGAAAGACTGCTGTGGAGTCTCGAGAATGACATCACAAAAAGACAAGACTCCGTGGTTATGTCCACTCAAACCTCCTCCTGAAGACCGCTTCTCCTAACCTACGGAACCTCATAGGAGGAGCACACCCAGGTAGGGAAACCGGTCACAATCACCCTGTAGGCTGTGCTGTAAAGGGAAGTCGCTGGGGTCAGTCAGAAACTTCAGGTCTCCGTGTTGTTCCCATCTAGACCGCTAGACTGCGCAGACCCGGGGCTCTCGAACTTCCTGTTGCTCTGCTGGGAACTCAGGTGGTCACTTGGCTTCCTCCTGTTCAAGGACATTCTCGGAAGTACGCAGCCACTATCTGGTCTGAAGCAACTAGACCTCTTGCCTTCTGTGGACTCTTCAGCCCCTTATCTTGTTTATTTTTGAGGCCACTTCTCACTCTGTAGTCCAGTCTGGCCTTGAACTCTCCCCCACCCACCCTCCACCCCCTCCAGGGCTCCCTATTTCACCCGGGTCAAACCCGTACCTTGGCTGGATTTTTCCGCTAACATTTTTCTTCTCTTTATTTTTACTGTTATTATTTTTATTTTTGAGACAGGGACTCATTATACAGCCTTGGCTGTGCCCAAATTCACAGTTCCTGGCCCACCTCTGCTTCTCAAGAGCTGGGATTGAAGGCAGCAGCACCATAACCCACTCCTGACACTTAACAATATATGAAATTGCCTGTCGTCCACTAGAAGCTAATATCCATAAAGAAGAAATATCGAGGAATTTCTCGAGCTAGTGTTGTTGAACATTTGCTGAGTGATGAGACTGTGTCATTGGGTATGAAGTGATAGTATTCCTATTTATTTATTTATTTAGCGTGTGTGTGTGTGTGTGTGTGGCGTGTGTGTGTGTGTGTGTGTGTGTGTGTGTGTGTGTGTGTGTGTGTGTGTGTGTAACTGCTGGGAACTCAGGTGGTCACTTGTTTCCCACACACTTGCATTCATATCACAGCATGCTTGTGAAGGTCAGAAGACAACTTGTGGGAACTGGTTCTCTCCACCTAAGGTTTCCAGAGTTTCAGGTTGGGTTGTCAGGCTTGGATCAAGTGCCCTTACCTGTGAAGCCATAGTTATTTTAGGACTTGGTATTAGGATATAGGCTCCTCACATCAACCTTTTCACTTCTGATATTTCTTTTTTTTTTATGTTTTAAAAATATTTTATTTTTGATTTGATGTCTATAAGCTTTTTTCCTGTGTGTATGTGTGTGTATACATATATGCACCATATGTATGCCTGGTGCCTGAGGAGGTTGGAATAAGGCATCAGATTCCCTGGAATTGTTGTGAGCCTCCATGTGGGTTCTGGCAACTGGACCATGGCCCTCTGCAAGAGCAGCAAATGCTCTTAACTGCTGAGCCATCTCTCCAGCTTATACTCAGATCTTTCAATTGCTATTTCCAGCCTTATGCTGGGGCCTGTAGAATGATTAAAACTAAATGACACATTTAAAGAAAAATAGAAAAATTTACCCTTCTCTAAAATTGGCAAATTTCACTTAGAATAATGTCCATGCCAGGCATGGTAACCCTGTCTTACAATCCCCATACTGGGAAAGGTGAGGCAGGAGGATGGCAGTCAACTCCAGGCAGTTTAGAAGAACTTTAAAACAAACAAACAAACAAATAAAACCAAAAAAGCAGCTGCGACCTTGTCATCCTCCCCTCTACTCTGCAGCTTCAGTCAGCCGTGGCCCCAGGTCATGCTCCAGAGGCTCCACCCAGAAGGCCCTCTGGGTCCCCATTTGCTGGAGGCTGTTGTAAAACACCTTTTATCATTTTTATCTTCACAATCAGCCCTGAAAGAACAGCTGTTCCACCCCTCAGCCTTAACCTTCCCCTCCTAAACCTAATGACCTCTGGGACGTCCTGTAAAGTAGGGGAGAAATTTTAAAATGATTTGTGCCCCAAGGAGAGCTCAGGGTATCTTGACCATATCATTCTTTTGTTTGGTTGGTTTTTAGTTTTTATGTGCATTGGTGTTTTTCCTGCATGTCCGTGTGAGGGTGACAGAGCATCTGGAACTGGAGTTACAGAGAGTTATGAGTGGCCATGTGAGTGCTGGAATTCGAACCCAGGTCCTCTGGAAGAGCAGCCATCTCTTAACAGCTGTGCCATCTCTCCAGCCCTGACCATACCATTCTTGATGTGTATTTTCAATATCCCAAGCAAATGGGCCAAACACATACCATGGGGCCAGCAGAATTTTCAGTCATCCTAGGACCAAAGAGAATCCAAGAGAAGCCCCCCAACATAACTTAAATGGTCAAACAGCTCAAAACAACCTGAACTGACAGTTTCCTGGGGTACTTCATGACTGGAGACACATCTCAGTAGACACTGGGGCTCTCAGGAGCTACAAATATGAATTGGGTAGGAAGACAGTTCATTGCTCTGAAAAAAAAAATCAAAATGAAGAGCCAAGGACCATAACCCAGTTGGTAGAGAGCTCATGGAGCACTCACAAAGCCTGGGTTCCAACCTTGGCACTCAGTAAAGTGGGCACGGCATTTACCATTCAGCACTTGGGAAGTAGAGGCAAGATATCCATAACTGCCTGGGACTCATGAGACTACATCTGAAGGAAGGAAGGAAGGAAGGAAGGAAGGAAGGAAGGAAGGAAGGAAGGGAGGGAGGGAGGGAGGGAGAGAGAGAGAGAGAGAGAGAGAGAGAGAGAGAGAGAGAGAAAAGAAAGAAAGAAGAGAGAGAAGGAGGGAGGGGAGGAAGGAAGAAAAGAATGAAAGAAAGAACAAAAGAAAGAAAGGAAGGAAGAGAGAAAAAAAACAAGTGAGGGAGGGAGGAAGGGAAGGAAGGAAGATAGAAAGAAAGAAAGAAAGAAAGAAAGAAAGAAAGAAAGAAAGAAAGAAGGAAGGAAAGAAGGAAAGAAAGAAAGAGGATACAGAAATCTTGTTTTGTCTAACCTCAGGCATTATAGAATCCTCGACAGCAAAAACGTGGATTCGTGGATGCTCTAAGTCTGTCCCCGGGTCTCTAGAGTCATGTCTAAAATTCTTTTTAATGGGAGGAAACCCCTAACCACAAGTGAGCAGACATGTTGGACTGTAATAAGGTAAATTCATCTTCCAGCATTTCATAAAAGCCTTATATTTTTATTGCCCAAGCTACTGTGGCAGGAGATTTTCCTTGAATTGGGAATATTAATGCGTATAAGATAGGAAGCTATTGTGCTTACCAGCAAGAAGCCTTCCCTAAATCAACAACAACAAAATGAGGTGTGAGAACCCAGCTGTCCCTGCTTCCCGTGTCCCTGCTTCCCGTTCCTCCGTTCCTCCGTGGTGGTGTGAACAGGTGAGAAGCCCCAGCCACAAACCAACAAGCCGAGTGCGGCCTCGCTGCCCCCACCAGCTTGTACTTGGGGCTCAGTCAGCCTGAACCAGTTGTACACTCCGGTCCACTTTTCCACATTGTCAACTACTCCAGGGATCCCCAGCTAGGAAAGACCCAGAAAGGTGACTGAGCTGAGATCCCAAAAGCTCCTGCCTGGAGTGACCTGGAGCAATTGCCAAGGGCGAGCTGCAGGATGCTGCTTGCTAGCTCGCACTCCCTTGAGTTCCTTTGATTCAAGCACCAAGTGCAGCTTCGTAAGGGTCCTTAGGAAGTGAGCTTTTTGTGTGGGGAGCTCAGAGAGGCCACAGCAGAATAGCAGCAGGCAGGCCGAGCAGGCCGTAGAGAAGGGACCAAAGCTGAGCTCCAGGAAAGGAAGCTAAGGAGGATGCTGTTCCTCCAGCTCGCATCCGGGAACTGTGCTAACTGCTTAGTCTGTCGTCCTGGGCATGCCATCACATAGTCTTCATTCCAAGGGCCAGAACTGGGTCCTGAGCTCTGGCTTGGGCTGGAGTTACCTATTCAAACAACTCCTGAATGCCTCGCTGGTGGGCATAAGGAATTAAAAACAACACATAAACAAAAACAGCTAAGTGGAAGAGACCACGCACTCCCCCCAACCTCCCACTCTACTCCTCTGGCACCAAGAGTTTTACCTGCTCATTCACCAAACAGGAGGCCACGCCTCTGACTTGGCCTTGGAGAAGTTGACCACATAAACTGGAGAGAATGGCAACTTCTCCTTCCCTGGGACCAGCTTGGCTTTTGGTCCTGTTTTTTGTTTGTTTGTTTTTTGTTTTTTGGTTTGTTTTTTTTTTTTTGAGGCAGGGACTCATATATCTCAGGCTAGCCTCAAATTCACTGTGTAGCTGAGGTTTGCCTTAAACTGATCTCTACGCCCACTTCCCAACTGATGAAATAAGAGGCCCGCACCAGCACATCCAATCACAAAAACCCTAAGGAGCAAACAAAACATTCCTTTTCAGGATCTAGCTTCGTAAGAGTGTATTTAGAAATATATATGCATGTGTACATATATGTGTGTAGACACACATATATGTATGTATATATGTAATAACAATGAGAAAAAGGTGATTAATTTAAAAGAGGAAGAAGAGGTATATAGAAGGGTATGGAGGTAAGAAATAGAGGTCTAACCTCAAGAAATAAAAGGAAGTTGTCCATTTCTGAAGCAAGACTCTACCTAGCAGGACAAAGGCAGTCCCAATCCCGCGACTCTGTGTTCTCATATCTTCTCAGAGAGATGCTGACACGAGGGTAATACAGCATTATCTTTGCTCTCCTTTAGGATGATCTCTTGGGTTTTTGTTTTGTGTTGTTTTATTATATTGATGTCATAAAGTGGCATACTCCTCACACTTTTTTTTTTTTGCCCTCCACTTGTGTATGGTTTGAACTCACAACTTGATTTGCCCAATAGAATATGGCAGAGAGGGATTTGACCAGTTCAAGGTTTGAGCCAATGTATGAAGGCTATACATTTCCCTTTAATTTAATACTATTCTAGCCTGTAATCATGCTGTGGGATGCCAAAACCACAGAGAGATTTCTTGAGGAGAAGCATGGTTTGCTGTTTGACCAGTCAAGTAGCGTGACTTACAGATAGCCTCCAACCATTACCAGCGTCTCCCTGCGCATTGTGTGAGAAACCGCTTTGGAAAGTTCAGAACAGGTGGATTCCTGATAACACGGCCCGGTGATTCCGCTGGCGACAGAGGATGCTCGGGTGATTCTGAACCGCATCTCCATAAGAAGTGAAAGAATAGCGGTTGTTTCAGGCAATCAAGTTTTATGCTGTTTTATTTGGCAGCAAGGAGCAAATAAACATTATCAATCAAAGGATATAACAAGCGGCCTTTGCCCTCTAGCCATGAGATTAGACTCCAGACTCCTACTAGGTACATGAGTGTGTATAAACTTAAGATATATGACTTATTAGTGTCCTGAAAGCTATAGCTGTGGAGAACATCTAGAGTACACACATCTAGAGTACCCACACACACACACACACACACACACAACAAGAGATGGTGGTTCATGCCTGTAGTTCCAGGCAGAGCAGGAGGATTGCCATGAATTCAAAGCTATTCTGGAATACCAAGCTGTGGTACATAGCAAGACCCTGTCTCAAACAAGTAACCAGGCAAACCAAACAAAACCCACAGACTGGTGAGGGCATATTGGTGCATGCCTATAGCCGTATAACTCAAGAGGCAGGCAGAGAGAGGTGGATCTCTGTTTTCCAGGCCAGTCAGGGTTACACCATGAGAGTCTTTTTTTTGTCCCCTGAGACAGGGTTTCTCTGTGTAGCCCTGGCTGTCCTGGAACTCACTCTGTAGACCAGGCTGACCTCGAACTCAGAAATCCGCCTGCCTCTGCCTCCCAAGTGCTGGGATTAAAGGCCTGTGCCACCACTGCCCGTCCCACTGAGAGTCTTGAAAGCAAACTGCAGCAAAACCCTCACACAAGAATAACAAAAAGAACTTGCACTCAAAGATGTTTTCTTTCCATTTTATTTTATTTTAAAATTTTATGTACTATTAGTGTGTGTGTGTGTGTGTGTGTGTGTGTGTGTGTGTGCATTCCTTGGATCTCTTGTGAAGGAGATCAGAGCATGACTTTGTGAAGTTGGGTCTCTTCTACCTCATGTGTTCCCAGGATCAAACTCAGGCCCCTAGGATTCTGTGGCAAGTTCCTATCCACCAAACTGGCCATTCCCAATTCCTCACCCATTTTGTGTTTTAAAAATAACTGGTTTTGGTAGCTTCCTTTCCTCCAAACCTTCCAAGCAAAGAAACATCAAACTCATAACATATGTCTAGCCATAATGATATGATACTATATATCAATTTTAGAACTGGAAAAAAAAATCACTGGAATTTACAGATGCAAAATTGATTCAAAGGAAGTTTGTGTGTGACCTCCCCCCCCCTTTTCTCATCCTAGTAAATAAGCCCCCAAGGAAAAGAGTGGGCATCATCTCTAACAAAAGTAATCAAATAAAGCCAGAACAACGTAGACCCAAGCCACACAGACGAGACTGATAGAAGTTATTATTTCGAACACACAGCTCTCCAATCTTGTCTCCCTGGAAGAGAAAGCAAAACCCGGGCACTCATCGATCGCATCCTCCCGTGGCTTCCTGCCCAGGCAGGATCTTTCTCCTTACTTGAGGAAGATTGGGGGGGGGGGAGGGGGAGAGGACGGATTTCTCTATGTGGCCTCTTGGTACAAGTGACCAAGGCTGCAGAGGAGGAGAAAAGCCCATGAAGCTGAAAAATTTTGCAAAGAGAAAACAATTGTCCCGCAGACCACAGTAAATAAAATAACAGCGGTGGGGCGATTTGCAAGCATGTAACGCGCTTTTGTGCGGGGCTGTTCCTGCGGGCCTCGAGGGTTTCTGTGCGCCTTCTCCGCAGGACCTCCGTGACTTGCCTGCAGCACAAAGGCCGAGACTGCGCCCCTCCTCCAGTGACTCACCCCCAATCTTCCCCATGCTGAGGAGGTCTTATAGCGCACTGAAGACTTTCAGTGGGGTGCAGGGCAGTGCAATTTAGGATTTCTGCAGTACCGGGTGGATTTTCAAGCCTGGCAGACAGGGGCCAGATTTAAAAATAGCCTTTACTCACCCGATTAACCCTTTCCTCGCTGAGCTGCTCTTTGCTAGTGCTTGCTCTAAACAGCGCAAAGACCCAGCTCCTCGTGGTTTGGAGACCAACTGAATAAATGTCATGATTCGTTGCCAAAATTTAAATTATCGTAGTCTTTTATGGCAGGGTTGAAGGTAGAGGGGGAAGGGGGTTAGCGAGCAGGGGAGAGGTGTTGAGCAAAGGAGAGAGAGAGAGAGCTCCTGGTTAAAGGAGAGACTGCTCCATTGCCCTCACACGGGGACCGAGATGAGTCTGTGATTACTTTAATGACCGTGAAACTTGAGTATTCAAAGAAATAAATGAAGCTATGTAATCACCTTCTAAGTCCTATCAAAGGCCAGTGAAAGCACGATGGGAGGGGCCGGTTATATAATAGCATTTATGTCCCACAGGGCTCTGCAGGCCAAAGAAAGCAAGGGCGGATGTGTCAGGGGGAGAGCGGGACCGAATTCGACCCTATCGCAAAAGCCTTATCCAAAGCAGGGAAGGGCAGCCCGACCCATTGGGGCCATGGTGGGCTCCTCTGAGCATTTGGCCAGGAAAGTTCTACTGATGTTCTGGGTTTCTGAAAGTTTTACAGTGCAAGTCATCCCGAAGACGGGCAAACACCATTCAGCGTGTACCTGTATGCTTTAATTTTTAAATAAAAATACACGACCCAGTCAAAAGGCAAACTCCTTATTATCTTAATGTGATGCTATTTTAATATTTCTCTCCTTTTTTTGTTTGTTAATGTGGCACTATTGGTCTCCCGCTTCTGGGGCTGAAATCGCTGATCCTTTTGCCTCTATTTCCCCCAATGCTGGGACTGCAAGTGTTCACTGAAACCCACTTGGGCCTGGTTCGAGCAGCATTTGTGATCCAACATGGGCCTCATGATTGTTAGGCAAGAACCCTATCAACTGAGCCCTATATTAAGCCTCAGACATTTGTGATTTCTGGTGAACTTTAGTTTTTCCAGCCTGCACAGTCTCAGCTGGGTCTTGCTGGCCCTCACAGCTGCCCAGCTCAGCGCGACAGGGTCTCCGTTTTCTTATCTGGGGTTTCTGGTTCGCTCGTCATGCTACATACCTTGTTTTGGGCACACACATTGACAAATAGGTATTGTCTGCTGTTTGACATATTTGAACCATAAGGGTATTTTATTGTCCTACTCCAAGATTCCAGAAGGTCACAGAATTCTTAATATTCTTAATTCTTAATCCTTAGGAGTTGGGGGGGGAATAAAACCTTTAAAAATAAAATAACACCTCCAGACTTCTATGAGTTTTTTGTTGTTGAAATTCTCTAGAAAAAGAGAAAAAATAAAAAACAAACAAAAAAAGAAACAAAAACTAAAAAACAACAAAAACCGAAAACCAGACACCCAGTTAAATTTGAATTTGAGAAGAATTGACAGTGAAAATATATCTCAGTAAAAAACCGAATTGTTTAAAAGTCTAGTTTGAAAAAAAAAAGTCGTTTGGTTGGCCAGCCAATTCCTACATGCCAAGCTTGGCCTTCTAAATTTAACTGGGTATCTGGTTTTTGCTTTGGGTTTTTGCTTTTGCTGTTGTTCACCCACAACCAAAGTAATAACAAAAAGAAATTAGATTACAAAAAAGGAAACAAAGAAAGGAATACAGATTTAAAGTGGAACTTTTAGGTTTTTTTAATGTTAAAGATTTAACATTAAAGGTGATCTGCCTCTACCATTCCTTCTTCATTACTGACTCACATAATTCTCTTAGTTTTATCATATGACAATGTATATACATACATATATATATATATATTCTATGAGTGTCTGCTTGCATGTATATATGTGTACCCATGTGAGATCCTGGTGTCCAGGGAGCAAGAAGAGAGCATCAGGTTCCTAGATTAAACTTCAGATGTTTGTAAGGCTCCATGTGGACCCTGGAAGGTGAATGTGAGCCCTCTGCAAGAGCAACCCATGTTCTAACCACTCAGACACCTTTCCAACACCTCCTTCTACCCTACAACATAACACAGCATAACCAAAACAAAAATAGATGGGGCTGGAGATGACCTCCATTATTGTAACTCTAGTTCCAGAGACTCCAACAACCCTCTTCTGGCTTCCATGGGTACCAGGCATGCAGGTCTTACACAGACATCCGTGTGGGCAAAACACCAATATACATAAAAGACATTTTTTTAAGGAAAAAAAATTTATGAAAGCAACAAAGAGCCCGAATGCCTGAACACCCTGTTACCATTTGAAGGTCAGAGAAAATTTCAGAATAATTCAGACCAAACAGTCTCGAGAAAACTCCAGCTCAAGACACCTTTGGCCGCAGTGTGCTTGGGCCTTGGCTGCTGTATGTCAGTCTGACAAACCAGGAGACACAACGGCCACAGGCCTTAGAACAAACAGCCTATGACGGATGCAGATGTGGCTCCACACAAGAACCAAGGCGACTGGCTTGTCACCTGCAAGAACCCCCCAAATAGCTGGCTTGCCTCTGTCTGCCAGAGACTCGCCTGACCCTGAGCTCCAGCTGGCCACAAGAACAGTTTTCCACTCCCACTGGGAAGACCTGTGGGGGCTGATGACTGACTGAGTATAGAGTAGATGTCACAGTGTCACACACCGGCTCTGGTTGTCAAGAGAGTTTGTGACAGAAGGAACAGCAGTTTTCAGCTTCTTTTTAGTAAGTAGTTGTGAGCAAAGTCAAGTGTGTTTCCTTTTTATGAGGCTGGGCCTGCTCTGCAATGGAGAGGAGGCAGACTGAGATGTCTCTGGTCCTCCCCCTCCAGCAAGTGTGCTGTCTTCCCATCACGGGTAAAGCATGCCCACCTTCTGGTTTGGATTAGATGACTAATCAGGAATGATAGATACTGCAGCCTTTCCCCCTAGATAGATGCTTAATAACACACACACACACACACACACACACACACACACACACGATTTATTCTGTTATGATAAAACACCGTTATCAAAATCAGCTTAGTGAGGAAAGGGCTCATTTCATTTTACAGCTTACATCCATCATGAAGGGAAGTATGCAGGAATTGAGGGCAAGATCCCGGAGGCAGAAGCTGAAGCAGAGGCCATGGAGGAATGCCACTCACTGGCTTACTCTTCACAGCTTACTCACTTGCGCCCCCCCCCCACTTTAAATTTTCTTTTATGTATATGAGTACACTGCTGCTCTCTTCAGACACACCAGAAGAGGGCATCGGATCCCATTACAGATGGTTGTGAGGCACCATGTGGTTGCCGGGAATTGAACTCAGGACCTCTGGAAGAGCATTTGGTGCTCTTAACTGCTGAGCTACTTCTTCATCCTACTCCCTGGCCTGTTTATGCAACCCAGATCTTCTTGCTTAAGAGTGCAGTGCCACAGTGGGCTTGGCCCTGCCACATCAATCAAAACAATGCTCTACAGTCTTGTCTGTATGGAAGCATCTTCTCTATTGCTGTTACTCTTCCCAAGTGACTCTAGATCATATGTGCCAAAATGACAAAAGCTAACGGATGTATATAACATGAATCTTCCATGAAGATAGGTCTTCAGGGTTAGCAGCTACACTGTCCTTCAGACAAAGGTCCCAATGATCTTCAGAAGGACCACAGAAGGGGCAGCCTTCCCAGCATGCAACATCAGGTTTTGTCTCTGGAGACCAGACGCTGTGGCTGTGGGCCAGGGGGATCACATGCGAACCTCTGCCACCAGCCAAAGAATCAAGGTCTTACACTTCATTGTGCAGGCTAGCCTCAGACTCCTGAGCCAAAGCCTCTGCCAGCTCAGGGCTCCCCACCCCGACTCCCCAGGCCTGCTGAACAGGCGTCAGCAGTGTCAGAGCCTCGTTAGGGTAATTACTGCCACATGCTAGAAGACTAGGCAGAAGTTTTGCAAACCTCCTCAGAATAAGCAGCCAGGCATCCTCCAGGCGCCTCAGCACGTAACATGCTGTCTCACCTCACATCCTTACTGGTCCCTGTCTGCCTCTCCTCTCCATCTCCAGGTAGGACTTTGGCAGGTGACTGTGTGCTGCTTATTTTAGGAAGCAGGATGTTTTATTGTAAGGAAAGGACCACTGGGTTTGATCCTCAGCTATTCCACAGCAAATGGCCTTGTGGGTTTTGTTATCTACCTGGTGCATGGCCACTAGGAATTTACAGATTTTCCTGAGTCTCATTCTGATTATTAATAAAATGATCTCAACACCTGTCTTCGTCACATCCCTTATTTCATATTCAAGGGTAAAACACTACCAGCTGCTCTGACTGGAAGCAGCCCAGTGACCATGGACAGAATGAAATATGCGCTAATCCAGCCTCACTGAGATGTCACACAGCAGCGACAAGGAACAGAGAGACAAAGCTGTCTCTGCCAAATTGTTTTCTGGCCTCTATGCATATCCATATATACATCGCATACAACAACAACAACAATATAAACCCTATAAAGTGAAAGCTGGGCATTGTGGGCCCTATAATCCTAGATTTCCGGAGGTGGAAGCAGGAGGGTCATGAGTTCAAGGCCAGCTTTGACTGCATGATGTATTCAAGGCCACTCTGACTGAGATCGTTACAGGCCCATTTCACTTTTGTGACAAAACTTTGAGCGTTCAAAGCATGCAGGTTCTATTTTGGGGGGGATGCGGGGGCAGTATTATAATTAAAAGGGAAGATGCCATATATCCATGAACAGTAACAACAAAAACAACAAAATTCCCAACTGATGAGAACAACAAAGGATGAAATGAGTCTCCCTGTATCATCTGTCCCATATTAGACAGTCTCCCTGAAATATGGCAAAGTAAGAGCATGCATGTAATACAGTCTTAGTAAGAGCATGCATGCAATACAATCTTAGTAAGAGCATGCATGCAATACAGTCTCAGTAAGAGCATGCATGCGATAGTCTTAGTAAGAGCAAGCATGTAATAAAGTCTCGTTTGCATATATATATAATTGGAGACCCAGTCTCACTGTGCTCCCCTGGCTGACCTGGCACTCACTATGTAGCTTAGGCCCTGCCTTAATTTCACAGAGACCCACTTGCCTCTGCCTCTAGAGAACTAGAAATAAAGACATACACCACTGTGCCTGGTACCCACCAACTATTTTATTACCTGTCTTCTGTTTCTCTTCTATCTTCCTATCTACCTACATATCTCTGAGTCTCTCTACCTCTCATTTATCTAGTCATTTATTCACTAATCTTTTGTGGACCTACTGATATCTATCATGTATTAATCAGTCTATATCTAGCATCTACCTATTGATATCTATATATGTGTGTATATTTGTCTACCATCTATATATCTATCTCTATTATCTACATTTGTATAAATATCTCTGTATCTATCATCTATGTCCATCTGTCATATAATCAATGTATCTATTTATTATCTGTATCTATCTATGTATCTATGTATCTATATATCTATGTATCTATGTATCTATCTATCTATCTATCTATCTATCTATCTATCTATCTATCTATCTATCTATCTATGGTTCAAGCCATACCTCAATCTTTCTAAGCTACATACTTCTTGGGAATTGATAAGACTCTTTCTCCACATGCCATATTCAATATTCAAGTATACTTCTTGAAATGTCTGAACTTCTATCTGTGTCAGAGTCAAGTTTGAAATTATGGTGCTGGGCATTCCTGATGCTGTATAGCTGTGATAATCACCAAGGAAAGCTTTACAACCAACCAGCCCTTAGGTTCTGAGGGCTAAGTAAGTGATTTGCTCTGAACTGAGGCCTAAGTAGCCCTTGGTTGATATTTCTGAATGTAGGAAATGTGACCTTTCCCTGTTTTGTTTCTTCTTGTTGTTCTTTAAATGGAACCTACATAACACTTTGCTATCTGAGCCCTCAGAAGGTTTGTCTCCTGATTGAAAGGAGTCTGTGAGTAAAAACCTTTTAGGGCCCAGCCAAACGCAAGGCTCTGAGCCAAGCAAGTAGCATTGATCCTAAACATACTTCTGGATCAATCTTACTCACCAATAACTCTCTAGTGACCTCTCCTACTTAATCAGTGGTGGACAGGAGTTGTGTTTCCTTCCCAAGACCTGCAGCTCATCTTCATGATAAGCCTCATCAACATCTATTCCAACCTAGTTTTTCTATCTGAGTGGGTCTCAGGCATGAGTTGTTGAGTTAGTTTCTATTGACTTAAGATCCCATGGTAAGAGCTGGGTGTGCTGGTGCCTGCCTGTAATTAGAACAGTGGGAATGAGTGACGTGGGCAGGAGGATCAGAGGTTCAAATCATCCCCTGCACAGTGCATTTGTGAGACCAGCCTGAGTTATGGGAGACATCAAGTCAAAGGAGGAAAAAGGAAGGAAAAAAGGAAGGAATGAAGGAAGGAAAAGGAGGAAAAGAAAGGAGCAAAAAGGCATGAAAAGAACCTTTTCCTCCTTTGTATCCACTGACTAATTTGATGATCGCAGGACAGTTCTGGAGCTTCTGAAATGCGTTTCTGAGGCTTCCCCTCTCCAATCCTGTCTTTCAATATATTTGTGCCAGGCATAGTGGTGAGTGCCCAAGATGCCTGCCCTTGGGAGATGGAGACAGAAAGAAAACAAGTTTGCCTCATACCAAGTTCCAGGCCAGTCTCAACTGCAGGAGGCCCTGTCTCAAAAAGCAAAACAAGGCAGCTAGTGAGGAGAGGGTCACAGAGCCCCATCCCCGCCTGAGGACCTTGAATAGTTAATGGTTGCTGGAAGATGAGGTGTGTGTGTTTTTGATACTCACAGGATACTGGATGGGCAACTCTAGGATTGAATCCACTTTCCCAGCCAGGGAGCAGAGACAGTACTGGTATTGTTATATACTCACATGTAAATGCTATATAGCACAGAGTGTAGGAGACAGATCAGGGAGTTTGCTGTGAGATTGAGTCTCCCAGTAACATCAGAAGCTATACCCATAAAGGCTCACCAACATGGCCACCCAATCCTAAGCTGAACAAGAAGGACACCAATGAGCATGCCAGACTGCAAGGGGAAGAGCTCGTGAGGAGGTCTCAGGCCTACAGAAAGAACTGCAGACACCCAAGGAAAGCTGGAAGCCGGAGAGATAGTCTTCCCAGGGAGGAGTACCTCAGTTCACTGCCCAATTGCCAAACAGTCAGCCCTGAACTCATACAAAGAAGAATAACCAGACAGACTCAACAGGCTGTATTTAGGTATATATATATATATATATACTTGCAATAGCAAATAGTGAGAAAAGATTTGAAAGATAGAGGAGAGGGACATATGGAGGGTTTGGAGAAAAGAAAGGGGAGGAGAAAAATGTTGTAATTAAATCATAATCTCAAAAAAAGTGCTATATAGCAATTTGATTACTTTCTTTTCAGATTGGATTTCTAAAATTGGCTTAGGAAGATTATAAAGGTATCAGAAGGAACTGGCGAGATTTGTGACACTGACTGACAACAGCTGAGGCCCCGAGCTTGGTCTTCCGGGAGGACCTTCGGCCTAGTCACTCGCTCAAACCAAGGGAAAGTTTTGTTGTGCATTCCTGGAACCCAAACTGTTTTGCACACTCATAAGTGTGTGTGTACCTCCTGACTAAATAAAACAGGGTCTCTAACCTGCTGGACAAGTACTCTATCGCTGAGATGCCCCTCACATAGACATGTGTTTCCCCTCTTTTTCTGAAAATTCACATAGGCCAGAGATAAAGCAGAAACACAAAGGAAGACAAGAGTTCAAGGTCATCTTGGTTAAAGATAGAGACTCTATCTCAGACAAACAAACAAAATGCCTAAAGATAGGCAGGGTAGAACTTGGTAGGTGGAGGCAGAAAGATCAGGAGTTTTAAGGTCAGCTGGGCTGTATAAAGTAAGGAGCCAAATTGGACTATACAAATTTTGTTTTTATCTGACCCCCAGGGGAGTGGATAAAACTAAGACGACAAATCAAACATTGGCATCATTTTGTCTGTCTTTGTGGTTTTTTTTCCAAGATAGGGTTTCTCTTTGTAGCCTTGGCTGTCCTGGAACTCACTTTGTAGCCCAGGCTAGCCTCGAACTCAGGGATCTGCCTTCCTCTGCCTCTAGCATGCTGGGATTAAGGGATTGTGCATTCACTACCTCACTTGATTTTTATGTTTAGAAAGAGTTAAATTAACACAAGCAAACACAACCTATGACCCCTGTAGCATTCTGCAAGCTATCTGTCTGTCTGTCTATCTATCTATCTATCTATCTATCTATCTATCTATCTATCTATCTATCTATCTATCTATCTCACTATGTAGCCCAGGCTGTCCTATAATTGGATGACTTTGAGTTCCTACTATGTCCCAAGTGCTTGATAAAAGGCAGGTACCATCATGCAGGGCACTGCAGAATTTTTTTTTAAAATGAGGACCAAAATTCCATGAAGAACCAAAGTAGAAAATAATTTTGTTTCTTCAATCTTGCCAAGCTATTAAAAGATAGCAGTCCATAAAAACTAAAGGGTAGAACATGGCATAGTGGGTAGTGTGCTTACTTATAAAGAATGAAGCTCTAAGGCCTTAACCCCCGCCCCCCCAAAAAAAAGAAAGAAAGAAAAAGAGACTCTGGGTTTGGTTTCAAGCACAGAATTAAAGCAGAAGCATGGGAAGCAGAGGCAGAAGGATCAGAAGGAAGCTCCGGGCTAGGCTTGGCTAAATCGTGAGTTGTTGATACACAGGAAGTTCTAGGTCAGCCGGGGCTACCTGAGACTTTGTCCCTAAAAGAGAAAAAACAAAACAAATTCCATCAATGGGCACAGAGGTGAAAATGTTTGTGTAGCATGGTCAAGGCCTGGGTTTGATCAGAACGAGAAGGGAAATCCGTATAGTCACTTAAGTACACCAAACTGCCTTGAGCTCTCAACGAGTGTTTTAAAATCACATACATCAGAAAGGGGCAGATTTCTGGGAATTCAAGGCCAGCATGGTCTATATAGTGAGTTTCAGGCCAGTGAGGGATGCATAGTGAGCAGTGTGTCTCAACCAACCAACCAACCAGCCAACCAACCAACCAACCAACCAACCAATCAACTGATCAAAATATTTAATTATTAATCATATACAATGTCAGGGGGTGGTGGCACACTTCTTTAATTCCAGCCTTGGGGAGGCAAAGGCAAGCAGATCTCTGAGTTCAGTAATTTCCAGGACAGTCAGGCTACACAGAGCCTTGAGTCAAAAAAAAAAAAAAAAAAAAAAAAAAAAAAAAAAAACAAAAAAACCAAAAAAAAAACAAAAACCAAAAAAACCATACCAAACAAACAAACAAAAAAACCAGGGAGGGGAAAAAAAAGGAAGTCATGTATAATGGTAAACATAATTGGCAAATTTTACTGAATAAAGTATTTTTTTTTTATTTAACAGGGTTCCCCCCCCCAGGGTCACCTTTATTTAACTCTCCCTCTTCATTGCTGAGGCTTACAGGTGTGCACCCCCAACCACATCTTTATTTAGTTATGCCCTCTTGTCTCCTGTTTTCCTTTTCCCTTCTCTTCCTTTCTTCCTTCCTTCCTTTCTTTTCTCTTTCTCTCTTTCTTTTCTTTCTTTCTTCTTTACCATCAGTCCATGTCTTCCAACTTTTTATTTTTAGTCTAAAGATATAAAAACTTTGCTACTCTTTAAATCAAAATGACGATAGTGAGGAACAGAACACCCAAAGATTATAAAAAGCCCTCTGTGTGTGCTAACCACTTGAATTATATATTCCATCACCTCATAGTGAATGTTTGGCTTGCACAAAGGAGCTCTGGCTCTACCTCTAGTGCTATAAAGAGCAGGTGTAGTGACAAATGCTGGTGTCCCAAAGCTTGAGAAGCAGATGCAGAAGACTGGGAGTCTAAGATCATCCTTAGGGAGTTCAAAGCCAACCTGGACTACATGAGACTCCGTCTAAAAATATCAATAAAAATTTAAAAAAAAAAATCTAAATTGGTGCCTTTGTTAAGCAAGATTCAGGATGGGGTTTTCCCAATGTCATTTTAAGGTGTCAAACAAAACTCAGAGTCAAAAGGTGTTCCAGAGCCAGCAAGATGGCTCCACAAGGAAAGGTGATGGCTGCTGCTGTGACTCCCAATGCAAATCCAATCTCTGGGATCCACATGGTAGAGACAAGCAGCTCCTACACATTCTTCCGTAACTTCTCTATGTTCCATGGCATGGGCTTGTCCAAACACCTGCATGCGAACCCATGTGTGCACAAATATCTGCACACACAAATACTTCTTTAATTTAAATGTAAAACAATGAAACTGGAAGTATTCTGTAACTTATGGTACATCCCATAAAAACAAAACTTTTCTCCTCCTCCTCCTCCTCCTTCTTCCTCCTCTTCTTGAGTCAGGATTCTACTATGTAACTTGGCTGTCCTGGAACTCACTGCATAGATTGGACTTGCCTTAAACTCATAGAGATCTATCTGCCCTCCACCTCAAGAGTGCTGTGATTCAAGGAATATCCCATCAGGTCATCATGCCTGGACTCCATGGGGGTGGGGGTGGGAAGGAAATAATAATTGTATTTAATTGGGGAATTGATTTATGTGAGATCCAATCCATATCATTTCATCCCGAATCTGAGTACAGGGACCCCTTGACCAATCTCTCTGTCTACAGATCAACCGCTGGAAGGGCATCATCCCTGTGAGATCTACACTGTGCTGTGGAACAATGGCATCATCGGACACGCTTAAGACAAAGAAGTGTGTCACGAGGGTGAAGAGGAAACAGCCGAGGAGCTCTTTACTGAACCCTGAATCCATCTATTTAAGATTAATCACTGTTCTCTTAGCTAAGCTGTTGTCATGTCTAACTTTTCTCGAGTAGAAAATAATCTACACTTCCAACTAAGTTATTCATGGTCCAGTTTGTTCTCAGAATACTATAATAGGCTTTGTGGAGATAAGTTTTATAATAGGGATTTAATGAAGTGAGAAGCCTAGTAAGGCCCAGGCCTTGGAGCAGGAAGTGTGTGTGTGTGTGTATGTGTGTGTGTGTGTACAGCACCCCCTCCCAGTATGTACCCCAAAGGATATTCAGTCTCACTTTGAATTTCCACAAAAGAATCAGATGGAAAGGCATGGCAGCTGCTTCCTATGGGGAAGGAACTTGCCATAAGAGGGAATAGCAAATAGGGATGAGAGGGAGCTCAGCAGGGCCGGGGGGGGGGGTGGGGGGGGGAGGCAGAGAGCCCTTCTGGGCCTCTTTCAGGGAGTGGCCCAGACCCATGCTCTCCCAGGAAAAGTGAAACTTCAGTGATGCATTCTGAAAAAAGAAAAGGTGTGTGTGTGTGCACATGCATGTGTACACATACATGCACATGCATGCACTGATAGAATCACAAGGGTATTTAAGTATGCATGCCCTGCACAGCTTGCACACACAGAATCAAAAGGGTATATACACCTTAATTTTATTCCCCCAGGCTTTAGATAGTTTAAACTGTTGAGTACTTGTAACTCTACTGGGAGACACTGTTACATTTTGTCTTTCCCCCCCCCTCTTCTTCTTTTCCATGTGCTATGGTATTTTTCCTTATTTACACATTTTCTCTACTTTGTATCCAAATGGAGGCTATTAGTCATTTGCTTTACAAAGTAGCAAGGGAGTGAGGCAGACAATTCCATCCTCAATCGCCACTGCCCAGATTTGTCCAGAGAAGGCATCACTGCCAAAATTCCTCCTTTAAACATTTCAAAACAGGCATGCACTTTACTACTTAACAATGCTACAAGTTCTTTGTTTATTAATGAATTTTAATAATTAGCTCCCTTCTCTACCACATGACGCTAGGGCTCTGTCCAGTTCCTTGCAGCTCTTTCTATCTCATTTGCATATTTGTAGCAAAATACATAAAAGAGTAACAATGTTTGTTTTATTATTTACATAAAACTGATTTTAGTCAGGTAGGGAATCTGAATCAGATGCCAGAGCACTTGTAGCTTTTGAAAGCAGAGTTCCTTGTTTTGCTCCGAGAGCTTTAATGATTTCTGGGGCTGACAACCCCTCACTTGCCTGTTAAAGTGTTTATACTGTCCCCAGTAACACTCAGCAAATGCTGTCGTCTCTGGCTAAATCCTTACTTAGGGTGCATGCTATGCCTCTGTGAGACAGGGTCAGGAGGTCAGAATTGATTTTGGAGGCCACCTGGAGAGTCTAGGCCATGAACTGACTCAAAAAAATTCTCTCCGAGCCAGAGTGGAGCACCTCCCACGGTCAGATCTGGCCTGACACTCCAACCGCAGGACCAGCATTGCTTGGGCTCAGGGAGAGGGCAGAGTTGTCGACCCCAAGAACTGACCTCTTCAAACTTCAGGAGAATTTTTTTGGCAGTTACCACGGTGACTGGATACTCTAAAGGCTTATCCTTCTTACTGAATGGAGTAGGGGGAAAAATAGGAAAAAATATGTTAAAACCTACCTCACAGAGATGTGTATCACAGTTAATGTTTTTTAAAAGAACAAGAAAGATACCTTTGACTTGTTTATACTTTGGATATTGATAAAGACCTAAAAGATGCTCTTCCAAACTGAAAAGTTTGATGTTTGAAGCAGATACTGTTTTTATGTTTGTTTTGTGTCTTTTTTTTCCCTCTTTCTTGCTATTTTTTAGGTCATATTGTTGACAGCATACGAAGGAGGTGCAAACAAATCTTTTTACACAACACTGTCTTTTTGTCTTTGTAATATTGCCCTTCTCCTCTCAGAATAATCGGCTTTGAAATAAGACCCAGCAAAAATTCTACCTATCGGAGGAAATCGCTAAACAAAAATTTTTACTTCAAAAACAGGCTCAGGGCACTTTTCCCCTTGAGTGAAGAGTCTTCATTGTACCTCCTTTGAAATAATAAAATTGGGGGGGGTTGTCTCAAAAGACTTGTTACATACTTTATCTTGTAATAAACAACTTCACAAAAATAATATGTACGTTAAAGACAACACCCATGGGTGGAGAGGTGGCTCAGCCAATTAGGAGCACTGGCTGCTCTTTCAGAGGACGCAGGTTCAAATTCCCAATAGCCACATAGCAGCTCACACCTGTCTGTAACTGAAGTCCCAGGGAATCCAATGCCATCTTCTGACTTCCCTGGGCAGCAGGCATGCACATGGTACACAGTCATATGTGCAGACAAAACACCTAGACACATAAAAATTTAAAAAAAAATCTCAACATAGTTTACGCATAACAAAGAATACACAGAGGAAAAAAAGTACTTTATTTTAGAACAAAATAAACACTGAAGATTTAAAAGCCATCAAATGCTCATACCAAATACCAATCTTCATACCAAATACGACCTTGTTATAAAGTGACAGATGATGAAAATACTCACACAGTTTCAATTCTTTATAGTAAATGCAGACACATTAGAAAAACTGCTACTTGACTTTTGGTCACAGGTTATAACACAAGATCCCTTAGAATAGTTCCTGGGTGCAATATGAAATTAAATGGAAGTCTTTTTTTTTTTTTTTTTTTTTAAAAAGCTTGGAAGGCTAAGAATGACAGCCTCTAGTGGTAAGGGCCTGGGGTTGAGTCTCAGTTCCTACACAACATTGGCAATGGTAAACCAAGTAGAGAACTAAACAATTACTTCTGTGAAATGAAACCACAGACTTTCAATTCTGTGGCTGCTCTGATCCATCCTTTCTTTTCTTATCCGCCATCTTGTCTGAGGAATCGGCAAGGCCCCCTCCCTCCTCCACCTCCTGTGTGCTTGATGTGTGTCCACTCATGTGTGCTGGTGTTTAGGAACACTCCTTCACTAACACACCATTGAGCACTGGAGAAGGGAGGGTTGCCAGGCACTTAAAGAAGCATTGACTGCATAATAAAACAATGTCTTTGGTCTAGATATCATTTCTCTGCTGGAAAGGACAACATCTTTGCTCCCAGATCAAGGCCATCTACTGCTACATCATGAGTTCAAGGTCAGCTTAGAATATATGAGAGCCTGATTTGCAAAGTAAAGAGGTAAACACACATCAGATAACTGCCACACCAAAAGTGACACAGAAGTGACAGGTAAGTGTTCTAAGCTGATCTTGAAGGTGCTTTCTGCTGTGGCCTATTTTTACTGTTTTATAATCACCACTGGCTTCCTGGAACAGAATGCACATAAATCTATGTATTCACATAGTTGTGTGTGTGTGTGTGTGTGTGTGTGTGTGTGTGTGTGTGTGTGTGTTTTAAAAACAGAGTCTCTCTTATATGTACCCCTGACTGTCCTGGAATTCAATATGTAGATCTGTGTAGCCTTGAACTCGCTGCCTGCGTCTACCTTTCCAGTGCTGGGATTAAAGGCATGAGTCACCCCATTTGGCCAAATCATCTTTTTAAGAGGTAATCTGTTTTCAGTTTGCTGTGGGTTTTGTTGGTTGGTTTGAGACAAGGTTTCTCTGTGTAGATCAGGCTGGCCCTGAACTCAGAGACCTACTTGCCTCTGCCTCCCAAGCACTGGGATTAAAAGGTGTGTGCCATCATGCCCAAATGGTGGTTTGTTTTCTCTGAAACAGTCTCCAGTGGCCCAAGCTGACTTCAGTCTTCAGATTCTCCTGTCTGATCCTTTCTAGGACTGGGACTACGGGCATGTAACACTGATTAAATGATCTCAATTTTAAAGGGAAACAAAATATAATATAATTCAGGAATCATTTTTCTCTGTCTTTGCCTCTCTCTTTCTCTCTCTCTCTCTCTCTCTCTCTCTCTCTCTCTCTCTCTCACCTTTTGTTCAGAATGGCTATAGAAGGATAGAGTTGGCCTTGCTGTGTTACCAAATACATGTTGCCAAGACTTTCCAGAGAGAATGTGGTTCTCCACTGTGAGTCACTAAAACCGTGGTGCCACCCATTGTCTGAGAGGAACTCACATGGTCCTTCCAGCGCAGGGGACCTCCTGGCAAGCTTCTTACAGGCCTCAGGGATGACAAAACAGGATGATCCAGCAAACGGAAAATGAGGTCTTTCTTAGTTTCGCAAGAGATATCTGAACTCTCAGGCCAAAGCCATTAGCCAGATTCTGTTAAATGGATCTTGAGAATATAATTTCTAGGTTTGATCTGAAAAAGAAAAAAAGATAAATATGAATCTATTATTCCCAAGACCCTCTGGTTAGCTTCCTCAGTTGTCAGACACCTTGTTCCTCCAACCCCCATTTTTCAGTTTCCTTCCTTTTTTTCTGTGATGACCTTGAACTTCAGAATCTCCTGCATCCACCTCTCAAGTGCTGGTTTAGTCTGTGCTGGAGACTCAGAGCTTCTTGCACTCCAGAGAAGCATTTTACCAACTGAGCTCCACCCCAGTCCTCATTTTTCATTTTGTGCATAAACATTTATGCAATGATACGGATATTTTATTTAGCAACTCATCAAGCTGAATGTTCTCTGATGGTGAAAGATCTACAAGTGTGTTGTGGTGTGCAGCACACTCTAAAACCTACAGATAAATTTATAGTAGCAAAGTCTGTACTCCAGAGGCCCCAATGGCTGGGATCCACTCTCAGACCTAGCGTGGCCCTCCAGACCTGCTCAACCTCCTTACAGAACAGGGACCAGCAACATCAGCTGGAGTCCTTCAGGTACCAAAGGCAAAACCACTTAAGTTACTCTTCCTGGAACAACCTGAGCAGAGACTCCATGAACCCAGGTGTAAAGAAACACATTCCAAAGTCTTGAGAAGCTTCACAGTTCCCAGGAAGTGCATTGTACACACCATAGCGAGTTCATGTTGCTGATATTAGTTCTCTAATTTCCTTCCCTGAGTTGTTATGGCCAATAACATTGACCTATGAATTTTAATTGATGTCAAACAGAAGGGTAGCCAGCATTTCTTCCCCTGCCCCCCCCCCCCATTCCTCATCTAACTTTTGGTTAGATCATGATTTAATTCTGAAAAATTTCCAAGGGGCCCCAGAGGAGAAATGGGTTAGGGAAAAGATAACTATTTCTTATTCCTTTCCTCCTCCTTCCTCCTCTTTTGCTTTTCATAGGGTCCGATGCACGCCAGACTGGCCTTGGACTCACTGTGGAATGAACTTTAGTGTCTGATTCTCCTGCCTCCTTATCCCCGGTGCTGAGCTTACAGGTGTGCACTACTGTGTTCAGTGGGGCTGGAGTTGTAGTTGAGTTGGTGGAAGGCTTCCCTAGCACGTAAAGGTTCCAGTTCAATCCTTTACTGCATATACTAGGTATGATACATGCCTATATCCCAGTACTCAGGAGGTGGGGGCAAGGAGGATCAGAAGTCCAAGGTTATTCTCAACCATGTAGTGAGTTCTAGGCTAACCTGGACTACTGAAGCCCTGACTTAAAATCGAATGGAAATAAGAAGCAGAGTTCAGAGCTGAACAGAGAGAAGAATGTGGGCAAAGCTTGTGGAAGTGAGAAGTGAGAATATCCCTTCTGGATGTGTCCCTGATCAGGGGTGAAGCCAGTGGAGAAAAGAGCTGATGGCCGGGGCCACATCCTGTCTTTGGAGATAATCCCTTTGCCCCTCCTGACACATCCATCGGTGGCTGTGGCCCTGGCCCTGCTCTTTGAAGAGGCTTGGCATGGGCAACTTAACCAATCTGTTCCCAAACACCAACACTTGCAAAGGCCTCCCTCTGGTATCCTTCACAGGCCTTTGGGAAGCTGTTAGGGATGGGATGCCTCCCATTATAACTCACTGATACCATCCACCACATACATGCATCGCATAGGCTATGGCTCCTACCCTCTTTCTTCCCACCTCCCCCTCTGGTGCCCTTCCTCCGGCTAAATCGTTCTTCCTTTTGCTTTTGAGTAATTAAAACCTAGATTCCACACCAGGGAAAAACTTGTCAGTTTGTCTTTTTTTTCCCTCTCTAGTACCTGTTCAGGTTCATGTCTGAAAAGAGAATTATTGTGCCAACAAGATGGCACAGTGGGAGAAGGCAGTTGATGCAAAGCCTGACAACTTGAGTTCACTCCCTGGGACCCGCATAGTGTAAAGAGGGCATCTTCTGACTTCCATGTCCACACACCCACATAAATAAATAAACCTGCACAGAAATTTCAATATTGTCATCTGCCTTTTTTTTTTTTGAGACAAGGTCTCACATAACCCAGGTTGCTCTCTTAACTACTATGTCGCCGAGGATGGCCGTGAACCAATGTCCCTCCCGCCTCCACCTTCTGAGTGTGAGCCACTATGCCAGTTTATGATATTCAAGGGATGGAGTCCAAGCAGTCCTGATGCTAGGTAGGTGCTCCACACTTAGGCCACGTGAGCCCTTGACTGCTACCGTGTTTATTGTTTGTTCTGCCACTAGAGACTGAAGCTAGGGTCTCTCACACACCTGGTGAATGCTCTGTAAATGGAACTCTATAGATATTGAACTTTGATGATTGTCAAAAAAGATGGGTGAGGCCAGCAAAAGTTCCATCCGCCCAGTCTGCCTGCTCTCAAGACCCTCTTGGCTATCATCTTTCCCTGTTCAAAAGGAGGGGCATAGAAAGGTGAAGACACCAAGTCTTGGATCCTAGTTTTGGACACACAATAGTCACCAATCTACAAACAGAAAACAACCCAAACAAATCAAAGACCTTAATGACTTCAGGGTCTCCCTCTCAGTTTGTTCAAGGTCATTGTAGGGAGACACTTTAGTGTCTGATTCTCCTGCCTCTTTATCCCCAGTGCCGAGTTTACAGGTGTGCACCACTATGCCCGGTGGGGCTGGGGTTGTAGTTGAGTTGGTGGAAGGCTTGCCTGGTTCTCATGTAAAGGTTCCAGTTCAATCCTTAATGCATAAACTAGGTATGGTGGGTGACACATGGCTGTATCCCAGTACTCAGGGAAGACCTAGAATTACCCAGGTGATGGGTGAATGGAACTTGGACATCTTCTGGCCCCGCCAAACATGCACACAAAAACACAAGCATACATATCCACACTTAGACACACAGAGGTATCTTTCTATACCTCACCATCAAGCATAGATCAACCACAGAGGCGATAGGACTGTGAAAGGCCCTGGAGAAGAGAGGAGTGTTACTGGAGGAGTCAGACCATCAGAACTCACATGACCTATACCGGGATATGATGAAATGGCCCAGGTGCTCCTCCTTCTGCTAGCCTGGACCTTGTCTCTGTGAGGAACAGTACCACACCACGGGTTTTGTTCTCTACAGCCTAGGCCGGCTTCCAACTTGCTATATACCTTGAGTTTCTTCAGAGTCCTAGGCATATGCTACCATGTTTGGATTATGTAGAAAATCCAGGGTTTCCTGCATGCTAGGAAAACACTCTACCAAATGAGCTACATCCCTAGCCCCTTACGGGCATCTAGTTTTAATCCCAAAATACAAGTGCCAGAGAGTGAGATGTCAGGAAAAGTTACTGCCGGCAATGAATCAGGCTGACAAATGGTGGGCGACGCCGCTGCAGCAAGCTGGATGGCTTTCAGCAGCAAATAGTAAGCAGATCAAATGATGAGGCAGGTGGTGCAAACTGCAGACCCTGGCCCAGGCCGCAGTTTCCAGTTGTGTTCTGATCAGCACAGACCATCGCAGGTACCTGGTGGCTGGCTCTCTAGCTGCCTCCACTGACTGCTTGGTTTCCTGGTGCTCTCACAGTTCCACAGGGCCGCTCTCTGCCCCACTGCATTTCTGCTTTCTGACCATGCAGGTCCATGTCCTCCGCATCCTTGACCTTCCAAATTTTTCTTGACCCAGGTGTTTTTGCTTGTTTGTTCAAAGTCCTGGGGCTTTGGGATTCACTGGACTTCCGCTGAGATGAGTGTGCTTGCCTGTGCCTTACCATCGAGAAAATAATGCACAAGATGAAAACGGTATTTTCCTCTGTGGCTACATTGGAAGAATATGTGCTCATCAAGTTATTTAAGAACTAAATATGAGTTTGAAGATCTTTCAGAGCGATGCATGTTTGGTGCCTCCATCCCAGCCTCCACCCATCTCAAGGTCCTCACAGCTGCTCTCATCGTGAGCTCACAAATCTAGAAGCAACTTTAAACACCTACAATGACCTCATATACACTCAGGATTTCTTACCAAAAAAAAATTATCTTTATTTTCATTTGTGTGTGTGTGTGTGTGTGAATACTGACTGGTGCCCCACAAAGGACAGAAGTTATCAGATTCTCTAGAGCCAAGAGTTTTGTAAACTGCCTGACCTGGGTCCTAGTTCTCTAACTGCTGAGCCACCTTTGCCTCCTTAATACAAGATATGATTTCTTTTAAGGTTCATGCAGAAGTATTCCGATTGTTGATCATAAGTACTCAGATTAAACAGCCAGTCCCATCCCTCCTCTGAGGCTTGAGTTAGTTATTAAAGTTTAGGCTCAAAATTGAATTCCCCTTTGCACTTTCTTGGGCTCGAATTTCATTTTCTGCACTTTGATTAAGGCAGCACCTTGGTAAACCCTTCTCAGTTCTGTGAGCGCTATGAACAACATTGTCATAAAATCAATAGGAAAACCTCAGCTGTCACAGATCCTAAGCAACTCCTAGCCACAGAAATAACATGAACTGGCATTTCCCGAGTTGGGAAATGGGCTGTTTGCAGATGAACCCAACCAGCTTTAAATTTCCTGATCGCTGTGAGTGCGGAGGCCTGCCCCCACTGCGCCTGAGATGCTGCGGAATCCGCTTTTCTCCTGGTTAGAGACCAGGTGTTCCCTTTCTTCTTTCAGAAACAACCCCAGGAACCAGCACAGCATATTGAGATGTGGGACTCAGAGCTATTTCTAAGCTCTTCTGAGTTGGCTTTCGTAGAATTTATAACAGGATTTCAAGTTAGGTATATATTTTTTTTCTTTCCTGAACCAATGGAAAAAAATTCAGATTTGGATTTAAAAGTAGAATTCAGAAACTAAGCACCGAACAGTTCCAAAGCCAGCCTGCAGGACCACTGCCAGGGTACTGCAGCATCTAAATCCTGCAACTAGGAAAACAAGGGCACAGTTTGAATAGCCTTTGTCCCAACTTCCCCATTGCTGGGGACATGTACAGCCTTGCTTCAGTTTGCCTCACGAAGGTAGCTGGGCAATGCTGGCACACACCTTTAATCCTGGCACTCCAATAGCACAGGAGGGTGGATCTCTATGAGTTCGAGGCCAGTCTGGTCTACAGAGAGTTCCAGAACAGCCAGGGCTATACAGAGAAACCCTGTCTAGAAAAGCAAAACCAACCAACCAAACAAACAAATAAAAAAGAAAGCTAGAGGGAGATAGGACAGCAGCAGGCCAAGTAACACAGCTTACCGTTTTATAGCATGGATGTGTGACACTTGTCATTGCTAAACCTCGACTGTTGGAGTCTGCATTCCCTCCATCTACCGTCATTAGCATCTCTAGTTTGACAATGAAACACCAAGGTTGGTGTGCTGCATCCACTTAGCCCTGAAAGAAAATAGAACAACCAGAGCTTCTGCGAAAGGCCAGGATTTCAAATTAACCCTATTTCACAAGGGCAAAGAAGCCACCCGGCACATCCCAATTAGTCTTTTGAGACAGGGGCTCAGACCTAGGCTAGCTTTGAACTTGTGCCTCCCACGTTCTGAGATTGTGGACCTGTGCCATATACACCCAGTTTATGCTGTGCTGGGAACTGAACCAGATGCTTTGCGCCTGTCTGACAGGCACTCTGTCAAACTCTCTCTCTGGCAACTTTGCCGGAGGACTGTAGGCACAGCAGAGTTCACCCATGATCGTGGTCCACAGGCTCTTCTAGAACAGCAAGGGGACAGAAGGAACCAAGCCCATGCAGGCACCAGGTCACTATTTCAGAAACAAGTATCATCAGTGAAAGCGGGACAGGGGAAGTCAGGACCAGGAACATCATGCCAGTGATCGACTAACCTCTGATGTTTATGGGGACAGCTAACTAACTGGACATTGGATCCGTTTGTCAGCCTTTCTTGCCATTATAGGAAATGACTAAATAGCACCCCGGCCTGAGGTAAGGTGCTCCTGGATGGGGTGGGATGCTTCCAAAACTGTCCTATCCTTAGCTCTTAAGTTCAATGCAGTGTCCTCCTTGTAGCCAAGGCTGGCCTCAAATATTCAATGTTCGTTTTCTGCCTTTCACCTCCTAGATCCCAAACCAATGGTATAAAGCACTATACTTAATGAAGAGACCGTCCTAAACCCTCGGAAGGTTCTGACCACCTGCATGTGTTTCTACAGCAGTCCCCTAAGCTTCCGCTTAGCTAAGTTTTACAGAGATATCTGAGTCTACATTGATCTGTCTAAATGGCCCACAGTATATGCCAATTCTGGTACACTGTCTCTTCTAGACTCCCTTATCTAACCCTACAAAAGGCTAACTTCCAACCCTGAAATATACTCATAGTACAAAAACCATTACATCAGTAATAATATACATGAAGCTCCAAGCTTATAGGTCTGAAATCCTGGGGTTCTTCTATTCACTAGATGGGGAACCAGGTATGCCATTCCCCTGCCGACTCAAGTTCTAGGCCAACGGTATAGAATCTGGTCCTGGGAGCACAGATCCTTGGAGACTGAAGAAGAAGGAAAAGTTTCAATGTCCACTTGCCAGAGTTGCTACATTTCTTTTTCCTCCCCACTCCCCCCTCTCCCCTGGTTTCTCTGTGTATCCCTGGCTGTTTTGAACTCACTTTATAGATCAAGCTGGCCTCGAACTCACAGACATCAACCTGTCTCTGTCTTTCCTGGGATTAATGGAATGCCCCAGCATGCCAGACCTGAGTTACCATATTTCTTAAAGACTCCAGAATCTCCACGTCTTTTTGCTTTCTCTCTGTCTCTGTCTGTCTGTCTGTCTTGTCTGTCTGTCTGTCTGTCTCCCTCTCTCTCTCTCTCTCTCTCTCTGTACTCATGTTGGTCACCAAGAAAATACATCTTGAAAGGAATTCTTCCATATGCACGTCACTAAGAACAGACATTATCAGGCTATCTCTCCTGGGAAGTGTGAGCACTTGTTGGTCTCGGGGTTAGGGGTGGAGTTTGGGAAATTCGACCTCTGCCTGCCCTTGCAAGTTGTGGGGTAGTAGATTGGCAGCCGCTCTGTGGAGGCAGGGCCAGGGATAGCAGGGGTCAGTGAGGTTGAGAAGTATTCAAATGTAAATTTACACCTGAAAAGACAGAATGGAGTCACCCACTTGGGGGGTGATTTGAGTTTCTTGTGAAAACACGCCCTGAGTGCTTCCTCGGGAAAGATGAAAGTTGCAGTGGAGGGGAACAGTCTAGGAGTGATGGAGCCGGAAGAAAGGACGGAGCAGGGCAGCTTTGATGAGCAAAAGAAACGGGTTCAGCCACCGGTTGTAAATCTATTTCCAACTTTCCCTTTGCAGTGCAGTTTTGAGATTCAATAGCATGGCGGTATTTCTGCCTTACTAAATATTTGGAGGTTGTCTATGAAATCAAGAATATGCAAATAAAGAACCAGCCAATTATTTTCCCTTGACATTTGAACGGGTTTCCTCGCTCTATAATAGTTTTGTTCTTTAAGGATTGCTACCTACCTTACTTAGTGGAATCCCCAAAGTACCAGAGAGAGAGAGAGAGAGAGAGAGAGAGAGAGAGAGAGAGAGAAACTTCCACATTCCAACACTGCCTTCAACCTCAAATGACAGTAAAAGGTTCATTCAGACCCCAGGACCACACTGAGGCATTAATTAGGCTGATGAAATCCATGGAAATGTATGGATTCAGCATAATCAAGTTTCCACCGCAGACTACCGTTTAGGAATACGTGAGCAGCTGGGAGAATAGACAGTACTGTTAGAGTTAAGTCATGCATGTAATTGAGTATATTTAACATAACCATTTTAATGACCAGTGATTAAAAGTGCATCTTGCTTAAATGGTATATCCTCTGCAATTTCTTCATATCAACTCGATAATGTTCTCAGAAGGAAAGGGGGGATACAAATTTCTAAACAAGATTTTTTTTTTGAGCTTGGAAGAAAAAGGCCAGAAAATGAAAGGAGAAGGGAATAAAGAGACTCGTGCAGAAACAGCCTTATCATCGGTGTGCTAGAGTAGTCACTTTTGTGCATCTTGTGCTCAGTTCAAATAAAGTCATAAGGATATATAAGCAAATAATACATATTTTTCTTAGAGATGAAAATTTGATGACGCCCATCTGTGTGTGCATGTTTGTGCACTGCATGTGCACTGCATGTCCATGTGTGTGCACTGGCCCTCCGGCTCTCATATGCTAAAATTCTTCTGCTTTTGAAGAGCTTCCCCAGGAATCTGACTCTAGGAAGAAGAGAGAACGCACACACAGAAGCACCCAGATATGACTGACCATAGGCAAACAGTCTGAAAATCTTGAAAGTGGGGGAATGAACTTTTCAAAGCAATGAGGGGCCTGAACCCTCAGCCCACGTGTGCTTAGAGGCAGGGTCTGCTCTGTTCAGTTCACAGCGACCAGGCCAGATAAGTGCGGGCTTCGTGGGACCATGCACAAGCCAGTCTGGTTACTTTTGTTATGTGTTCTCAGCTTTTGTGCTCAAAAAACAAAACAAAACAAAAAAAAACCCCATAAATGACTGTGCCCAGGAAAGACAGAGGAGGACCCAGGAACGCAGCTAGGATTGTGTAAATCGCCCAAAAAGCACACACCCATACAGGCGCCATTAAAAGTGGGAGTTTGATCGTGCCATCCAGCTCCCAAAAGTTGCTTCTCAGCAGTCTTTTTACCTCTCTTCACTCGCCCTCATTCCCACAGAGAGACGATCCTCTCCTGTTGAAAAGGAAGGCCACAGAGGGCCACATTGCTCAGAATGCCTGGAAGTTTTGCTGACACTTTTACTAGCCCAAGAGGGGGGCATTAAGGGAAATGAGCAAATACAAAAAAAAAAAAAGACGTTGACACATCTGGATAAAATAAAAATAGTGTTAGGAGGAAATCATTTGGAGTCCCTCTTCCTCCAGGTAACGGGCCTTCTTTGGTTTGGAGGGACAGGTCTGGGGATGTGCGGTCTCTGAGGCGTATTCTTGCCCTCAATGTGAAGTCTATAAATACAGAACAGGAGTAATGCCAGGGCAGTCTGAGCACAAGAATCTGAGCCTTGAAAGCATCTTTTCCTTCTGGCTACGGTGGCACTTAAATGATAATGTGGGCAGTCAAGCTGGGAGATTTATATCTTTTGGAAAGTAGGGCAAGCCAGATGGTAATAGCGTCATTAACACACAAACTTGGGACGGGCGAGTGAAGCTTGAAATCAGGGAAGAGCTCAGGAGAACAAAGGGGGCTGCTGTGAAGAGCCCCCTCCATCCCCCCTGCTGGCCAGAGCTTTGAGCCCCTAGGTACTGGGCTCTGTTCTTGTCCAGAACTGGATAATAAACAGTGGCTGTCCCCATCTTTCAGTGTGACTTAGTACAGAAAAAACTTTTCCAATGGGCAAACTTAACAGTCATTCACGGGTAACCCTTCGTGTTCTGAAGTGGCAGGAGTGGGTCTTTAATTCAAATGTGTGCCCCTCACACTGGTATGATAAGCCCTGCAACTGTTGACAACTCTCTGAAATCGAAGTTCTGCTTAGTGTATGTTTCAGACAAAAGTTCACCTCCCTCCCCTTATGTAAACACTGTAGGCAAACAAGACAAGTCCAGAAGCACGTCCTTCTTTTTTTTTAAATTTTGGTGTTGGGGTTTGGTGCCAAGGTATTGGAAGGAGCTGTGGCAAGCTATGAAAACTTTGAGTCAAACTCTTACTGAATAGATACCGTTTAGAAAGAACAGAGAAGATACTAGGACAGTCTTAAATTGGTAATAATAATAGTGTTTATTCTAACTACCTCAACAGACCTTTCCGAACAGGAAGTGCAGTTGTAACTGACAAGACAGAAAATTAGTAACTGTGTCATTTCATTAACGCAATGTAATACAATATGTACATACATATATACACAATGCATTATTAAAAGGAGAAGCCATGTTCTTGACATAGACAATATGCCACACAACAGCTTCTGGAAGACAGCAAGCAAAAGTGACAAGGATCAAGCATCGACTGGCTTGCGTGATACCTGTTAGCAACTAAAAGTTGAGGAGGTACAAACTAAAAAGAACGTTTCCCTTTTTCTCCTTCAAAGTAAAACCGAAAACAGCCCCCCCCCCTTCCTCAGCACTCTCAAACTGGGCTCTTTAAAGACCCTGAGGACTTACGCTCAAGGCATTATTCAGAAAAACACTGAGCCGGGTCGTTCGTCACAGGCAATTGTTAAAGGCTTTCAAAGAGCCGATCAAACGCGGCCAGAGTAATCTACATTGGAGTCCGGATGGTGGAGTTACGGCGTACACCTGCGGGATGTTTGCTGTCGGTGCCCCTCGCAGAGCTACAAATCTTGATTAAAGCTCCCTGCCTAAGTTGCTCCCCAGTTTGGAAAGAGTTTCTTGGGGCAGTTCACTTTGACCAAGGAGCTGTTTGGACCCTCCAGCCAGAGAGGAGTGAGGTCACCAAGGTGGGGAGGGACAGGGGCGGTGAACAGCTGGGAAGGTCTGTTTCTTGCATGGACTTTTGTGAACAGAACCTTCACTCAAGCGTAGAAAACTGAGATAGAAGTCCTGATTCTTATCTTGGCTTTGAGTTCCCGTGTCTCCAAAACTCCTTCACTGTCTTTGCCCCAACTTTTCGTTGTCCTAGTGTAAGGATGGCAATACTAGTCCGTAGCTTTCCTTAGTCTATTCCCACAGGTGTTCACCCTAAAGCCTGTCCCCAGCTTCAGCTAGCACTCCTTTTCTAGCACAAAACTTTATCTTCCCCCCACCCCAGAGTCCGTCTCTAGTTTGAAACTTTCGCTTTTGATTCATTTGTTTGAGATTACTTCCCCTCTTTTTCTGGGTTGGCTAGGTTTCCACAACTTTTACTCTGAGGGGCAAAAAAATGTGAAGTTGTGAGAAAAGACAACGGGAGGGTCGGACAGTTGGAGGCGAGAGGGACGGCAGCGTCTGTCTGCAGTCAGCTAGTAAGTCCGCAAACTCTCTGCAATCCCTGTGCGACCCATTTGGGGGGTGTGGGGGTGGAAACAAATCCGCTGCCCGCAATGCCAAGATCAACACTCCGAGCGAATGTTATCAATAGACCAATTTTCTGCTCTTACCCGGGGCTTTTTTGTTTCATTCCTAAGTGGAGAGTGTCTGAGCTGCGCAAGACGCAACTGTACGGAGGCGCCCGGAGAGAGAGAGGGCGCTAGAAGCGGGAGACGCAAATATGGAAATTAACTCATTAGGAAGGGGTGTGGTTAGCGCGAAGCCCCCTCCTCCATCCCTTCCTTTCTCCCTCGCTGCCACCGTCCTGGCTTGCTAAATATGAGATTACAAACAAACAAATAAAGCAGAAGCTGACTACGCAGCCCCAGATCAAGCACGCTCCAGATAATTCTCTCCACTCAGCGCCGAGGCCAGTTCTGCCATGCAGCTCCCGCCCCTGTCGCCACCGGGGGCTGCGGCGTTCCCTGCGCCATCTCCCGCCGCCCGGCACTGCAGCGGGGCCGCCGGCACCTTTCGAAGGCGCAGCACGTGGTCCCAACACCCGGCGGGGTGCCCGTTTTAAACCCTAAGACGCCAGCTTCAGCCACTGAGGCGCCCTTCCGAGGGCCTCTTCTGACCCCGAGGTTCTTCTGCAAAGGCCCTGGGTGCTGGTGTGCTCTGAGGGAGAAAACAATCGAGCTTAGAAAAGAATGTTCCCGAGTCTCTGGCCTGGGCTCCCCGCCCCCTCCGGTGCCGCACTCCCAGCGCGAGATTGCAGTGTGCCAGGGCTCGGGTGAGACAAAAATTGGCACCAAGGCGGAGGCCTGCTTAGCGTCAGAGACCGAGGTTGAGATATTCACAAAAGACGAGGTGCCTAAGATTGAAGTCTGTGGGGTTGGACCGCCTGGAGTGCAAAATTCAGTGTCTAAATAAAATCGTGCGGGGGGGCAATTAAAATGAAACAAAATGCAAAACTCGTCCTTAGTTGAGTCGGTCTCCCTACTCCCTATGTCTCATACAGTCCTGTATCTAAGTCCTCAAAGCCAGGCTTAGTTTAAGGCCTGAGGCAAAAATGGTACTTGTAACGGCTGTCCTTCCGGCGACCGGCCTCCCCGCCCCTGCTTCCATCCTGGTGCTCCGGCAGCTGCGGGCCCCTTGGAGGAAGGCTGCGCAGTCCCCAGCCTCCTGCTGCCTGCAGGGCACCGCGCCTCAATGCGGGCATTGTCCGCTGCGGGTGGGGAGGCCAGACGACCAACACACAAGAATAGCAATGCGCCCGACTCCTGTTAAGAGAAAGTTTCCAAATGTCCTCCTTGTGCTGAAATACTACTTTCTAAAAAGTGCGAGTGCGTGTTTCTGTAGGCAAAGATTCGTTTTTGAAAGTCCACTCTCAATTCCTCAACGCTTTTTACTTCTTTTAAGTTCTCAGAAAAGGAAAGAGTGGGCAGAGAAGTGACTGGATTAGGAGAAGGGGGGGGGAGGGCAAAAACCGTGAATATGGTTGGCGGTCAGTGGGACGGTTTTGAAATACCAGCAGTTGTCACCCAGGTCTGGTTTGGGGACGCGGGGACAGATGCTCGGTTGGCGCGCACAGTGGGAGGAGGGCCCCGGGGCGCGTGTGCTGGGAAGCGTTTCGCACCTCCTGTTTATCTTAGAAAGGCGCGGAGGGGTGGGTGGGAGCGAATTGTTCCTTCCCCCGACAGGCAGTATTAGTTGACTAAAATGGAGAGACGGGCACACACAAAAACAAAACCTCTGCAGGCTGCGAGTCTCTCTCCTCTGACCCGAATTCCAAAGGCTGGGACTTGCCACTCAGAAGACCCTGGCGTCCGCGGTCTTCTGACCACGGCAGAAGCAGCGGTGGATGCCGTTAGAATTGGGCCTTTGGGGGACAAGGGTGCCGAGGCTATCTTTCTAGGAGCGGGGACGCCTTCCTTCCATGAGTGGTCTTTCTCGTGAGAGGATCTCTGGCTACTCTCAGCTTTTCCCAGGCATTTGAGAAATAATGACTCAAGTCCTTTGCCAAACTGTCTGAGACAAGTATATTCCAAGACCCTGCAATACTGATTCCGTTTTTTTTTTAATTACACCAGAACAAAATAAGACCAAACCAACCAACCAACCAAAACAAAGCAAAATAAAACGCAGACCCCCGCTCTCTCTGTCCCACAGCCAAATTGACCGTAAGGGCGCCTAAAGGGTTGTGGCTATTTGCAAGTCGTGTTAATTTGGTGAGCTGACTGGATGCCTTAATGATAAATCCCCAATGTACAGAGCCCGATACAAGCTCTAATTGCTACTGGGAACTTCAGGTGGTTGCTAGGCTCCGGGGACCACAGCCACCCCAGAAAGCCTCCAACAGTGTGTTTGGATGGTGGATAGAGGGGTGGGGTGGAGTTTCTACAGCTAGCGGTGCCCACATCTGCTGAGACTTCCATATCGAAGCTGTTCATTTACCGGAGCCAACTTATGAAACCTCCACAATTAGATCTTCATTGTCCTTCCCCCCATAATACTGTCTAGAAAGAAAAGGTCTTCTCGGTCGGGGCCAATCCAACGAAGCGTTTGACGTTATTAAATAATAAAGCGATTGTGATTTACATTGTTGTTGAGAAAAAAGGCCAATTATCCACTGTTATGTTGCCATAAAGATCATATTAACTCGAATTAGTAATCAAACAATATGCGAGCGCTTTAAAAGTACAGCAGAACTGGGTGACAGCTACCGCGACGTCTTCACTTTCACCAGCAAACCCACCCGCATCGTCAGCCGGAGCAAAAGAGGCCGACACCACAGGCCCGAAAGGAGGGAAGAGAGCTGCGAAGTGGTGATTAACCGTGTCCAGTGTTAATTATTCTCAATTAATCCCAAACAGTGCAAACCTTTCCTGGTTCCCTGCAAGTTCCCGTGTTGGGGATGCTTTGAGGATTGCGCCTCTCTGGGAAGGAAGAGGCACCTCGAGTACCTGCGGGCTGAGCAAAAGGGACTGGGATGCAGGTGCACTCGAGAATGCTGCGTGTGGCGCGCGCGCGGGAGGCTCACTGCCTTCCCCACAGCTCCAGCTGCAACCCGAGACAGACTCCAGACGTGGGCAAGGCCCACAAGCATCCTTCCACCTCTCTCCCCCCACCCTCCGTGATCCTGCGTCTTCTCTACTCAAATCCCTCTCGCGCGCGCCCTCTGTTATTAGGTTTATAACTCTTTGCCCACTTAAATCTGTGCAGCCAACCAAGGAAATCTAAATAGGTTTGAGTTGCCCCTTGGGTACCGAATGGAGGCTTTAATAAGAAAGATTAATTGTGGGTGTGTACCGGCCGGAAGATACGTTAGAGCCTAAGTTGCAGCCGCTGTGGATGGGGGGAAATCAGGACACTTCTTCTAGGCCTAGACTTTAAGTAGGCGCCATAGGCATACCCGCGGTAAAGCCACGAGCAAGTGAGCTTTGTCTCACTCTCAGATATCTCTTCCAGTGATTCGGGGTTTTACAGAATTTGGTCTTTCCTATCAATGCCTTTCAGAACCACCCGGTGCACTCCGGCTTCTCCTCTTATCCAGAGGCGAGCAAGGGGGTCCTTCTTTAGTCCCACCGAAGTGTTTAAGCAAATCATAAACAGGTTTTACTGAGGAGGGGTGTTGGAAAGTTGATGTTTTTCTTGGCTAGAGGGATGTGTTTTAACTGTATGTAAACAGTGAGTAATTTTCCTCAGCACAAACGGGAATCATCTATTGGCTGGACCACCTTGGTGTCTCCCTCTTATCACAGGCTAGGGTGGTGCTGAGGGAAGTATCTTGCCTTTCCCTAAATCTTCAGATTCAAAACTAAAACCCCGGCCAAAGTGTTGGGGGTGTTTAAAGAAGGGCCTGACTGCCAAGTTCCAGTAGCCTCTCACTCTTAAAGAATTCCATGTAAAGTTTGCTGCACCCAGGCCTGAGCTCACCCCAGTGTGAGAGGGAAAACTCTTCTAACGTCTGCTAGCTGCCAGCAAGGGCAGCTAAAGGGTGGTCGCATTTCTGTCCAGAGTTTTAAAACAGTTGCCGCCTTTCCTGACCCCCTTCTCTTCCTTCCCACCCCTCTCCCCAGTAAAACCAATTCAAAAGGGGACAGGACTGTGCTCTGCAAGATTAACGTGCCTTCATTTGTAGGATTAGCCCTCTCATGCCGCATAATAAAATACTAGAGGTCCTTTTACATTTAAACAAATACACGAAATTCATGCCTTCTCTCCTTTCCTGTTTGATCTCATAGGACTTGCAAGACCCAGGCTTGGAACCTAAGTAGTCTCAGAAAAAAAAAAAAACTTTTAACTTAGAGTTCTCAGATCCTAGCACATCTGGGCCTCAGGAGCATTGATATTGGGCAAGAGCAGAGAGATCCGCTTACTTTTAATATCTACAGCGATAGATTTGAGTTGGGAACTCACGATTAAAAGTCTGTTTGTTCCTCCCAGGGCTCATGGATTTCAATGCCGGCCATAGGAACCACAAAATGTTCATTAAAGGAACCTATGCAAGGCTACTGTATGGCCACTTTGTCGGTTCAGAACTGTGGATGGGGGGGAAAGTGTATAAGTGTGAGCCGCTGTCACGCTGGCCACCAGTGTGTGGTCTATTGTGGGAAATGCTGCTTTTTGACTGAACAGAGGGCCCCCTCCCCCTTTCCCAGCTCCACTGCACCTGCAGTGGATGAGGGAGTCCCTGCCATTCAGCCCGTCGCAGATTGTTCAAACAGAAGACATCTCTGACAGCACTCAATTCATTACATTTCTTCCTGCTTTTCAAACCAACACACACACACAAAATGAGTATTGCCAGCCAGTGACAGCCAAAAAAAAAAAAAAAGAAGAAAAAAATCTTAAAATACTTTATATGCAGCTAATTTAGAAGCTCACACAACTAACCATGAAATATTTTGTGTCCTTAACTTGGAAAGCTTCCTGGGGCTGGATGGGGGGCTGGGAGGATTACCTGATTTTTTTTTTCTATTGAAACCTACCTCCATAGTTTATATGGAAATAGTAAGTTTGTAGAATGACATTGCTTACAGTGCAGGGAGAACTTTCTATAGGGATCAAAGCGGAAACATGCATGAGAGAATAGGTCCTGATTAATCTTAGCAGAAGGGCCCACTTGATACTTACTCATAATTTATGCTGGGGAACCAGCTTGCTAATAGAGGTAGGGTACCCAAGTTCCAGGAGCAGGCTGCTGAGGTGGGTTGAAGGAGGTACTGGGACCTGAGGTGTGAGCTAAACATTTAAATCAATTTCCTGACAACCAAGCCTTACCTCCATATGTTCAGGTTTACTTTACCATCTTGGATTCTGAAATGATTTGCACTATTTCACAAAGCTGCTGGCTGAGAGGGTGTTGGGAAAACTGGCGACAGAATGTTAGCCTAGTTTACCAGAAGTCGGAGTAAACATACTCCCAGAAGACTACATTTTAAGGCACCTTCCCTGGAGAAGCGAAGTACAGGGAAACATGCAGAAAGGGGACCTTGAGACATAAGCTTGCCTCAGTCCGACTGGACCGTAACCTTATGCAATAGCCCAGATTGGAGCATTGGCTGATTTTTGTCTAATCATTATTTTGTGAAATTCTGGGCCCATGTCAGAATATAAAGTCCAGTTTCCAGACCATTTGCTTTGGAAGGGAATTTAAAAAATGAAATGGATTAAGAGTTGAAAATAAGTCCTGGGCAATATAACCTCCAGGACCACCACAGGATGTCCGTCCACCAGTGAGTGGCTCTGTCCATCCACCAGCTACCAAATGGTCTCCATCCCATTCTCCACTGGGGAATGTCTACAGTCAGTGTTTGACTTTAACATGTTATTGTTCTTATTTTGAGATGGGTCTAATGTAGCTCTGGCTAAAAGCTGTATAAATCCCCAAGAGTAACGTGGAAATGGTTCGCCAATGGTAAGTCAGAAGCAACTGTTAAAACCACCGTGACATCAGAGCCCGAAGACTTTAGAAGTCCGAAGCTGTTGCTGGGACTCAGGAAGGCTGAAAACGGACAAGCTCTGGTGAGTCTAGGAAGGCCTCTGGCCTAATTTGATAAGAGTCTGAGGACAAAACAAAACACAGCTGACCAACTCATTCTGATCTCAGAATAAACTCTAGCTAACAGTTCCCTCAACTCTGAAAACACACATAGAGGAAGAGTCCTGCTGTAGAGGCGTGTGGGCTGTGTGTGAGCAGATCTGGGGTTATTTATAAGAGAGATCAGCCACTTGAATGTTGGGGAGGCCAGGGGCCTCCAAAACTGGACCTGTTAGTATGATGGAAGTCAACTTTATTGGCTTGGCCAGGAACTCTCTGGTGTTTCCTTTCCTGTATAGGCCTCCCAGAGTAGCTGCAGACCCTGACATCACCTGGTGGGGGTAGAGGCATCTCCCTACTCTGGTCTGGCCACCAGTGATAAGAATGCTAGGGGAGAAGTCACTGCTCCTTCCAGTACCATCAGAATTTTATTGCCCTTTGGGGGGTGGGTTTGGGGGCAACTCCAGTCTCAACCGCCAATATTCTTCCTTTCCGGAAGACACGCCTCGCTGGTGCTGATGGCAGTGACTTCCCAAGGCTAACCCTAAGTCAGAAGCGAGTGATGTAAGAGGTGAGAAGAGTGACCCCCCAAGACTAACATCACTGTCAAGGGCCAGGATCTTTGTATACAGCTTTGAGACTATCTTGGCACGTCCTACCCTGTCTCTCACCTTCTGCTAGACAGAGAGTTAATCTCAGGCTCCAATCAAGCCAGTAGATGGGGGGGGGGGGTTGTGGGGGTGGTGGTCTTATACAGTCATCTTGACTTCATACCTTCACACCTTAGGAAGTGAAGGGCTGGCGTATCCTGACCTGCTCCTGCCCCCGCCCCCTCCAAAAAAAAAAATCTCTCAAAGCCTTTCACATTTTTACCAGTGCTCTCTGGCTCTGATCTTGGGTGGGAAGAACCCAGCATGGCTTGGCCACAGGCAAAGGACTAGGGTAAGATGTCAAGAAGACAACAACCAGGCCAACAACTTCTGATCCTGAGGGTCAGAAGCCTATAGCCATCTCTGAGGCCAGGAGGTCAACAAACATATAGAGGGTTCAGACTGCAGCGCCTGCAGGAGGCAGGGGACTCTGTAACAACTACACAGTACCAGAAACAACTTTCTTTCGGTGCAGGGTTGCGGGAGGGCAGAGACACTGGGAACCCCTCCGCAGCTTTTTGGGGAGTCTCTGGGAATGGGAGCCTGGCCGCGGTGACGTCAGGTCCTAGTCAGTCCAGGTTAGCTACAGACTCCAGTCGGTATCTTGCCACAGTCTCCAGGCTTTGGCCCTGCGGTCCCTTCCCTTCAGGCAGAGCTGCAGGAGGCTGGAGAGCTCTCAGCTCAGCCTTGCCGAACCTGGGCCTGAAGAAGCAAAGGTGGTTCAAAGCGCCGAAATCTTTATACATCCGTGCCCACTTGACTCGTTATAGACAAGCAGATGGGGTCGTAAAACGAACGGCCCCTCTGAGCTTTGAATCACCTGACCTGCCTGCCAACTAGAAAAACTATCTCTAGTCCCTACGCTGGCCCAGAAGCAGCAAACAACTCTCTGCGTTCCTCATATGAAAAAGATTACCGCTTGCTTTTGGAGAAGAACTGACACCAGCGGTCAGGAAGTTAGCATTATTCCCGTTCTACCAAAGTATAAAATACAATCTATCCGGAACCGCACACAGAAAGAGGACTCTGACTCGAGAAATCTCTGCTTACCTGCGTACTCCAGTCTCTCCAAGAGAAGTTTCGTTAGTCAAAACAAGAAAGTCGAGTAGTCCATTATTTTCTAAAGGCCAAAGAAGGAAAATATCCTCGCGGAGAATAACAATACTAGAGCTGGCCAGCATCCCTAGAAGAGAGGAGGCTCCCGGCTGGTGTCACGAACACATTTCCGGGAAAGTTTTTAATAGAAAATAATTATGAAAGACGTCGACCTAATCCTGCAGTTTGAGCCATTTCCCTGTCTTTGGAAAGCGCTGTTGAGATTTTTATTTTAAATTTCCAGAGGCTGTGTGCCTTTGGACATTATCCAGATTCTCACAGTAAAAGCCAGAGTGTCTCCCTTCTTTAAGGGATCCATCTCCTAGATAGAGTCTCTGGGGAGAGGCAGTCAGACATCTTTCAAATCAGGTCAAAAAAAGAAAGCGAAGAATATGAAGTCAATCCCCAACCCCAGGCCCAGGTGGAGCCTGAAAAGAAGCCTTAGTTCCAAGAGTGAGGAGAAGCGGCCGAAAACAAACAAAAACAAAGCAAAAAAAAAAAAAAAACCAACCACAGAGATGCAAATTATTTTAAAGTAATAGTAGGGTGGGGGTATGGGAGGGGCTGTGAGCTCTAGTCTTGGCTAAAACAGTTACAGCCAAAAGAAACTCCAGGAAGAAAAAAATATGAGTGCCTATTTTTCGAAAACTCAAAATCAAGGAATGGGGGGGGGGAGTTGCAGAGAGAAGAGTGCTTTCAATCACAAGATAGGAGGTAGACAGACAGACAGACAGACAGACAGACAGACAGACAGACAAGAGGTGGTAACTAGCAGGTAATCAGGCCAGTCAGACCTCAATTTCAGAGCAGTTAGCTATAAACTGTGAGCAGTTAAAAAGTATAAACCTCGAGCACACAAAGGCACGATTTAATTTCACTCTTCTAATGGTTCTAAATGAAGACCCCCAGCACCGTGCAGTTTAGCAGTAGTCCTTCCCCCCTCCAGCCCCAGGCGCTGATCAGCTCCTTTTTAATGTGAGAAAACTGGCAACTCAAACCCAGTCAATGGAGCGCCTACAACAAAAGTTCTGAAAAGCTGAATGAATTGGGCTGTAATTACTACCCCCCCCAGCTTATCTCTTATTCATTCAATTTATATTATTGTGAAGGAATCTTACTCTCAAAATCATTCGATTACCATTTTCCTTAGGGTCATGGAGGAACCTGTGACAGGGCAGGAATGTGTCCCTCTTACAGACCAATAGGAGAAGGGGGGACCACCTTGCACCCCAACTTATTCTGCCATTACTAGAACTCAGTACACTAAGCCTGGGGCTTTGCTTTTATTGTCAAACAGGAATATGGACCCTACCTAACTTCAAAGTCTGACAGGGAGGGGCTATGAAATCCTCTGACTTTGCTATTTAGACAAGGCAGAGGCTACATGAAATACCACCCAGTCTTTCCCACATCACAAACTCCAGAAGATCTTGCTAGAGACGATAACATAAATTATATTGTTTTTCCTTTTAAACTAAAAATAGTTGCTGAAATGGGGAGGAGGGAGAGTGTTTCTCTTCCTTGACCCTGGAAAACATTTCAGAAAAAAAGAAAGAAAGAAAGAAAGAAAGTCATCTTGGGCATGCCAGGGCTTCTCACACCTTTCCATCTGAGATGCTTCTGACAGACAGTCTCGGGAGCCTTCCCCACTGCAAGAATGTGTCGCTTTCTAGAAATAAGTACAGCTATTACATCAAAATCTACTAGCAGTCTAAATAATTAATTGAAGCATTGCTCTTTGACCTTGAAAAGTCCAGTAGGGACACATTTATAGTAATAATACCTCCGAATGAGCCCTTGTCAAATATTCATTTAGTGGTTAATGTGAGCAGTTTTCCCCTGGGATGGTCTGTGATACCAGCTTTCCGGCACTGGCAAAGAAACCTTGTTAATCTACTCCCGCTCAGCAAAATATTTTAACACTCTTTAGGATATGAAGGGGGGTGGGTGTGGAAGAAAAGATGTAGCAAGAACAAATTATATGCTCTTTCTGTTACAGATTCTAGTCTGTGTATAAAGTCAAAGCAACATTTAAATTCCCCTCTTGACTGAAAATGAAGTCTCACTGACCAGAATAAAATTCCTAGGAAAGAAGTTACAGGCAGCGACAGCAGCAAGTCCTCTCTGGGTAGAATTATGACTTTATCTCTTTCCTTAAAAATGAAATTATTTTTAAAAATTATTTGCTTATCAATATTAGTCCAGGTATGTAATTATACACCTTGAGAACTGTTTTATTTAATGAAATGGGTAACGCAGCGAGTGTTCTTCAGCTGCAGTTTATCAAAGCGTCTACATTTGCAAACAAAATAGTTCGGCCTCTTCTACTTTTAAACTATTTGGTTTGGAGATATGGTTGGATAAGAGTTAGAACGTGGCTTCTCCTTTTTTTACAGTGATAATCATTTAAATGAGTTCAGCTCTCAAAAGTGGTCTTCTGTCTTGCAAAATATTTGAACATGAGTATCTCCCCAAAGTGTTTGATTTGGGTCAGATATACCGAGCCCTTTTCTTGTTCCTTTAAGTTGGGAGGCTGAGTCGGGTCAATTATTTTAAAATTTATATATATACCCCTAAGATATATTAATTTTCAAGCATATACATTTTATACTGTCCATTGGCTTGAGTTCCGGGAATATCCTTCCCTCTCCCCCTACACGGACGTTTGGGTCTTTATTCAAAGTTTCTTTTATTCCTATGTGTGAGCAAGAACTGTCGAATGTGCTCATTACCACGTGAATAATCCTATATGCATCACAATGGCTGGCCGAGCCCGGGGAAATTCTTTTAGAGTCTCTGCATTAATTAGAGGGGAAACTGCCTAGCTTGGACTGGGAACTGAATAGATGTCCCTTCCCAGTACTTTACCCTAAATCGAAAATAAAGAAGTAAACAACCCACTATACACCTGAAATGAAACGACCTAGAAGAAATATAAACACAGAAAACAAGACCTTCATAATCCTCCACGGAACATTAGTAGCTCTTCAAGAAATTACTTTCTTGCAAAAGAGGCGACACAGGCCTAGAGGCTGAGTGAACTGGCTGCGGCCGGTACTCGGCTGAAAGGCAGGAAGCGCCAAGGGATCCTAACTTCTGCAGAGGTGCAGCGAGAGGACGCTCTAGAAATAGGGAATCAATGCAGAACTCATAAGGACGCCCCATTCCTGGTTCTTGGTGCCTTTGATAGAAGACCGAAGCTAGTACACACACACACACACACACACACACACACACACACACACACAGAGAAAAAAGAAAAAAAAATAGGAAAGCGGGCCAGCGGCCTCAGCTACCCCAGACCCGCTGGTTAACTTAGAAGACCACGGCGGTTCCCCCAACTTTCCCGCAGCAGTCGAGGACGTCGCCAGCCTCTTTACTTTTCCTGGGGCAAAAGAAAACAGCAAATCCAATCTAGTTTCCCCACCCTCTCTCCTCCCCCTCTCTCTACTACTGTAGTAAAACAGTTAACAGATCAAAAGCACAATCATGTCCAAATGTGATCAGAGCGCACAATGCGAAATATCTACCTCGGAGTCGAGAGCTTTCTTCTGTAATATGTCTGTTGCCTGGCTTCTCTTTTGCGTGTAACCAGCTGCAGAGATTTTCCGATTTGGGATTACAGGCTTGGACCCGCGCTGCCAAATTAAGAAGTGGAATCCGGAGTGGGGGTTGGGGGAGAAAGGGGGGAAATAAATAAATAAAAAGTCCATGATAATTAAGGGAATTTTGCAAGCCACTCATCGCCTTTCCCTCACCCCAAACAGGAAAACGTAGAGGACAAAGTTTATGAAGTCAGGAAACAAAGACAGAAAACCACTTGTTTCCTCACACAATAGCAGGGCTAGAGTCACCCAATCACCTACCCCGCAGAACACTCGGCGTGTCTACTTTGTAATTATTCCGATACAAGAAGCATCGTTTTTCCCTATAAACCACATTTCAAAGGACCATTGTGTTGTAAAGAAAATGAAAACCAACCCAGGCAACCTGGTTCTGATTTGGCTCAGTACCCCTCTGCTAAGCTACACGAAAAATTTCAGAATTGACTCGTTCTGGCAACAAGTGCTACAAGAGCTTAAGCACACATCGCGCTTATTCACGCAGCTCAGGAAAGGAGGGGGTGGAATTACAATATATGCCTCTAGTTTCTATTCTAGAAATGTCAGCGCATTTCAGTTTCCCGTTATTAATCATCCAGCCATCGTTTTTTTTCCTTCTGCAGTTAACACTAACAAACATTGCTGGTAACAACACCAAGATTTTGGTGGCTGTACAGTTAGCTATCCAGTTCCCCAAGAAGTTATGTATAAGCATGCTAGCCAAAGAAATAAAAAGACTCAGGCATAATTTCAGTGTCCATATTTCAAAAATTTATTTATCTCAAACTGTGCATAATGGAGTAAAAACTTAAGTTGAAAATGTAGCTGTTATAAGGATGGTATTAGTTCAAATATATACATGGATTCTCGGCAGCCTGATTCCAATAACAGAGCCGAATCTTTCAAAATACAACTACGGAAAATAAAAGGGGGAGAAAAAAAACCTCAAAATATCACAATTTACAGAAATATTACAAACCATAAGAAAATATTTCAAACACAGTAATTCCATATCTTTTATGTGAACAAAATGGAAGAGTGGGATTGAACAAAAGCTATTATAAATTACCAACGATATCAACCTGCATGGACATTTTTTTTTTTTTGCCTTTAACAGTAAGTTAAAAATTTAGTACAATCTAGAACGTTTGCCCTAAACAAGACCACGAAAATGGTCTTGCCAGTACTTGCTCTCATGTTTTCCTTTTGTACAATTTTAAAACTAAAATGTTCAAATGCGAATAAACTCCTTCCTTGTTTGTAACGGTCCTAAATTTAAGCTGCAGAATCAAAACCCAGCAAGAACCCTTTCCTCGAAAAATATTGGCAAATTCTCAGCTTATAAACAATGGACATTTGATTGCCATGTTTATCTCGATAAATACTGTACAAAAGTTGCTTGCAAATATTAAAACTTTTTTTCATCGCCCGGAGTCTAGCTCTAAATATTACTGGTAAAGACTTTTGCGAACTCCCTGCGAAGCGCCTAACGTACCACTAGAACTTTAAAAAAAAGTTTTGCGTAGTTTTTTTTTTCTCCTCCAGATCTATACATGGTCCGATTCCCCCGCCCTCCCCGCCGCCCTCAGGTTTTCTCTGTACAAAAATAGTCCCCCAAAAAGAAGTCCCAAGATCTCTCATAAAAGTTTTCTAGTCGGCATCACGGTTTTTGCGTTAATTTGGATGGGATTGGTGTTTTTATCCCGCGGCTGTCATTTTGCTGCGGAAGATTTTTTTTCCTTTTGAGCACATCAGATTTTTCTTAACTCTCCTCTTTTGCACCCCTCCCAATTCCCTTGTATCTCTTTGAAAATCTTTCCCCTTCTCCAGTTCGCGGTCCGGCCCTCACATGTGCGACAGGGGCAGTGTGCCGTTAATGGCCGTGCCGGGCACCGGGCCGCTCTGGTAGTGCTGGGCCATGTGCAGTCTACTGGGCGCAGCGGGCTCCGGCACCTCGGCGCCGGGGAGGTACATGCTGATCATGTCCCGGAGGTCCCCGGCCTGGCAGGGCGCCCTGGAATGGGAGGAAGAGGTAACCACGGGGGGGCTGGAACTGGCCTCGGACTTGACCACAGAGCCCATGGAGCCCAGCGCCATACCGGGGGTGCCCTGCTGCGAGTAGGACATGCTGTAGGTGGGCGAGCCGTTCATGTAGGTCTGCGAGCTGGTCATGGAGTTGTACTGCAGGGCGCTGACGTCGTAGCGGTGCATCGGCTGCATCTGTGCCGCGCCGTGAGCGTTGAGGCCCGGGTGCTGCGGGTAGCCCAGCTGCTCCTGCATCATGCTGTAGCTGCCGTTGCTCCAGCCGTTCATGTGCGCGTAGCTGTCCATGCGCTGGTTCACGCCCGCACCCAGGCCGGCGCCCACCCCAACCCCGCTCGCCATGCTGTTCCCGCCGGGGGCCAGCAAGCCTCCGGGAAGCGTGTACTTATCCTTCTTCATGAGCGTCTTGGTTTTCCGCCGGGGCCGGTATTTATAATCCGGGTGCTCCTTCATGTGCAGAGCGCGCAGCCGCTTGGCCTCGTCGATGAACGGCCGCTTCTCGGTCTCCGACAAAAGTTTCCACTCGGCGCCCAAGCGCTTGCTGATCTCCGAGTTGTGCATCTTGGGGTTCTCCTGGGCCATCTTACGCCGCTGCCCCCGGGACCACACCATGAAGGCGTTCATGGGCCTCTTGACGCGGTCCGGGCTGTTCTTCTGGTTGCCGCCGGTCGCCGCCGCCGTGGCGTTGCCTCCTCCGCCGCCGCCCCCCGAAGCTTGCTGCGGGCCCGGCGGCTTCAGCTCCGTCTCCATCATGTTATACATGCGGGCGCTGGGCGCGGGCGCGGCCCGCCGGCGGCCGCCGACCCTCGGCCCGGCCGGGACTGCGGGGGCCGCGCGCGGGGGCCGGGATACAGGGGCCGCGGGCGGGGGCGTCGGTGTGCACAGACCTGCGCGGAGATCTGGCGGAGAATAGTTGGGGGGAAGCGGAGCTCGAGACGGGCGAAGTGCAATTGGGATGAAAAAACAGGCGCTGTCCTCCTCGGGCCGCCGCGATTGTTGTGATTAGTTTTTGGAAAGGCTTAAGCCTCGGGCTCCAAACTTCTCTCCTTTCTTTCTCTCTCCTCTTCTTTCTCCCAGCCCTAGTCTTAAAGAGGCAGCAAAGTACTTTTCCCTTTTTGCAAACACTCTCTTCTCTGCCTTGACAACTCCTGATACTTTTTTGAACAAGTTAATAGACAACCATCCATGTGATGGGGGCTGTCAGGGAATAAATGGGTTTCCGGCGGCCAATCAGCGAGCGCCGGCTCCTGCGCCGGAGCCCAGCCTCGCCAGAGGGTTTTGCATGAAAGGGGGCGGGGCCTGCCGCGCCGCCGAGCCGAGCCAGGCAGAGCGCTGTGCCCCGAACCGCGCGGGGGAGGCGGGCCCGCAGCCTGCAGCCGGCCGCGGGGGAACCTTTGTATCCCCCCCCGTTCTCAGCAACAGGTCACGGCGCACGCCTGTTCGAAGGAAGTGGGTAAACAGCACCAAGACGACAACTCCTTTCCCCCATGCTACGGAATATTGGCTCTCCCTTGGGTACATAGGGGTGGATGGGGCACGGGAAGCTGGGGCCAGGGTGGGGCAAGGCCCTTGGGTGGTTCAGGGCGACCGTCCAACTAGTATTTCAGGAAGCTGGCAGGGCCGGAGGTGGTGTGCCATTGTTCCTCCGCTCATCCGCGGCACTGCTCGCTGTCCCAGCCCCTCTTCCAACCTTGTTGCCAACACCCACTCACCCCCTCTTCTCACAGTACAGACAAGAAGTTAGACCCAAGACTCAGGCCTCAGCGCCCTCCTGGCTTCCGCGTCATCGGCTCTGTTCCCAAGCACGAGTCCTCTGCCCATGTGGCTGACTGTAGAGCAGAAACAGGGCCAGGCCTAGTTCACAGCCTTCTCCTAGGCGGACTCAGGTGTGGCCCAAGGAACCGCAGCACGTGTCCTCAACCCTAACTCCCTCCTCCACCAATCTGTCCCATCCATAGGGTGCAAAAGGCAAAACTTGAACTCTGCTCCCTCTCTTTCTAACCCCCAACCCCGACACGAGATTGTTTCAGGGGTTGGCAGTTTCAGATGAGAGCTTGGGAACGAAAGAATCAACAGAAAGAAGCTGCAGAGTGCAGGGGATGGGGGAGGGTCACGCAACTTCCTGGCATCCCACCGCGAGGCGCGGAGGTGGCATTTGGGCTGCGCTCGCAAACTCCCTCCCACGCAGCGTTCCCAGGATGGGGCAGCGCAGCGGGCTTGCCCCTGCTGCCTGGCACCGTGGTAGTCGCAGAGGCCCGGCCGAGAGGCGCCGGGGCCTGGGAAGCGCATGGGGTCCAGAGGTACAGGTGCAGGCGGCGTGCGCAGAGAAGGCCCGCCGAACCCGAGGAGCCGGGACCGAGCAAGCCCAGGCTCTGGGAGAATGGACTGGGGGCGGGGGTAGGGGCTCGAGAATCTTGCCTGCCCGGGACCCGAGAGGGTAATTTTAGCCGATCTCCCATTGTCCAGACGTAAAGATTTCAATCGGCAGGCGCTCAAAAAGCCCAGAGCCACTGCACCACGTCCGTTACAAATAGGTAGTTTTGTTTCTCTTGTTGTCGCTACACGGAGTCAAACAAAGCCCCGTCTAAGTTTCCTTCCACTCTCTTGTTGGAACCTTTGTGGCTAAAATGCACTTGGGTACAAAAGAGGGGAGAGAAGGAAGAAAGTCCTGATGCCATTTTTTTTTTTAAATAAAGAGCTTAAACCATCGGGGTTACTTATTTTCTTTCTTTCCCCCCCCCCCCCAGCAATACTCTCTCAGCCCCTCCTCCCCTCATCTACCTCAACTCTGCCTAAAGAAAACGTTCAGAAGGGTATCTGCCGGCCACGCTCCGTTCATTGTCCTTACAAACTGCACTGTTTATTCTTCTCTCGGCCCACCACCGCCTCTTCCCCACCCCCACGTCACCAATCCCTATTCTCCCAGGCTTGACTGTTATTGTCACACTCAGCTAACTATGCCCACTTTAGAGCCAGAAAAGTTGTGGTAAAGAAATTTTTGTAAACTTGAAATAAATAATTTCTTCTCTACTCCACCCTCTCTCTGCCCCAGCTTCTCCTTAAGTTTTGGTTGCTTTAGTTCTTGGGAACCTGGAAAGGACTTATAGAAACGCGTAAATATTTGGAACTCTTTAAATTAAAGCATTGTTTTCTGCTTAATGGGGGTGTACTATTACGCTCAACACGAATCTCTGGAGACTAGAGCAAAGGTTGAGCTAGGGAAGGCGGCCACCGACTTTTCAGAGCGCCTAGTTTCTGAGATGTGGTTGCTGCGCCCCCTGCTGGTGGACTCGCTTTTCTAAGTCTGCTTTTACCTTTAAAAGAAGGTGTGTAAAAATAAAGTTAAAAAAAAAAACGAGGAGGATGGAAGATCAAACTAATTACACATAATCTAAACAAAAGAAAAGTTAACATATCATATAAACCGTGGGACGAAATCATAAGAATCAAATTTAATTTGCTTAACTTAGAAATGTACATAGAACCGCCAGATAAGTGGGAGGTTAAACGAGGGGAAAATAGGTATAAATTATGAGATTCAAAGTATGAATGAATTATGATTGTCCGCGCGCCACGAAGGGCAGGCCGAGCATTCACTTTGTGATTGTGTATGTATCGGTAGGTGCTTAATAGCATTTTTCTGAAAACTTAGAAAGAGCTTATGGATAATTAAGTTTGAAGAAAAAAAAAACCAAGGAGTTGATGTGGACAATGGTGGTGGCGAATATTTATTAATATAAATACTGATAATGGATGACGATAAAAGAACATCTCTTTAAATCTTGATATCTTTCTTTCAAGGTTAGTAGGAAGAGGATCTTTTTTTCTTCCCCCATTGGGATAGTCTGAACCTCTCAGATGTGTGTTTGCACCTGAACTCTATAATAATCTACTTAAGGAGGGTAAGGGGTCTGGCTAGGTCTCTTGTTAATTGCTTTATCATATGAATAAACTATGGGAGTGCATTACAGTCGTGTTATCATTTGCAGTATTTATTTGCAGCTTTATTTTAATTAAGTCTACTGTACTTATCAGTGGCAATAAACTAATGGTGGCTGGTGTTTATGCATAATAATGTGCGGCGAAAATAAGATTAAAGAAGTTGGTGGTAGCAAAACCCATTTTCTCATTAGAATATTTTTAGAACATATTGAAAAAAATTAGATCACTAGCCACCCGATTTCAATCCAACACCATCATAGTTCCCTAAGTATAATAATAACAACTATAACAGCCCCAGCCCATGACAGAGGCAAGCCTCTTTTGGGTTATAATAGCTGACTACAGTACCAGCGACAATACACTATCAACTAGCAGACAATCAGAAAAAGACTTGGAACAGAGTGCTACATCCTCTGAGAATTTAAAATGTTGCTACTGGCATAGTTGATGAAAATTGGAAGTGCTTCATCTAATGTAACACTTCCTTCACGGGAAGCAAAAAGCTATACACTTTTAGACCGGCATTAGTGGATAGCATATGCCTGGAGTAATCAGATTTTATTTTGTTCTGCTATTGGCCCAAGCCAGAAGCCTTAACTGCCAAGTATAGCCTAATTTTATTTAAAAATCTTTTACATTTTTCTCTCCTTGAGTATTATATCTGAAGCCAACTGACAAGGTTGTGGAGGTGCGGACTGTAGGCTTATTTTTTTCTTCTTAGTGGCAAATAGAGGTTTAAGTTGCAGTAATTAGCGAGAACTAGCCAAGCATCTTACTATTATGATGCTTGTTAAAAACGCTTCGCTCCTGCATCTGCATTTGAGTGGGTTCCCCTCCTCTCCTAATCTCCTTATGGAAATGAAGGAGAACGGCAGGGGACCTGCAGAGTCTCGGAGAATGCCCTTGTTAACTGGAATTTCTCAGCATTGCTAATTAGCAGAGTTTGACGACCACCAGTATTGGGGGAAAGCTCTGTTTAACCACTCGCCAACCATTCCGAGGAAGAGCAGACTAATTTTATTTTGTAATTAAAATCTGAAAAGGGCCCTATTTGACAGTTAGGGCTATGAGAGTTTTATCTCCCCGAGAAATAATTACTGCCTTGATAACTCAATTTTCTGAAAAATGTCAACTGTGGGCTCCAAAAGTTTTAATTTCATTACATAAGGAAAAGGAGCAAGAAAAATAGGAGAAAATGTACAGAAAGGCGTTCTAATTCTGGAACTGGTTAAATATATTGGGAACCAGCTTTAACCAAACGAAGTACCCCCACCCCCCTTTTGTTAAGTTCCTCTGTCCTTTAAACACTAACCTTCTAAGTGTCTCTTCTGACCACAACCATAGCAGGGTTCCTTCTGCAGCAAGGAAAATTACATCGGAGCCTGGCATTCAAGAAGCAAATAAATTCACAAAAAAAACTGAAATACAGAGACTATGGAAAGTTCGTGATTTTAAAAGCCAAAGACACAGTGAATGTTGAAAGGTTTAGGAAATGGCTGAAGAATCTGACGAGGTTCTATCTGTCTCTCCCCCAATACTATAGGAAAACAGAGAATGCATTTTCCCTCCTGCTCTCTAAGTCTCACACACACACACACACACACACACACACACACACACACACACACACGCCGGGTCAATCTACATGGCAGGTGGGGAGACTACTGAGCCTTCAGAAGGACCAGAGCTTTAAGATTTAGGAAACACAGATGAAGAGACATGCATTTAGAAGATTTATTTTCCAAATAAATAAGTGCACAAAAACCACATATCTTCCAAAAATAATCAACAAGAAATGTGCTAGGGAAATTAGGATATGGAGAGTTAAGATAGGATTTAGAAAATGAGTCCCATCTCTGTGAAGCTTCCTTTCCTCTGACCTAAGTTTTCTTCACTGGAAAGCCTGTAGGGGATTCCTTAATTTTCATAGTATGACTTTGAGGAAAATGGCTGTCCTTTCATTGAGGCCTTACCCATCCCACTTTCTTCCTATGTCCAGTGTTATATTTGGTAAGTGTGAGAGATGACTGACAGGGTCCATAATCCATTTTTCAAGATGCTACAAAGAACGACCACAGACTTCTATCCCTTTTTGTTTACCATATGGATACAAGGTACGCTACTAGTTTAAAATTACTTAATCATATTTTTTTTTCTTGTGTCTCTCCAGGACTTTGCCTTTAATTTTCAGAAGTGGTATTATATGCAACAAATGGACAAGGGGCTGTTGAAACCCAGACCCAATTTTACCAAATAATTTCCCTCAAGAGCTGCAAGGACCCTTGAAACCTGAGGAATGCAGGGTGGTCTGCCCAGTGACCATTGTGCTCAATTCATTCCTCTCTCACTGATGAGGTAAATACATTTAAAAAAAGAGTTTGGCAGTTAGAAACTTAATATATTTCCCTCTTGCTTTGAACTGTATTTTTTTTTTTGTAAAAAAAAATCGCATATTCAAGTCTCCTGGGCTGTATGTAAAAATCATACAACTTACAATGGTTCATATATTTTTACATCTTTCAGATATTCCAGATCAATTAATTTTTTTCCTGGGCAGAGGATTCACATGTCACTATTTTTCATTTCCATTTCATGAATTATCAACCCTGAGATTCTGTTTCTACCACTGCTGTTGCTGGGGGAAATGTCCAGGGAAAAATGGGAGGGGTGGGGGAGGTGGATCACCAGATAGTCCAAACACTCCAGAGGGACTTTAGTCCTTTTGCACCTCCAAATCATTGCTTGGAAGTCTATGTATACACTTATTTGATAGCCTAATATTTTGGGCAATTCATCCTACCAAAGGCGTCCATATGTCCTCTTTTTGTCCTATGGCCATGACTGTTTCCGTAATTTAAAGAAAAAGATGTTCCTTTAGAATTTTCTAGCTGCAATTACTTTATTTAGTTGTGCCATCTAAAAACAATCCTGAGCCTTCCTTGAGATTTTCCTGACCCATATTAAGTGACAGCAATGCAGGCCGGTGACATGTGACTGCTGCAGCAAAGTCCAAGTAGCTGGAACACTTAGCCCGGGGCTCGGAGCTCTGTCTTTCCTCGGTGACCTCACATAACTTTCTGCCCTGTGTCACTCAAAAGCTTCCTTTCCGGGGAAGCTCAACCCGATGGTACGAACAACACAAAGTGATAAGCCTCAGAAAGCAAGGGTCTTAGGGACCCCCAAGAGCAACTCCGAAGGAAGGGGAAGGGGCAGATCTGCTTCACTGGATTGGACCGCTTTTTCTCAGGAAATACAGGAAAGCCTTCCACCTGTAGCATGACAAGAAGTTAAGGCAAACCTGTGTGGTGAAAGTCACCCACAATCACCACCCGACCTCAATGAAGCCAAGGCTGCTTGTGGATGGTTTGCCCGTGGCTCCTGCTAAAGTGTTATGAATCGCTGTGCTCCCATCCTGTGCGGGCTGGCATCCTTCAGGCCTTCTGTGGACACCAGGAGGCCGCTTCCAAGAGCTCTTCGAACCTCAAAGGCGATGATGTCTGAGAAGTCATCTCTCCCTGAGGCCCACTTCTGCTTGTCCTCAGCATCCCTCTCAGCCCCAGGCTCTGAGTTGGGCTTCCAAACCCATTCCTGCGGAATTCTCAGATCGCTGGCCTGATAATCTTTAAAGCCTTCTTCTTAGCTGGGGCTCTGACTTTTATCTCTCCTCCCACCCTTCTTGGCTTTTTGTTGGCGGCCCCCACTCCTTCTTCCTCTCTCACCCACCCCCCCTTAATTTGGAGATCACTGACACGCTATGCCATAATGAGTCCTTCAGAAACTGTTATGATCTATGGTGACAGTCTCTACACCTAATTCACAGATTATTGACAAGCACCGTGGGCTCAGTGGTGTCAAGTTGTACTTGTGGTATCTGTACTCTTCAGCAGCCCACGTAGCTGCTGGGCTCTGGTTCTGGAGCCACGGCTTGACAGTTTATTGAGAGATGATCATCTATCTCTAGCTCTACTCCTTTCAGTCTGGTCAGGTTCTCTCCCTGGCTCTTTGTTTGGGACTTAAATTCCAGGAACTAAAGGTTTTCCAGCATTTAAAAAACGAAGAAGACTAAACTTAATAAACGAAAGCTCATTCTCGAACCTGGATCTTATTAATGAGCCTTGCCCCTGCCCCATCTCCAAATAGCCTGCCCAAGTCCAAACCACACACCCTGCTTCTCAGCGTTTCAAGCTTGGGAGGTAGGGAGGGAGAAAAGAAGGAAGGAAGGGTTGAGGACTTGGCCTGGACTCAGTGGACCTAAGCTAAGTTGGCCCACCCTGCTGGCTGGCTCACAGCATCTCGAAAGACTCACTACTTTACAAAGCAGGGCGCCCAGCCAACCCGCTAGGGCTCAAGCCTGGATGCGGCGACTACAGACCCAAAGCGCCTGCCACGCCCCTAAAGGGTACAGCGCGGCTGGGGAGATCCGGCGGGATGCCAGCCCCAGGAGGCTCTGCTTTCTCGGAGAACTCAGCCCCTGTTTGGCGGCCTTCCTAGTCTCTAAAGGTGGAGGGGCCTCCTCCCCGCTGGCAGTCCTGTGGCGTGGGATTGGAGCCGGGGCTCAGCCACCTGCGGCTGCAGAATCACAATGCAACCGAGCCTGGGTGGCGCGCTCAGGCCTGGCTCACCCACTGGCTCACTGCTTCTTGTTCAACCTGGCTGTGCAGTCTCCCCCGACCTTGCTTAGTTGCGGAATTGGCGGGTTGCACGTCTGTCTCCGCTGACCTTTGCCTAGGTCTTCTGTCCGCATGGTGGAGAGAGGGCTCGACCACTGCCAATTAATTCTTCCACACTCCCCAATGGCGGTTGCAGTCCGCTTCCGAGGCAGGGCCTGTTCTTGGCTTCTCTACTTTTCTGCTCCGCGAGACAGATGACCGCAGCGCTGGGACCCAGGACGCCCAAGAAGCGTCCTCCAGGCTCCTCGGTGCGCGTGGGGGGCGGGGGGCGGGTCACAAGGCTAGTCCCAGGTTGGGATTTCCCTAACCAGGCCTAGCCTCTTCGTGGAGAACAGGGTGGAGGTGCCGAGGCAACGACTCCTGAATGCCCATCATTTCGACAGACTGTCGCGTAGATTTCTCAAAAGCTGGATATGTAGCCCCCTCTCCTCCGAGATCCGATCCCGGAATCAGATGAGAGGGTATGTCATCGCGCGGAGCGACTCCTTTAAAAACCTTCTTGGATCCGCTAATCTGGTGGAGGAATAAACACATCCTCAAAGGCAGATATGCAGAGATGCGGCATTAAATGTGCATAATGCTACCCTGTTAGGAAATGTTAAGCTAGGTTCCTATGGCAAGTCCTAACCTTGCGGATAAAAGTTAAACGGCAAACACGTCCCCGAAGTAGGAAATGGTCATTTTGTTCATTTGTTGATGGTTTCTTCTTTTTATTTTAAACTAAACAAACCAACATTTCCCGCTTTGTTGGCAATTCAGAGGCTGTGTTCTTTTTGTAGTCCGTCTTTCTGAATCAATCACAAGGCGGCTACTTTCCTTCCCTCGCTGACAGAAGTTACAGCTCTTTCTTACACAGACACGTTTGGAAGTATTAAACAAAACAAAACAAAACTGTTTCCAGGATAACTTGGATTCCTAGCTAATAAAATGTATCACATACCAACCTCCCCTGAAATTCTACATTGATATCAAAGTAAAAAAGACACCTGTTTGGTAGACAATAGCTGGGATTTTAACCGATTGTCAGGAAGAAAAAGTTTGGTCAAGAGTGGTTTGAGGGGAAGAGAGGGGAGGGGAGGCAAATACTTGAAGGAGAGATTGGACTTTTAATTACATTCTGGAATCAATAATCAAATATAAACGGGTTACTTCATCCACTAGAGACCCAAGCACTTTATATTTGGAAACCTTGTATCTGAAACGCAGCTGGCGTTTAAGCGAAGCACTCTTCTCTTTAGTGTTATTTTGTGAAAAGCAGACACGTGGAAGAAGCATTTTTCTTTCTATTTCTCTGTGGTACCATCGCATAGCCTCTAAAAGAAGACCCCCAAACCAAGCCAGGATGGGAGTGGGGGGGGGCGAAACTGGAGTGTAAGGAGGAATGTCATTTTTTAAAGAAATGGAATTGAAAAAAGTAAAATCTCTTTGGTTTTTGATGAATTATAGTTATCTTTTCGGGGCATAAAACCTTGTTTCCGCACCCCTACTTCCTTTTCTGAGGGCAATAGTTTTATTTAACCCCAGGGCAAGGGCTGAAGCGGTTTCGGGAGGGCGCTGTGCATCTCCCACTGCGTCCAATAGGGGGCGCTGGCACGAGACCACGGAGTCGCTTCACTTCTGAGCTACTCCCGGCCCGACCGCGACAGCCGCTGGCGGGGTCGAGCATAGAGCTTTCGTCTTTGCGGATAAAAAGAGATTAAAGGCTAAATTCTTTGTGTGTGTGTGTGTGTGTGTGTGTGTGTGTGTGTGTGTGTGTGTGCGCGCGCGCGCGCACGTGTGTGTATATATGAAAGAGCGTATCAGTTTTAACCAACTACGAAAATGTAGAGCTTTGATGTTCTTATAAAGAAACTCCTATGGGTTGTAAAATTATAAGGTTTCTGAGCCAATACGCAGCTACACTGTGTGTGGAAATTATTTAATTAAAAATATATTTCCCATACGTTCATAAGATCCTTTAGAAGTAGTTTAAAAGCTGACGCTTATTCTTTTGGCTGGCCTGTTGACCCTGCCACAAGTTTCTAATACGTTTATTTTAGCTGTGTTGAAGGCCCTTCTGTTAATTCGAAGGGGAAAAAAGAGACCCAAATATTTAAATCCCTCACTGCTCTGGTCTGTTTCCTTCCATACTTCCATACTTTCTTTAAACGGGGGCAGTTATGTGATGGACACCTTTTGCTCTGTTGGCGCCTCAAAGACGGCTATAAATGACCAAAAGTAATTCTAATAGGAAAAGCCCGGTGTTGGACCACATAACCATCATAGTACAAGAAATCTAAGTAAAATTGTAACCCACCCACCCCCACTCTAACTTTAAAAAAAAAAACTACCCTTCACCTGTATTTAAATAGCGTGTCTTTAATTACAGCGGCGGGGGTTGCCTGAGGCTGGAATGAAATTAGCAGTCATTACCGTCCTTTAACTCCGTGGTGCTTTGATCAGCACTAGATTAGTTTTCCAGTTCTAACAAAGGCTCTACAGCAAGCAGTGGGCTGTAAATAAGACCGCGCGACCTGCCCTCAACACCTTTTCTCTTGTCAATCATAGCTTTATCATTCAGCCCAAGATTAATCTTTATCTACCAAAATTTTACATAGGAAAAAAAAAAGAGGAAAAAGAAGGAGGAAAAGAGGAGGAGGAGGAGGAGGAGGAGGAGGAGGAGGAGGAGGAGGAGGAGGAGGAGGAGGAGAAAGAAGGAAAGGGAGGCCCCTGGCCACTGCACGCCTAGGTGACAGAGGTCTTCAGGAGCCTCCTTGAATTGCGATGACGGGCGGGTGTCAGGATGCGTGATCCTCAGACTGGCCTTCCCACCACACTTCTCAGGCTGAGAACCCCCCCCCCCCCGCCCCGCACTGCTCATCCCCACAGGGCCTCGCTCCACAAATCAAACAGACATCCATCCTCTCCTCGTCTTGGAGGCAATACGCGCGCCAAAATCACCTGTACTAAGTTTCTGGACCGAAAAATACCTATCTCTTCTACTAAGTGCAAAGCATAGCAAAACCAAACAAAACCAAACCAAACCAACCAACCAACCAAACGAGCAACAACAACAAAAATCCCGCAGCTTCAGCGGCGACAAAACCCTTTCCTGAGCGTGGGGTGGCGAAGGCAATGTCGTTCGACTTGTCATTAGAGGGCGCCAGAGAGTAGCCCACTACCCTAGCCTGCATTTCTCAGCCCTCCCAGCCTCCTCAGCCTCTGTATTCCCTCTCAGGTAATACTTCTTGATGATCCTGCCCCCTTGCGTTTCTATCCCCCTCTATTCCAGTTGCATAAAGAATGAAGGTTCGTCATGTCCCCTGCCTCACTTTTTTTAAAATGCAAGCTCTCTTTCACCCCAATTCCAACCCCCCCCCCTCCAGTCCCAACAGGGATTTAAGTGAGCCCTTCGGCATCTGTACCTTTCATTCCAAGTCACTGCGGTCTGCACAAGGCTCTTAGTAGGAGAGCAATACTAGAATTTAACAGTTTTAAGATGGAAACCCAAATTTTTCATTACTGGATTTACCTATGGGGATTCACGGATGTTTCTTAGTTTTTGCTTAAAAAGAAACACACACACCCCTTTCATACATACATACACCACCTTGATTACGTTCAGACCTTAAAACTATCTGCTCAAAAGAGAATAAAATGTCACTTCAATTCTGCATTTGTTAAAGAGATCTTAATTAGCATTTAATTCCCAAACTTAACACCTTCAGACTTAAATCGGCCTGTGTTAACTGCCACACAGGGTGGGTATCCAGATCTCTTAAAGGTCTCTCTCTCTCTCTCTCTCTCTCTCTCTCTCTCTCTCTCTCTCTCTCTCTCACACACACACACACACACACACACACACACAAAGAGGCAGAATGAGAGGAGAAGAAAGTGAGTGAGTGTGTGTTGGGGGGTGGGGAGAGGGAGCTAGCCTTGAATGTCAAAGTTGGGTTGCAAGCTACTTACGCGACCATGCCAGATCAGGGTGTTGTCTTGTAGCAGTTTGATTGGCAGGTAAAAAAGCACTGAACGTGAAGGCTCCGGAGCCTCTTGTCAGCCCAAGGTGGATCACTCCTCACCGGACAGAACGAGTTGAAGGAGCTCGCACTTCCCCCTCTTCCTCCATCCAAGGCACGGAGAATCCATTTCGGCTTTTCTTCGACCAGTCTCTCCCATCAGCGTCCTGCCTTATGTGCACCGCCTTACACCAGCCTCCAAGACCTAGCCTAGCTTTGCCTCTGCAATCCCCTGCAACAAGAAAAATCGTTTATGGCTTAAAACCCCAAATGACTGATTTTTTAAAAGAGAGAGAGAGAGAGGGAGAGGGAGAGAGAGAGAGAGAGAGAGAGAGAGAGAGAGAGAGAGAGAGAGAGAGAGAGGGTGAGGGGGAGAGAGAGGGGGAGCGGGAAGAATGCACCCAGAGAACAACAAAAAAGTCAGTTATCCTAACACGGCTCTGTCCCCCACCGTACAGAAGAATAAAAAAAAAAAAACAAGCTTTATGTTTTTCAGTGGGTATTCAAAGATAATTTGATGCCATTGTTTCTGCTACAGATGGTTCTTTTAAATACAATAACACGGCTCTTTGTGCAGGCTACTCACAATAAAATCCAAAGCGTTCCCCTGAATAACCATTTTGTTCTCTCTTGTATGGGGCCAACAAAAGATTCCGTGAGGTAATGGGTTCTGTTTATTGAAGCCCATAGAATAGGGGTTTGATAAAGATTTTTTTTTTTAAGCAGAAGACCTTGGAAGGTCGGGCTGATCTCTTCATATTTTTTTATTAAAATATTTGTCCAATACATTATTCCTTGGTGCAGCTGCAAGCTTCCTCCTCAATTCTTAATCAGCCCAAACATCTGTCTCTTGAAGGGTTTAAAAATCTGCATGCAATTGTATCAGTAGTGCAGTAACCTTATGAAACCCCAAATCTTCAGGCTCAGTACAGGCTTGAAGGCAATGCAGTTTCAACTGCCTGTGGCTGAAAGGACGGTTGCGGGAGAAGAGACAGGCAATCCCAGTTCCAATAACTTAAGGAAATGTAGCTTTCCTCTCCCCAGGCTGGCTGACCATGCTACCAGATGAATCAGACATATGCATAGTAACAAGGACTTCTTCCATCCTGAGCCGTGCCTCCCCTCGGCCAGCATCCTCCCTGTGCGCAGGAGGGGCAGGGGGCAAGGCATGTTTTTCCCCCAGCTAGCCGTCCTCTCTGCTAATCTAAAAATCCTAGGCTGGGAGCCTAGGTTGAGAGGAAGCAGTTAAAGGTCAGTCTCTAACACTCCGTGAATCCTACTCTTAGCTCTCTTTCATTCATTCCTAGCTACTTGTGACTCTGAAGGGTACCAGGAACGGACTGATGGCCAACCTCCAGCCGCAGTGCCGATTTCTCAGGGTGGCTCTTACAACCAGCTGCTCCCTTTCTTTCAGTTGCTTCCTCTCACGTAGGAAACTGAACATGAAAACTCAAAGAGGGACCGAACCCTGAGCAGCGCCCCCACACTGGAACAGGAGACACTGCAGGGAAGTGGTGAGTTTTTGGCGGATCTTTCTGGGTTCATGGGTGATGCTCTTTCTGGATACGTGGACGATGCACTGCTCTTTAGGTCTGCAGGAGCCCAGAGCCACAGTCTCTACTCTCCTGACTTGTTCTGTCAGTGTTATTTGGGGCAAGACAGCAGTCTAGGAAAATCCCTTTCATCTTAAAAACAAGTTTCAGTGAATCCCCCCCCCATTATTACTCCTTTTTTTCCCCAGAAACCTCCCAAATAAAAGACACCCAAACAGGTCGTTAATAAACCTATATCATCTTCTTTCTTTTCCTTTAGGAAGAAATTCTGTTATTGGTTTACAAGTGGACATCTCACAAGAGATTTGGGGAGGATGAACGTTAGAAACAAAACCTTGGCAGCAAAATCATTTTTGGGCTTATTTTTCAATAATTTAATTTCTAAATTACTTGAGATGGTGTCTTACAATGCAGCCCCAGTTGGCCTGGGACTCACTATGTAGACCAGGCTGGCCTTGTTGCATCTGCCTCCAGACTGCTGGGATTAAAGAGGCGCACCCATCACACCTGTCTTAAATTATTTATTGTATAAGTTGTTGAGATAAGCAACCTAATATAAGTCTGAAAAGAATAAAAGTTGTGGCAGTACTATAAAAAGTTAAGGCTCTCTCTCTCTCTCTCTCTCTCTCTCTCTCTCTCTCTCTCTCTCATAGTTATTTTTGGTTCAGTGTTTCTCTGAGTAGTCCTGGCTGTCCTGGAGCCAACTCTGTTGACCAGGCTGACCTTGAACTCAGAGATCCTCCTGTCTCTGCCTCCCCAGTGCTGGAATTAAAGGTGAAGTTAAGCATTTCTTAAGACTGGTGAGTCCCAAGTGGCTCTGTAGCATCTGGATGGTAGAGCCCTCTCCTAGAATGCGTGAGATATTAGGCTTAATCCCCAGTGCTGCCAACAAGACCCTGAGCCTGTGTGAGTGTGTGTGCAGGGAGGATGGCATCTTTACGACTGGCTATGGAATGTGTGGGTATTTTCTACTTGGGGCACTGTGGGAGTGGGTTGGGTACCATACAGTCAGTAAGAACACTTCCAATTACTGTGGGGATGAGGAAGGCAAGTGTGACTTGAATGCCCACGTTGTCATAGCAACTAACTCTGGAAAGACCAGAGCGAACCATTGTACCTTTCTCCCTATGTTTCCACTATTTGGATTCACGAGAATGTGGACAAAGCTTCCCCATGTTTTTTTTTTACATGGACTGAATGAAGACTCAAAAAGATGACCTCTCTCCACTGAGGAATCTGAGACTAGACCTAAGGCTCTGACTCAGGGTGAGCAATTGTGTGTATCTTAGAAGTTGAGCCTGTACCGTCCCAGCCCTAAGAAGTTTAAAATTAGTTGTCCTCTGTCTCCTGTAAGCAATCAGGAAGGTGTGCACATGAATGTGTGTGTGTGTGTGTGTGTGTGAGAGAGAAAGAGAGAGAGAGAGAGAGAGAGAGAGAGAGAGAGAGAGAGAGAGAATATAGGTCACCCAAAGTTTCAAAAGGGTCAAAGGCTTTGCACTCAACTAGAAAGAAGTCCAGCACAATTGATGAGGGAAGGAAATGTTCCAGCAAGTGATGGTGCAAAGGCCTTTGCAGACAAGAAATCCAGAGTCAGTAGAGAGCTACTTAGAGAGAAGGAAGGAAGGAAGGAAGGAAGGACAGAGGGAGGGAGAAAGGAAGGAAAGAAGGAAGGAAGAGAGGGAGGGATGACATGATGGAGGGAGGGAGGTTTGAAAGAAGGAAGGAAGGAAGGGAGGGAGGACAGAGGGAGGGAGAAAGGAATGAAAGAAGGAAGGAAGAGAGGGAGGGATGACATGATGGAGAGAGGGAGGTTTGAAAGAAGGGAGGAAGGAAGGGAGGGAGGAAAGGAGGGAGGGAGGGAAAAAGGAAGGAAGGAAGAAAGGGAGAGAGTGAGGGAGGGAAGAAGGAAAGAAGGGGAGGGAGGAACAGGAAAGAGGGAAAGATGGAAAGGAGGAAATAAGGAAGGGATTAGGAGAGGAGGAGGGAGCAGAGAGGCTGGCTAGTCTTCCACCTCCAGCCCTGCCCCCACATCTGGAGCAAAGAGGCTGGGGAAGCAGCAGCGGCTCTCTGGGGGTTTAGATGGGCTTTTTGGAACCTAGGCTAAGTTCCACAAGTCTTCCAATGAGGAGAATGGATGAGGTTTCTTCAGAATGAGAGTGGCTAGCCCAACAGGAACCATTCAGGATGAGGAAGGAAAGAGGGAGGGAAGGAGGAGAGAAAGGCCGAGAACCTTGTGGTTGAGGAGTTGCACAGATGGCATTCCAGCTTATAGATAGCCAGCCAGGGAAGCCGTCCACTTCCCTCTGCAGAAGCCCTCAGCCATCCACGCTCTCCACAGGGAAAGCAGGGTCCGGGGGATCTCTGTATCCCCTGCGCAGGCCATGGTGATGGTGGCCTGCTGGTTACTTTTTCTGGACTTGCCCCCAGCCTGGGGAAGAGCTCTTGGCAAGCCAAGAAGGGAAGGGAATAGACACTTCCAGAGTTCAGTATTGTTAAAATGCCAACCACCCAAGTGTTCTCTTGGACCTAAACCCAAACGACTTGATCTCCTGCTACTGCTCACTCGTAGGTGGCTGGAGGGAGGCTAGTGATGTCCCTGAAGTCCATCACCCGAGGGAAGTCAGGGCTTAGGATTCAACTGTCCAAAGGCTGAGCGTCCTCCGAGCTGCAAGGCACCACAGAACCGAAGGAGTCTTCTAGGCTGTCCCTCCTCTGCTATGGTCAGCCTTATCCAGTTTCCCCCAGGTTGGAAAGTGGAGGTTAGGGAGGCCAGGCCGGGTTCTCTTAGCATCCCACCTGGCTCATGGTCCAGTCCTGTGTGGACCTTGAAGGCCTGGCCCAGATCGGAGACAAGAAGCCTCTGTGCCAAGGTGCAGAGGCCATTTGCAGGCCATAGCTTTCCAGGTTGATGCTTTTCATAAGCTTGTGTGGACCCATGGGCTGGCTCTCTCTCTCTCTCTCTCTCTCTCTCTCTCTCTCTCTCTCTCTGTGTGTGTGTGTGTGTGTGTGTGTGTGACACTACAGGCTCAGATTTTGAAATGACTTTAGAATACTTCTTCTTCTGAGCACTCAGTGTGGCCAGACTGGTTTGGGGACAGGAGCCCTGGGATTCTCCAGGGAGGACTAGGTAACAGTCATCAGGCAGGGAGGACCTGGGATGGAAAGTCTTGTTGGTGAGACTGGCTACCTCAGATGGGGGGGTTAGGTCAGCAAATCTGACTTGGAACCAGGAGTGGGCAGCTGTTAAGCCTGTAGGCTGTAAGGAGGGCATTTGCTCAGTGAGGCACACTCGGGCACTCTCTGAAGTTCCTGGTGTCAACAGACAACCTAAATCTAAGAAAAGTGAGTTTTATAACTAAGTGGAAGGTTCAACAAAAGCCAGGGCTGTTGGGAGACTGTACTGTGGACTCCCTCAAGGATACTTTTCATATATGAACTGAGATTATACAAATAACCACATGCTTTATCTGTATATTTGAAAAATATTCATTTTTAGCCAGGTATAGTGCCTCATGTTTATAATTTTACCACTCAAGAGAGGGAGACCGAGGCAGGATGAATCACTGACTCTTAGTCGAGACCACCCTAGTCTATACAGAGAGTTCCAGCCAGGAGTGGGGGTAAGGCCATATTTAAAAAAAAAAAAACAAAGAATCAAAAGTAAATATGACGAAGGGGTTGTGGCTATAGTTTGCGGAAGAGAGATTGCCTAGTGTGTGCAAGGCCTTTAGGTCCAATCACTAGAACTATAAAAAAAGAAATGAATATAAAATAAAACATGAAAAAATAAAAATAAATTAGTTGGACTCATTCTATATACCAATATGATTGACAGTCAAACACACCAATCAACAAACATATTGAGCTCTTCCTTATTTTCCACTTTTTTTTGGATGTTCTTTTGTTTCCTTAAGGTTTTTTCCTTTATTGCTTCTGAATAGAAGGCGTATATGCTAAACTGTGCATAGTGGTCCGTGTCTATGATCTCAGCACTTGGGAAGCTGAAGTAGTGAGATTGTCAGAATCTGAGGCCAGCTTGGTCTACAGAGGGAGCCCTGTCTCAAAAGAAAAATATGGATAGGGTTGGAGAGATAGCTCAGTGGTTCAGAGTACTGACTGCTGTTCTGAAGGTCCTGAGTTCAAATCCCAGCAACTACATGGTGACTTACAACCATCTGTAATGAGATCTGACATCCTCTTCTGGTGTCTGAAGACAGCTACAGTGTACTTACATATAACAATAAATAAATCTTTAAAAACAAAGACGTGATCATGTGGTTTTAAAAAAAAGAAAAGTATGGCCGGGCAGTGGTGGCGCACGCCTTTAATCCCAGCACTTGGGAGGCAGAGGCAGGCGGATTTCTGAGTTCGAGGCCAGCCTGGTCTACAGAGTGAGTTCCAGGACAGCCAGGGCTACACAGAAAAAACCAAAAAAAAAAAAAAAAAAAAAAAAATTAAAAAAAAGGAAAAGTATGAATAAAGAATATTAATTAAAACTACTAAACGTATTTTATGAACTGGTTTATAAGTTTCTTAATTTACTCATGTATTAATTTACCTGAGTGTGACTCAGTGGCGTGGTGGGTTGGAGGGAAAGCAGGGGCTGCCGGTTGTGCTGCCAGGGTGTTATTGGTACCAAGAGACTGCTGTGAAGTCTAAGGTGAGTGAGTCTTTCTGCATCAATAAAAGACTAGTGTTACCTGTGAGACCTCCAGACTCAGGCAACTGAAGCTGTTTTCAAAAGACATGTCTTCTAACAGAGTCTCGCATATCTTTGGCCTGCTCAAAGCTGGTATGTAACAGCCTTAAATTTCTGAGTCCCTTTGCGGCTGGAGAGATAGCTCAGTGGCTAAGAGCACTGGCTGCTGGTTCAGAGCGCCTGGGCTCAGTATTCAGCATCCGCATGGCAGATGGAAATCGAAAGTGCTGTCCTCAGGCATCCGACACCTTCTTCTGGCCTCCATGGGTAACAGGCATGCATATGGTGCACATACATACATACATACATACAGGCAACATCCTCAGATACAAAATGGAAAAGAAGTAAAAACTTAATAATAAAAGAATAAAAGAAGAATAAAACCAACAAGACAAAGGCAACCTTCTGCTTCTCCTGCCTGAGAAGCTGGTTCTAGGTGTGCACCTCCACAGCTGACTGCATTATTCATTTCTCAAGTCACCAGTTCCACATACCAGGCTTGAGCTTTCTGAGGCAAAGTGCTTAGCCCTACGATCACCATCACAGACCCAGGGCACAGAAGTTTGGAAAGGACCCCAATGGCATTGCCTTCTTTCTATTCCCCTCTTTCCAGGCACAAGAGCAGGCAGTTGGGCACAGGGGAAACTAGCTTACTGGTACTTTGTGGTTGTTGAGATACCATCTCACACAGTCAAGGCTAGCCTTGAACTAGTATGAAGTTGAGATTGGCCATAATCTCTAATCCCTCTGTCTCAATCTTCCAAGGGCTGGGATTACAGATGTGCCCTACCACACTCAGGCTAGCCAGCGCCAAGGATTAAACTCAGGGCACTGTGCCTGCAAGGCAAGGATGCTTTCAACGAAGTCACATCTTCAGTCTCATTCGTGAACGGTAAATACGTTCTTAGAAAGTATTGGGACAGACTCTGACAGAAAAGAAACGTGTTCTTGGGGAGTTTGTCTAGGAGGAATTAGTGGCTGGGAGGGGTTTCTATTGCTCTCTCCCTATAGTGCATCCTAACACTCCCTTCCTCTTCAGAGAATAAACAGCAATCTATTCCCTGAGGATAACTCTAGAGGAACTAACCCTGAATCCGGACAGCAGCTACTGTTTCAACTTCTCTAACAGCATGTGAAGTTGGAATTACCCTAGTTCCCTTTACCTTACAGCATAAAAGTCGATGCTGGGTGACAGGCTTGTGCTTCTGAGCCGGGGAAACAGACCTGGCTTTCTCACGGGACTCTGAAACACCCTCTGGTCTTTAGAATGCAGTAGACTGAGGCCGAAGGGACTCGAGCAAATGCCCTTGATGCTGATCTCAGTGAGCACAGGAGGAAACTGACTGCACACTTAGGTTCTCGCCTTTCTGTTTTCCTGCAAAACAGACTTTCCCTTTGTCCCCACTTCCCACCCCTGACCACTTTGTTGTATTTTGGACACGGTCTCACCATGCAGGTCAGGCTGAGTGGAATTCACTATGCAGCCCAGGTTGGCCTCAATGTCTCAATCTTACTGCCTCAGCCTCTAGAATGCAGGGTTAGAGCTGAGATAGTCCAATAATTCTGCTCCTCCTCCTTTTTTTCGAAAAAGGGTTTCTCTGTGTAGCCCTGGCTGTCCTGGAACTCACTCTGTAGACCAGGCTGGCCTCGAACTCAGAAATCCACCTGCCTCTGCCTCCCAAGTGCTGGGATTAAAGGTGTGGGCCACCACTGCCAGGCAATTCTGCACCTTCTTAAGATATTTGATATACCAGTATGTGTATTGTGTATCTTCCTGAACTCCAGAGCTGGGCCTACAGATTTTGTTAATTTTTGTTTTTTAGAGCAGCTTCTTAAATATCCCTTCCTGGCCTCAAACTCTTTATTGAGCTGAAGATGCCTTTGAACTTCTGATCCCCCTGCCTCTATCTTTGTAGGGTTGGGGGTCGTAGGCTGGAGTCACCATACCCAGTTTATGCCGTGTCTCCAACTTAGGGCTTTTGAACTTGCCATCAGGTCCCAGGCTTCCTTTAGGCTTCCCTGATCCAGGCCATGGTTCCGTCAATTTAGATTATACAATCTGAGAAGCACCAGTCTTAAAGCCCCAGTCTTAGAAGCCAAAGGTCTGGGAGGGAGTACAGAAATAACAGGGCATATGATTGTTAATTAACCTTATTAAGGATGGCAAACCAGAGAATGTTAATATTTGTATTTTCTCAGAGAGGCAACAGAGTATTTTGCTTGCTATGAGTTTACCCCTGCAATCCATAGGTGATGACTTATATCAAAACTGCCCTTCGAGGTTGGTAGCCCTTATTTTAAGTCAGTGAAATATAAAATAACATTGTTATTTTAATAGGTACTCTGGAGAGTTTAATTTGTATCTCACATAAAATTAAGCATATGATGAACAAGGTATAATAGATTTTTTTTTTACACTCTACTTGCCAAAGTGGCGACAGTGGTCAGTTCTGCTCACTGGCAGCCTTGCCAGTGGTGTGTTTACTAGCTTATTTGAATTAAAATAAAGCCTCGAGTCTGCTGACTGCACCGCATTATCTATGAGACCATAATCCTGCGAGCAAATCCTGTATCTTCTAGAACTGGCTCTTTTGTTTGGGATTACTGAGAGCTTAGTTTATAACAAAGAAGGAGGAGGCATCTTTCTCCTCCTCATAATTAAGTGTAGGGACTAATTCAGAAACAAACCCGGAGAGATGTACTACTTAGAGTCATATTTCTATGCAGAATGGAGAGGAAGTGGGGAGGGCCAGACACCTGATTGTCAGCAGAAGCTTTATACTATTAGACAAGTGTTCTACAGGATTCCGACCCACTAAAATCAAGAGCAGCAGCCAATGAGGTGCCCATGGCGGCTGCACAGGGCAGGGGTTCTGCAAGAAGGATCTGAAAGTTTGTCTGTGAAGAGGAAGTGTTTGGGTCAGGCTCGACCGGCTGTGCGCTGAGCCTGAGTGCCCTTTACCTTCCTCTCCCGTTACTCTAAAAGGCTGCAATTAAGAGTTGTCCCGAGCAGAGTTATTAAATGAGAGACAAATGGGGCAAAATACTTCTATTTGTTAGGGAAAAGAATGCAACTTTGCCTCCATAGGATTGTCAAATGTTTTGCTTCCGAGGAGCATAAGATTTTAGCAAAATCCCTGATTCTTCCCAAGTTTTCACAGGTACAGATAACCCAAATGTGTGTTCAAAGAAGAGGTTTTACAGAACGGTATGCCCAGACTGCTTAATAATCCATGTGCAAACTGATGTCTGTTTATGTCTATTTATTGAAGGAGAAGGAAAACAGATTGACTGATCAACATCACCAATATTAACTGTCACAGACAGGAATTGGGAGGATAACTGTGAAACTGAAACAGACTCCATGAAAACAGGCCCTCTGACTTTAAAACCATCTAGGCAAAGTGACAGTTCAGAACATCTGCTAGCCTTCTGTTGAGCCTGCACTAGAAGTCATGGGGTGCACAGCTGTAGGCATTTCAGGCTTTTCTCCCCCAACATCTGTCACAGCAGTATAATAATGTAGGTAATTATCAACACCTTACATAAACTGTTTGCTATTTCAGTTTTGAGAAAGAGTAAAATTAACGTTCCAATGATTGGAAAAAAATTGAGATAAATGTAATTATATTTTTCATCTAAAAATGAACAAATGATCTGATCTTTAAAAATACTACACACTTTAAATATTTTCTGCAGCTGATTTGGATATGTATTATGTCAAAAAAGCAAATATCATGTGTGGTCTTACGTTTGAAAGTAAAGACAGAGCAAAGGAGAGAAGAAAGAAGCCAGCGACCAGCTCTCGAGCAAACGAAGGTGCTATGGTTTGGGATAAAAAGGTAGCGTTTGCTAAAATGACACAATTATGGCATTAATTGTATCTTCACAAGAAATTAAAAATTCATTTTAAAATATCACTCTAACACAGCCCGAGGTGCTGAATTATTAAAACCTGCATCTACCTGCTCTTCTTGTAGCACTAGAATTCTGCACTGATGTGGCAAATGAAGCTGTAATTCATATGCTCCAGCCCAGTCCCTAAAAGTCACACAGCTTGTGGGTACCCAAGGCCCCTTCCCTCTTTAAGTTCAACCCACCTACAGATCACCTACCAGAGGCAGGGGCTGTGCTGTTTCACAGCTGATGCCCTTGGTCTGTTAAGTTGTTTTCCAACCTAAACTACCCTGAGGGTCAAGATTGTCTTCCAAAGTACCTGGTCTGGTGGAAGATGGTGGTCAGTGGTGTCTTACTGGAAGACCAGGACTAGCCCCAGCAAATAGAGGGGGTGGTGTAGCCAAACGTTAACATTTCCACATGCAGTGTCATGGCTGATAACCAATCACACACTTCTTTTATTTCTGCTACAAAAGGGATGCGACCTTTGTCAGAAGCTGTACATCTGGTACGTTCAGGCAAAGACAAGAGAAACGTTGAAAAAGTGCTATCAATTCTACCCACAGTGAAGAGGAATGGTAGGGCCATAATCACCATCCCACAGTTTGCTAAAGTTTCCATATTGTCACAGAAAGATGGAAGAAGGGGTTGGAGATCCTAGTTACATTTCTATTGCTGTGACAAAGCACTATGACCAATGCAACTTAGAACACAGAGTATTTAATTTTGGGGTCATGGTTCCGGAGAGTTAGAGCCCATTACTATCTTGGTGGGAGGGACAGCAGCAGGCAAGCAGACATGACCCTGGAGTAGTGTCTGAGAGCTTACATCTGATCCACAAAGCACAGGATAGACAGCTAACTGGGGACGGTGTGGTCTTTCGAAACATCAAAGCCCACCTGATAACACACTTCCTCCAGCAAGGCCACACCCCCTAATTCTTCCCAAATAGTTCCACCAACCGGGGACCAAGCAGTCAAGTTTCTGAGCTATGGAAGACATTCTCATTCAAAGCACAACAGAGGGCTCAGCAGTTAAGAGCATTGGCTACTCTTGCAGAGGTTTGGTTCTCACCACACCCATGATGGCTCACGACGGTCTATAACTTCAGTTCCAGGGACTTCAACACCCTCTTTTGTCCTTCACAGGCCCCGGGCATGCAAGTGGTACACAGACATATATACAGGCAAAACATCCATATGCTCAAGATAAAGATAAAAATAAATGGAGGGCTCATTAATAAATGAAGAAAGATATAAGAAAAGGGAATTGTGAAGAGTGCTGGGTGAGAGTTGTTCTCAAATACATGCAGTAAAATGAAAGTTATTTTAGTCACGATTGTATGTGTTCAATATTATTCTTGCTTAGGAATGTCTTGTGGAGGATAGATAGTCTATTAATGGGCTCACTATGGCAAAATACTGTGTCACCAACTTATAATCTAAAGATCTAGAAAGAGTAGACAGAAGTAAGAGGAGGTATTAGGGATAAAGATGAGCGCGGCGGTTGCCATAGCTCATGCCTGTGTCTCAGCACTTTGGAGGCTAAGGCAAGGACACAGAGTGAGCCTTCTTCTCAAACAACCGTCAGACTGAACAAACCCCAAACCAAACAAAACCCAAGAGTGAAGGTGAGTCAAGAAAAACAACAAGGAGAAAGGAGAAAGGAAGGAGGGATTGATGGCCAAACAGAACGTTTGGGACCAGCTGAAAGTTTAGGTGCTGTAAAGGTGATGCTTCCTACAGATAGACATCAGTCCTAAGAATAAGTCTTGGAGAGAGGAATATTTTTAAATTGTAAGCTTGATGTTTGGTTTTGAAACCTGTTGAAGCGGGCTTATTTGATACATTTCAATGTCCTGTCTTGGTATATTTTGAAGTCCAGAGAAAGGAACAAGAAGAAACTCAGTTTCCCAATGGTTTGGTGAATGATTTAATGGTGACTTGGACTCTGTAAGGGCATTGCTTTTCCTTCCTGGTTAAAGCAGAAGGAACATATCAGAAACTGTAGATATCAGGGTGATTGTGCTAGAGCTGTGGTTCTCAACCTTCTTACTGCTGCGACCCTTTAATACAGTTCCTCACGTTGTGGTGACCCCCAACCATAGAATTATCTCATTGCTAATTCCTAACCAGTTTTTCTATTATGAGTCATAATATAAATATCTGATATGCAGGATATCTGATGTGTGAGCCTTGTGAAAGGGTCATTTAATCCCAAAGGGGTCCCACTGATGACCCACTGTGCTAGAATAACGCCCTGACATGGGAGCATGGGAGGAAGTTTTCAGTGTGCATCATGAGCACCAGGCACCAAGCTTACTATTTATAGGACTTTGTTCTTGGGATAGGCTCACTCATTGAGGATCTGCTTCACAGCTCTTTGGGGTGCACAGTTTGCAGCCTGCCCACATCCATTCCCCTCTTTTGTGTTATCTTCTGTCCCCACAGTGAGCCTACTGCCCTCCTCATCCTTCATGAAGAGTCTGGCTATGCATCGTCCATCTTTCCCACGTATGTCCAAGGCTGCCCCCTTCGCCAGCTTTTTGATATTTGAAATAAACAGCTCATAAATTGATCCTCCAAAATGAATAGGTGACTGATAATAACATCAAATGCTCACTTCAAAGTTCTGAGTTCTGTGTTATAAGCTCTTTGCGGAAAGGAAAAGATTGTAGCCATGTTTGTAACTTTTGTGTCAACAGTGGAGTGCCTTTCTCACTCCCATGAATTCCTTAGCGTTTGCAGACGCCTCTCCTTCTCCCTAAAGCTAGCTATATGTCATAGAGTTATCTTCTATGATTAAAATGTTTTGCTTTTTTCTGGGGGGTGGTGGTGGAGGGGTTCTACTAGCTAGAGAGCAACAGTGATGGGGGACAATTAGAGAGCCTTTTCGTTTTTGTTTCTGAGACAGGGCTTCTCTATGCATCTCTGGTTAGCTTGTAAACTCACTATGTAGACCAGGCTGGCACTGTACTCATAGAGATTTGCCAGCCTCTGCCTCCCTTGTGCTGGAGTTAAAAGTGCATGCAATCACAACTGACTGAAGTCTAGAGTTTTCAGAAAATCTCTAGTTTTTAGAGAAAATTCATTTTCTCTTTACTGATATTTATTATTATTACACGAGACAACTGCAAAGGCAACACTCATCTGTTCCAGCACATTAAGAATTTCTCCATGTTAACTTCTCCATAGATGCTTTGAGCTCACAAACACTTGGTATGTATGAAGTCAGCACACACACACACACACACACACACACAATTTTCTTTTCCCTAGATGAGACAGGGTTTCTCTGTATAGCCCTGGAACTTGCTCTTGCTATGTATGTAGGTCAGGCTGGCCTCAAACTCACACGGATCCACTTGCCTCTGCCTCCTGAGTCCTAGGATTAAAGTATGTGCCAGCATACCTGATGGGCCTCCTTTTGTAGAAGGGGAAATTAGTAGCATAGACTCTTAGAGCCTTAAAACAGACCTAAAGGAAAGAGGCCTGAGCCCAATGGTTTAATAGCAGGCCCCTGAGTCTATTTGAAAAATCTCCCAGCTTTTAGCTTCTCTTTCTTTATCACTAGCTCATGTCAAGACAGAGCTTAGAGGTGTAGTTCACTGTTCATAAAACAGGTCTTTAACATTTTCAGCATTGTAGCAGCCTGCTTGTTTTTACTGTGTTAAAGCCTCCCTCACTCAAGGAACTCTGCAATGTTCTGTCAATTAAGGATCATAGGGAGTGTAAATGATTATTAGTGTTACTATGATAGAGCTAGAAAGATTTGGAAGAATCTCACAACGTGAGGGGTAGCCTTGAACATTTGTTACCAATAAAAAGAATGATTTTAAGGGCACTTTATCAGAAACCTGCCCTCTAGCTGAGTGTAGTGGTACATCCCTATAATCCCAGTCCATGGGAGGTAGATGCAGAAGGATCAGGGGTTCAAGGTCTACCTCAGCTACATACCTCATATTAAATTCAAGGCCAGACTGGGTTGCATGAAACAAGAGATAGATAGATAGATAGATAGATAGATAGATAGATAGATAGATAGATAGATAGACAGACAGACAGACAGACAGAAAGACTGATAGATAGATATAGAGGAATAGATAGCTAAGTACATGATAGATGATAGATAGGTAGATATTTAGATAGATAAATAGGTAGCTAGATCAATAGATAGATATAGAGATAGATAAATATGTGATAGACGATAGATAGGTAGGTAGATAGAGGGATAGATTGATAGATAAGTACATGATAGATGATAAATAGAAAGGTAGGTAGGTAGATAGATAGATAGTTACTGTTGTACTTTTTCTCTTCCACCTTCCTTTTCAACCCTGTTTTGACCTTCCCAGTTAGTTGTCTTCATGTTATATATGCAGTATAAATAATGACCCCCTTCCTCACACTTTCCAACAAAACAGACAGGTATACATCTTGATACCCAGTTGATGGAGGCTGATTTCTTGTAGTGTAAAATTTAGTCAGTCCTCTTTACTCCAAACATTTAAAGGAAGGGGTTCATGATGTAGTCAGGGCTGGCCTTGAACTCATAATTCTCTAACCTCAGTCTCTCAAAGGTCACCTTACAGAGCATGTCACCACACTCCACCTAACACACTTGATACTTAAATGGAAGTCGGAGCCCATTAACCAATATGGACTATTATCAGTATTAACATGGAAAGAGACTGCATTCCTTTGAAAGGTGAGAGTTCACCAGTCCTGAGCAATTCTGATCCACAGAAAGCAACTGACAGGAGCCAGGCCACAGGTTAGACAGAAACACCCAGAAAATGGAGAGCCAATTCCTGCTGCGTGCACATCTCCTGTCCCCAGCCGTGCTGTTGTAAGTGCTGTTAACTTTTCTTCATTCTTGCCTGCAGGTTGGCTAATTCTCTGACTCTGTAATATCCACAGCACAGACAGCACAATCAGATGTGTTCAGGGGTCATGAAAAACACGAAAGTGTGGTGATGCAGGCTGCCTTTGCACTCACTAACATCACTGCCTGCAGTCAGTCACAGATGCCCCGAGGAGAGGCGGCATCACCAAACACCAGCTTCCGCTCATTCCACTTCCCCAGCCAGCTGGCCTGACTGCACACCGCCCTCATCTTATGTTGCAGGCAAAAAGCCAACAAAGACACAATCACACCGAAAATCCTTTTAAACGGTGAGCACCTCCCTTTCCCCATGGTTCCTGCCTTTTCACATTCCTAGTCAGTAGCTTTTAAAGCAGCGTCCCCAACTCTTCCTGTCTCACTCCGTGGCTAGAGTCGATGCAAGTAAAGTCTGCTCATTAAGAGACTTTGACACCCATTGTGTTCCTCTACCCCTTGTCAGTTCTAACTCTTCAGTATACGGGTTGGCTTCTTGTCTGAACAAGTCATTTACAACAGCTGCAGTGTAATAAATACAACTATCTATTTAAGATGAACTTTGGAGCTGTGTACGTAGGTTTTTGTTTGCCAAGACGTCTCATTATGTGCCCAACTTGTGGGACTCATTCAAGATGTATCCAGTTAGGAGTGTAAATGTAGAAAGTCTGGATGGGATATGGTTCAGTGAGAGAGCACTAGCCTAGCATGCATGAGGCTCTGGGTTCAATCCCCAGCACTGCAGCAAGTCCCCCAGGAAGCCTTGAAGTAGTAACTGTCAAAATACTGACACCCTGTGTGGTGGTTTGAATAGGTTTGGTCCCCATAGATTCATGTGTTTGAACGCTTGGCCATAGGGAGTGGCACTATCAGGAAGTGTGGCCTTATTGGGGGAGGTGTGGCCTTGTCTCCAGGAAGTGCATCACTATATAGGCAGGCTTTGAGCTCTCCTAAGCTCCGGCTCCATCCAGTGTAGAATCACAGCCTCCTTCTGCTGCCTATGGATCAAGATGTAGAACTCTCAGCTCCTTTTCCAACACTGTGTCTGTCTACACCCTGCCATGCTTCCCATCATGACGACCATGAACTAAACCTCTGAACCAGCCCCAGTTGAATGTTTTCCTTTATAAGAATTGCCTTGGTTGTGGTGTCTCTTCATGGCAATAAAACCCAAACTAAGGCACCCTGTTTGCTAAAGTTGATTGGGAAGTTTCCCTGTTCTTTTCTCAGGAGGAAAAAAAAGATGAAAATAATAGATATTAGATAGATTCCTAATATCTAAATCTAGACATTAGAAACCCTGTGGGGAGTGAGTAAGGATCCAAAGGTTTGTGTTTCCACTTGGTGTTTTATAAGTGTCCTGGGTACTTTTCTGTGTCAACTTGACATAAGCTGGGATCATCACAGAGAAAGGGGCCTCTGTTGAGGAAATGCCTCCATGAGATCCAGCTGTAAGGCATTTTCTCAATTAGTGATCAGTGGGGGAGGACCCAGCCCACTGTGGGTGGTGCCTGGGCTGGTAGGCCTGGGTTCTATAAGAAAGCAGGCTGAGCAAGCCATGGGAATCAGGCCAGTAAGCAGTATCCCTCCATGGCCTCTGCATCAGCTGCTGCCTCCAGGTTCTGCACCTGTTTGAGTTCCTGTCCTGGCTTCCTCCAATGATGGACTATGATCTAGAAGGGTAAGTTGAATAAACCCTTCCTCTCCAACTTGCTTTTTGATCATGTTTTTGTCACAGCAACAAAAATCCTAAGACAGTGTTTGTTGTTTGTTGCTGTGTGCTGAGAGCTGTACATAAAAAAGACTGTGTCCTGGAAGAACCTTGCAAGCTAGTGAGAAGAAAGATGAGTAAATAGGAGCAAACTAATACACTCAGAGAAATAAGGCATTGTAGGTGCTCCTGAGTGAAAACGGCTTGTTTAGCTCAGACATGAGCAATCGAAGGTAGAGGCTTCACAGGCGTTCTCCATGGTTAAGAGCATTGATGCTCTTGCAGGAGTCACACAGACAACTGTCCATAGCTCTGATTCTAAGGCATCCAGTGCCCTTTCTGACTTCTGCAGGAACAAGGTGGACTTAAAAGTAAGGTTTGGAAAGAGATGAACTCAGAGGTAAGAGAGTGAGCACATGAGTGGTCAAGATCTGAATTCCAGACTGGGTGGACGGCTCCATTGGTAAAAGTTTGCCTTGCAAGCAAAGAGTAAAACCATCCAGGCATGATGGCACACCCTTGTGATCTCAGCACTGGGCTAGCCAGCCCCACTTGATGAGTTTCAGTTCCTGTCTCAAAACCCACGGTGGACAGTGTCTGCCTGGTCAATTTCTTCACATTGAAGAAGTCACTAGGTTACTGAGCCACCTGTGAAATTCCATCTTTACAAGCAAAGTTTCTCGTTTGTCTTATATATAATATAATATAGTTCTAAGATGAACTGATCACTAGGTTCAGCTTCTGAAGCAACTATTTATCTTTTTTAAAGATCAATTACAAACATGCGAGCATTTTTATAGATCCCTAAGGACAAGCAGAGGGAGAAGTTCCTGGAACGGAGAGGAAATGGGTAAAGGGAGGACCACCTCAGGGAGACTCGTGACTTTGGTCAAGGAAACACTTCCCTCTGACTTCTTTCTCCTTTTCTTTTTTAGACTTTGAAGCATTATTTATTTGCATTTGTGCACACACACACACACACACACACACTCGTGCTTCTGCATGTGCATGGGTACATGCATGGCACGTGCATGTGTGGGGAGCTCAGGAGTACAATTTGCAGGAGTCTGGCATAGAGAAGGTGGACTCCTCACCCACTGCTGGTGGGAATGCAGACTGCTGCAGGTACTCTGCATAACAGTGGGGAGCTTAAACAGTTGGCTCATCAAACAGCATCCTTCTGGCTATCCAGTTAAAGAACGGAGATCAGGGTCTACAGGGTAGCAGGACATGAGGCTCTGGGTTTGATCCCCAAAACGGCTGAAATCAGCACTTGGGTCTCATACCTCTAATCTCAACAATCAGGAGGTGAGAAAGGAGGATGAAAAATTTAAGGTTAGCTTTGACTACACAGAAATGTCAAGGGCAGCCTGTGCTACATGGGAGCCTGTCTAGGAAAAGAAAACGAGAGAGAGTAGATCTCATATTAAATATTGTGTGCACACATAGAGATATACATTTAAATACATTTTTGAAATGTGGGTGACTATCTTTGAGGATTCTGCTAGGATCCCAAAACATAGGTGACCTGAAGACAGTTCAAATCTTCTGGGAGGTTTCATTGATCTGCTGACCAGGGTTTGGATCTCTCCGGAGCACCTTCCTAACACCCTGACCACACGGTGACCTCTGTGAGCACACCTGTTAGGGTTGGTAGGACAGAAGCATTGCTTGAAAGTGAAGCCCAAGCAGCTGTATCTTCTGTCTACTGACTCCCTTTTAGTTTTACTTTATTTGTGTTCAGGTGAGGTCTTCCTGTGCTGACCAAGCTGGCACTGACCCCCTGGCGGTTCTCTTGGGTCAGCTTCTGAGGTGGCCGGGACTACCGCTGTGGTCCACTACATGTGACCTGAACTTTTTACAAATTAGAACTGTATGTTAACAGGATGAGAAATAGGGCCACAGAGAGATAGCCTTCAAAGTAAGGACATGTCTCTGTCCCTGGGACCCACGTGGTAGAAGGAGAAATAACCCCCTCTGACTCTGGAGAGGTGCCATGGAACACACACACACACACACACACACACACACACACACACACACACGCATGCATGCAACATGCTAAATAAATTAACAAAATTTTACATTGAAAAAATTATAAGAAATAAATACAAGTCCTTATTCTTTTGTTTCCATTAGCAAGAAAAGAAGATACCACAGTAGATACCACACGTTGCAGAGACATGTACAGTCCAACGTGATTGCAATATACCATTCTAACTGGATTTTGTTTTCAATGCTGGGGACTGAGTCCAGGGATTCACAATCCAGGAGCAGTGCTCTGTGACCATGCTAAGGGCTCAGTCCTTTTGCTGGATTTCTGAGGAACAAGATAACATTTATATGATGTCTACAGGCTGGAAATGTCTTAAACAGAACAGGAAAGATGTGTCTTTCATATACCAGTGTTAACATGCCACAGAACATGGCAGCAACAATGTTGCTGACTTTATAGTATGTCATAGACCAAGGACACAGAATATGGAGTGCAGGTACTCGGCTCCTGGAATCATAAATGCTGCCAGCACAGACAGGACAATGGCTGGAGGTGAAAATGGCCAATACAGTTTTCCTGACTGAGGAGAGCAAAATAGTTCTTAAACTAAATTAACTCAAAGTAAAAATCAATCCAGCTACACGAAAAATAAGGATTTTTTCAATGTAATGTGATAGTATTAATAATAAGTATGTGTGGAAATATAATGAAGCCCATTATGTATAATTAACAAATGGTCATAAAGTTGTAAAAAAGAAAATGCTATTTGTAATGTTTAAAGCCAATAAGGGAAAATGTCCAAATTATATAAAACTCTTAGATTACTAAAATATGGGGAACTCAAGAGAGAACAATTTACAAGGGCAAATAGGTAACTTATAGAAGAGGTCCAGATAAATTGCAAATATATGAAAATTGTCATTCACAATAAAATCATGAGATGCCAACTAACAAAATATCACCTTCTATGTATTTGACTGGCAGTGATTAGAAAAGTGAATATTACCAGGTATTAGAGCTGGTATGTGGTAGAAGAGATGACTGTATTATTGTGAATGATTTATAAGCAACCTGGCAATAGCAGACACATTAAGTACAGAAGAGAGTCCCATTCATGTTTCTTGGAGATTCTGCAGAAGTTTGGTAGGGACACATTTATGACTACAGTGGCCGCTGACAGGAGAGGTGATGGAGTTCCATCTGAGGTGCTTGTCAGTAGCTGAGTTAAACAAGTTGACTACAGGGGATGCATGCTACAGAATACTACACAGGTAAGCAGTAATGAATTAGGAGGCAGCCCTGGGAGAAAGGTAGGTGACAAGGTATGAGGGATCTAAATGGAAATTTTACTTCCTTATAAAACAACCACGGACATTTTGCAATGTACATTTACATTTAAAAAGACATCTCCAGGTTTGTGGGCACATATTCAGAGGAAGAACATGGAGAAAAACAGAAGAAAGAAAAAGAGGAGGAGGAGGAGAAGAAGGAGAAGAAGAAGAAGAAGATGATGATGAAGATATCACACATGAACCAAAGATGACAGCAAACTGAGAAACTGTAGCTATAATTTCATTATTCTGCTGCCTCTGCAGGTGGGACTCAAAATCTGAAACTCAGAATAAATTACACAAGACTTGAGTTAAGCACTGGAGAGTTTCCTTAGTGGTTAAAAGCACAGGCTATTCTTGTAGAGGATCTAGGTTTAACTGCCAGCACCCACATAACATCTGTATATTACACAACCAAATGTAACTCCAGTTCCAGGGTAGCTGATACCCTCTTCTGACCCCTGCAGATGCTAGGCATGCACATGGTGCACATACATACATGTAGGCGAAACACATAAACATTCAAAAAAATCTTAAGATAAAAAGGTGTGCCTTGTTTAGTCTGTTGCTATAGAAAATTATGCCACTTTAGGGATCATTGTTATTTTTCATGGTGATCACATTCTTAAAAAAAATTTTTTTTAAGATTTAGTTTTATTTATATGTATGTGTGTATATGTGCCATGTATGTGCAGGAGCCCTCAGACGCCAGAAGAGGGCACCAGATTCACTAGAGCTGGAGTTGCAGGCCATTGTGAGCTCCTCAATGTTGGTTCTGGGAACTGAACTTTGATCCTATGGAAGTGGGAGCTGTTAATGAGCCACCTCTCCAACCCCTTAACTGTTCTTCAATTTTTTAAGTTTATTTATTTATTCTCTCTGTCTCTGTATCTCTCTCTCTGTCTCTCTCTGTCTCTGTCTCTCTCTCTCTCTCTCTCTGTGTGTGTGTGTGTGTGTAAAATAGTGTATTCAGAGGACAACTTGAAAGAGTCCATTCTCTCCATCCACCATGAGGATTCTGGGATTGAACTAAGGTTGTCAGGAGTGGTGGCAAGTACTTTATCTACTTTGTTATCTATATTTTTGTTAAAAAATAATAAACCATTAGTATTTTATGTATTTATTTATTTACTTTATGTGAGTACACTGTTGCTGTTTTCAGACAGACTATAAGAAGGCATCAGATCCCATTACAGATGGTTGTGAGCCATCATATGGTTGCTGGGAATTGAACTCAGGACCTCTGGAAGAGCAGTCAGGTTTCTTAACCGCTGAGTCATCTCTCCATATTTTTAAATTTATGTCTTTGTGTACAGGAGGCCTCATTATGTAGGCCAGAGTGGCCTCAAACTTGAGATCTGACTGCGTTAGTTTCCAGAGTGTCACGACTTGTAGGTGTGCATGCTATACTCTGCAAAGTGTTTTCTTCTGCTGTGCAGTTTTTGCAAAATCTCTGCTCAGAGTTCTCCCTAAGAGAGATTTGCAGTGTGAAATTATGGTCACATGCCTTCAAAAGAGATGAGGTACGTTGGGGGCCTCTAGAATGTTGGTGATCTGAGACACAAATTCCATTTCAGTCATCTGCAAACAGCCTCACTTGTACACCCCTTATTCCCTTGGCATTATATAGTTTTGTCAGTTGTATAAGAAATCAAGATGGAAAATAATCGGATATGAAAACAACAGCATTCTTGGACAAAAGATTGTTGTCTCAAAATAGGCTATTAGTGAGAACCTGGAACAAATGTCCTGGGTGTGCAAACCTCCTTAGTGCCTGGCTTCACGGAGTACAGTGGGGTCTCCTGTTTACTCTCCCATTCAGTCTCTGGTGAGATGCTCCAATTCAAGTAGTATTATACAGGCTTTACACAGACCACTCTTAGAGAGATAAGGGGTGCTTTAAAAGCCTTTTCAGATAGCTAGGGATGCTCCATCTGATATTGCTCAATGAGCAAGGGATGGAATGCTGTCATGAGGTACCTGGTGGCTCTTCCAGGGACATCTGGAGGTAGGTTATGTTAAAGTCCTACAGCATGCCTTAGATTTTGACACTTTTATTTTCCCCATACCTGGCATGGGTTGTTGGGAAAAGATTCGTTCATGGGGCTGTGTGTATCATGTCCAGTATTGAAATGTACAGTATATATTAATGACAGTGGGCCCATTAGAGGAGTCTGTGTATGGGTTGGGAAGCTGAGAGCACTCAGTATATCAGTAAGCTTCCCAGAATGGCAGGATTTTCATTTGAAAGCTGAAAGCTCATCACTGACACCCTTCCCTATTCTTTGTGCATGTGTGTGTGTATGTGTGTGTGTGTGTATGTGTGCATGTGTGTATGTGTGCATGTGTACTTGTGTGCATGTGTGTATGTGTGCATGTGTGTATGTGTGCATGTGTACTTGTGTGCATGTGTACTTGTGTGCATTGTGTATGTGTGTGTGCATGTGTGCATATGTACTTGTGTGCATTGTGTATGTGTGTGTGCATGTGTGCATGTGTGTGTGTGTATATGTGCATGTGTGCATGTGTACTTGTGTGCATGTGCATATGCCTGCATCTGTGCATGTGTACACTCCAAATGAGATAGGGTCTAATTAGTAGCCCAAGCTGGCTTTGAAATCATGCACTCCTGTCTTGGTCCCCTGAGAGGTGAGATTAAGGCAGGTGTAAGCCACCTACCTGGTTGTGGTGCAGTGGATGTTACACATGCCACTGGAGTGATCTGCTGTAAGAGCTAATGATCATTTCCTGCACCCTCATTTGGCCTTTATCTTTTCCATGTCCTAATTGTGAAGAACAGTCCACAATAGCTCAATTTCCCTCCAAAGTGTTCCAAATAACAGTTCAGAAGGAGGTCCAAGAAGTTATCTAAGAGGAGAAGTTGAGAAAGAAAATGTGGAGAGAGATGGAAACAGAGCTGGTGTTGGGGGTGAGGTGGGTTTCTTCTCTAGGATGACCACACAGTAGCTTTAGAAATTCCCACAGTAAAACTTAAGCAGTTAAATATCTTAGAGTGTTTGGGTAGGAAAAAGTTTTCCAGCAATGATGTCATAAGATATGCAAGAATTATATGTAAAAAATATACATATGTAAAAATATTTTAAAAAGATATTACACATATACATATACATATATATATTAAAAACGGTACTTCTTAGCTGGGTATGGTATACCTTTTATTTTTTATTATTTATTTATTTTGAAAAGCATGTTTTTTATTGAAAAAGGAAGTAAAAACATTTTATGATAAAATTAAAGATTTACATGGAAAATATTTCTGAAAAAAACAGAAGAGATATATAGAAAAACACATTAAAATTGAGAATTTTCATGGAAAATTAAAGAGTAAAATGGTAGACATAAAAAACATTGCTAAATTAATTGAAAAAGGAAGTAGAAACATTTTATGATAGAATTGAAGATTTACGTGGAAAATATTTCTGATAAAATGGTAGAAAAATGTAGAAAAACATGTTAAAATTGAAGATTATCATGGAAGATTTTATATAGATATAATAATGGTAGGCATAGAAGTATTCCTAAGTTGACTGAAAGTGGAATTATAAACATTTTCCAATAAAGTTGAAGATTTACATGGAAAATATTTCCGATAAAATTGAGGAAATATATAGGAAACACATTAAAATTGAAGATTATCATGGAAAATTATACAGATAAAATGGTAGGCATAAAAAGAATTCTAAGTTGATTGAAAGTGGAATTATAAACATTTTCAGGTAAAATTGAAGCTTTACATGGAAAATATTTCTGATAAAATTCAAGAAATATATAGAAAAACATGTTGAAATTGACTATTTCATGGAAAATTATACAGATAAAATGGTAGATATAAAAAAATCTTCTAAATTAATTGAAGGTGGAATTAAAAACATTTTGTGATAAAATCAGAGATTTACATGGAAAACATTTCTGATAAAAAAAAGAAATATATAATAAAACATGTTAAAACTGAAGATTATCATGAAAAATAATGCAGATAAAATGGTAGACATAAAAAACATTACTAAATTAATTGAAAGAGGAATTACAAACATTTTCTGATTAAAACTGAAGATTTACGTGAAAAATATTTCTGTTAGTCTATGTCTTTTTATTGGGGAATTGAGTCCATTGATGTTAAGAGATATTAAGGAATAGTGATTGTTGCTTCCTGTTATTTTTGATGTTATTTTTATGCTTGAGTGGTTATCTTCTTTTGGGTTTGGTGGAAGAAGATTGCTTTCTTGCTTTTTCTAAAAAAGATATTATACACACACACACACACACACACACATAATAAAAAAAGGTACTTCTTAGCTGGGTATGGCACACCTTTTATACTAGCACTTAGGAGGCAGAGGCAGAAAGATCTCTTGAGTTTGAGGTCGGCCTGGTCTACAGAGTGGGTTCTAGGACAGTCAGGGCTACATGGAGAAACCCTGTTTGAAAATCAGAACAGACAAACAAAAAAGCAGTTTTGCAAAGAATCAAGGACAAATAGCTAGGGCATGTCAAATAAGGGACGGAACTCCTTAGTCTTCTGAGACCCAGAAGCCATAGAAGAGCAATGGGGAAATGCAGAAGCAAGTGTGAACGTCTCCTTATCACATCACAAGACGATCAACCCTGCTCTTCCTAGGCAGCAATCAGAGCCGCAGCCCAACACAGCTGCCCACCCAGCAGACAGGCTAAACCCTTTGCTTCGGTTCATCCTGGCAGCATTCAGGAGGAACGGGAGTCCTGCCAGCTGTTACAGGAGTGTAAGCTGGTATACCTCCTGCCCAGGGCAATTTAGAAATAGCTTTCCAATTCTGTTTCTCAAGAGTTTCCTTGCAGATGGACCTGTATATGGATATATGTGAAACTGCATGGAAACAAATGGATAATATTTTGCATTTGTTTTAGCACCAAAAGCTTAGAAGCTATTAGCTGTCCATCTCACGGGACGACATGTATGTGGTATGTACGAGTGGAAGGAGTCTGTGATGTCAGGAGGAAGACTTTAGATACTGATCTCCACGTTTTAATTTTTTGAATATATTATACTTTCCCCTCTTGTGCTAAAGATGGGAACTGGGGTCTTGTGTACAACAGGCAAGTGCTCTTCCAGTGAGCGAGCTGCACTTCCAGTTTGATTGATAGAACATGGATGGGAGCTCATGTTTATGAACACAAAAGCGAGGGCGAGGGATGTAACTCAGTGGGTGAGTCTTTGCTTGGCATGCTCAAGACCCTAGCAGCACTACACCATACATGTACATGCATGCACACACATCCACACACACATGCATGCATATGCATACATGCATGTGCACACATACATGTACATGCACATGCACATACACAGGCACAGATGCATGCACACACATACACAAGCACACACATGTATGCACATGCATGCATATGCATGCACACACACATGTACATGCACATACATCTTAAGGAAGACCTATCCCATGTGGATGGGCATTTGTCTGTATGAGATCTTTATGGTTAAGAATTAAACCCATTATTTTTGACCAACCATGAATATACATTCCTATTGTACCGAATAAACAATACACTGGAAATTTTAACTAAAACCTTTGTTACTCATGCAAATGGAAGCTGAGCTGAAGGACTTTAACTCTGAGAGCTTCCTGCTGATTCGCTGATGTCTGAATGCAAACATTTCCTTACCCCACTGCAATGCCAGGAAATGCCCCATAAAAGCTTAGTCAAAATGTATATTTAACATGATATAATACGAAACATAATGCTGACGAGCAATAATGGAGTAAGAGGCTGTATTATTTTCTTAATTACTCTCTCATGAGTTGTCATGTTTAACACAAATTATCATACACTCCTTTTATTGTACATTGTAATTGTCGTTAATCTCCCTTAAAAAAAAAAACACTATTGGCAACAGAGGTTCCCAGCTCATCACACAGTGTCAACTATCTGACAGACGGTGAGAAAACCAGGGGAAATGTGATTTGGTTTGCAGGATGAAACATTTCACAGCTTTGCCTGCATGTTTGCAGGCACGCACATATGGCAGCAAACAATTCATTATCGACTTTTAGAAAGCTTTTATTGGTGAAAAAAAAAGGATGTTGGTAAAACACATATTTATAAATGAGGTAATTGTGGTCATTTATTTCTGGTATTCTTTTGATCTTTTTGCATCATTAAATTATCCTTAAGTAAAAAAAATTCTATCCTATGGACTCCTAATTTTAATCACTAATAACGTCAAGGTCAAAATGCTCTTTAATTTCTCCCATACAACAAGATTAAACTACTGCTCTCTCTCTCTCTCTCTCTCTCTCTCTCTCTCTCTCTCTGTGTGTGTGTGTGTGTGTGTGTGTGTATATATACATCAGAGTACATGCTATGGTATACCTGTAGAGGTCAGGGGACAACTTTTGGCAGTCAGTTCTCTTGTTCCACTTTGTGGGGTCCCAGGATCAAACGCTGGTTGTCAGAGTTTAATTTCAGATTAAACTTCGTGTGTGGGCAGTGGAGGTAAGCCTTGCTGTCTAGGAGACTCAGAGGTCCTCTCAGAGAGCTCAGAATCCACTTCCGCCTCTGTTAACTTTCACAGGCATTTCTGAGAATGGATTGGGTCAAGCATGGAGGACTGGAAAGTTCTGGAATATTTGTGGAATGAGAATCTTGTGCAGAGATGGGCACCCACTCAAGCCAAGGGGGAGCAGGATTGCAGCCTGGAAAGAACCCTTGTCAAAGGCCTTTTCATTATCAACAGTACACGCCAGCCTGCCAGAGAATGTCCCAGCGGTTTGTGAAGCTGTCGCCTGGAATTCACTTGGGGAGCACAGTCAAGCCAGTATGGTACAGAGGTCACAGGTCTCACTGTGCAAAGGATACTGTGTGGCATTGGGTCTTTACAATTCTAACATATGCTGGAGACCTCCAACGAGCAGTCTAAGAACTGCGAGCTGCTCTCTGAGAAGAACGGGATAGATCCATCGGTTCTGAAACACAGGGCTCAGCGGGTAAGAATACTCGAAGCACTTGTTGCTATTACAGGTTCAGTTCCCAGCACTCATGTGGTGACTCACAACCATCCTTAGGTCTACTTCCTCTTTGACTCCCACACCCACCAGCCATGCACACGGTGCACACACGTACATGCAAGCAAATCACCCATACACATAAAATAGTATTTTTATTAGAGTTCTCCTGGAAGCAGTGGTAAGATTTTTGTTTTTTTGTTTTTGTTTCTTGTTTTGTTCTTTTGAGACAGGATCTCTCTACTTAGCCCTGACTGTTCTTGAACTCACTATGTAGACAAGACTGGTTTTGAACTCACAGAGATCTACCTGTCTCTGCCTAGTGCTAGATTAAGGGTGTGGACTACCATTCTCTTGAAAGCAAGATCTTCCTTTTCTTTTTTTCTGGTCCTGGGAATCAAACTCAGGGCTTCATCCACACCAGGCAAATGCTCTCTCAGCTGAGCCTCCCCACAGCCTCGAGGGAATACTCTAATCCAGCATGATCTTATTGGCTGCTGATCCCTCCACCATTCACGGTTCCAGTGGAGACATTCAGAATTATTTGTTTGAGATTTCATATTCCAACTTCCGGTCACTACAATTTACGTGATAACAGGGCTGCAGAATTTATATTCCCGGGCCAGGTTAGATGGCTTAGTGATCTATTCCCAGCACCCCCATGGCAGCTCACAAGTTCCCGTGACCCCAGTTCCTGGGGATCTGGTGCCCTCTTCTGTCCTCTGCAAGATCCTGTGTGCAAGTGTTACACAAAAACTCACACCAGCAACATACACATAACATTGTGCATAATTTAAAAAGAATATATAGTATAAGAAAAATCTGAATTCCGTACAGACTATAAATGTTGCAAGGCATAGTGGGTCATGCCTGTAACTCCAGCCTTGGCTAGGCTAGGGAAGGAGGGTCTTGACTTCTAGGCTATACTGGGCTAACACATCCAGAGCCTGTATCAACAGGCTGAGAACAAAGTGATGTGCAAATACTCAGCCCTATAGTTTTCCTTCACTTTCCCTTTTCAGAAAGAACTTCACCTGCATTTACATATTCATGAATTCCAAATCACTATCAGCTCCTTAAAATTACCAAAAAAAAAAAAAAAAAAAACCAAAAAAAACATTGGGAATCGATTCCCAGGATAATCTTGATAATCTCTTTTTATAGAGACCATTTTCAATTTGGGTATAATGGCACACACTTTTAATCCTAGCATAGGTAGGTGGATCTCCATGAGTTCGAGGCCAGCCTGGTTAATATAGTAGTCTACATAAAAAGATCCTATCTCAAAAAATAAAAGACTATGTTTCAAGACCTTTTTGATGCACTGAACTTTGTTGTGTTGGACCCGTCTTTATTTATAAAATGTAATCAATTAATTTCTGTGTGTATGGTATATGTGTATGTGTGTGTGTGAATGTGTTCATCCATGTTCATGCATGTGCAGGCCAGAGGAGTGCACTGGGTGTCTCCTTCTGTCCCGTCCTGCCTTATTTTCTGAGACAGCGTCCCCAGTGAATCTCAAACTCCCAAATGCCTAGGTCAGCTGTCCAGTGAGCCCCTGGGATATTGCCAGTCTCCGGGCCCTGGTTCTGTGGTCACTGGGACTCATAGACAGGCTGAACTTTTATGTGGGTGCTTGGGAGTTGAACTCGGGTCCTCTGCCTTTCTTAGAAGGCTCCATTACACAGAAGGGTGTGGCTCCAGATGGGAGAAGAGGTGGGAAGGAACTCAGAAGAACTGGGGGAGGGCAAACTCTAATCAGACTATATTGTATGAAGAAAACCTATTTTCAATAGAAGAAAAATAGAAAAACAAAACCAAAAAGCCAAAAGCATCTAACTGTGTAATCCAGGCTGGGCTAGAATTCACAATGCTCCCATCGCAGGCTTCTGAGGTGGGTTACCTGGTGTGTGTCATGTGCCCTGTCAGAAGCGTGACAGAGCTAGCTTCCTCTTTAGTTTACAGGACTTGATTCCCCCGTGTGAAGATACAATTTTAAGGACATAAAGACTTGCCTGGGTATCTCGGTGACTTATTTTTGGATGTGCCCGTGGTTCCACTCAGAGTATTTGGCACGCACTGTGGACGTGCCGTGTGGGACACCCCAGCTGTGCGTCAATGCGTGAGGTACAGCACTCACCAGCGATTTGTTTGGTATGCGCTTCGTCTCTCAGAGTGTGTGGTCTTGAAAACTGTGAGGCAGGCTGGAATTCTTTATGGATAAAGTTGGTGGCGCACAGTTTCTTCAAACTGTGGCTGCCTCTCTGACAGTGGAAAGAAACGGTGGCTGTAAACAGTTGGGGTAGCGGTCACCTGTCATCCTCACACTGAGAAGCTGGAGGCAGGGGATCGGGAGTTCAAGGCTGACCTGGGCTTTACGAGAGTTTCCTAACTAAAAAAAAACAACCAATCAACCAACCAACCAAAAAAACCCCCCCAAAACAAAAAACAACAACAACAAAAAAAAAACATAAAAAATGAATAACAAGGGATACGCAAAAGGAAGTGTCACAGTGTACAGAACGAGGCCAGTTCCCTTTTTTATGTGTTATTAGAAAGTCTAAAACACATTGAAAAAAAAATCTCTTTGATTTAGCCCAGGTTTGTCAAGTCTATGTTGTTCCTCTACAGGCCTAGTGAGGCAGAAAGTTGTGCATACCTGCTAAGTATACTACACATACTACACAGCAACTGTTTATAAAAATTCTAGGAATAAAGCTAGAAATGCACTTTATCAATCCTGAGCATGGAGAATAGTTGGGTTAGACAACTCTCTCTCTCTCTCTCTCTCTCTCCCTCTCCCTCCCTACCTCCCTCCCTCCCCCTCCTCCGTCTTCCTTCTTACTCAGGACTGAATGATAGCACTCTGCCCTCAGCCCTTTTCACACTTCTTGAGACAGACTATCACTACGTTCGTTGCCCAGGTTGGCCTTGAACTCGTGATTGTCCTTCTGCCCTGGCATCTGATGGAGCTGGAATTCCAAGTCTGTGCCTCGGGGTCAGTTCACGTTCTTGGTGGTGTTTTTGTGACTGACTGGCTCTTCATCCACGAATGCTTCAAGCTCCTCAGGAAGTGGGCCTCCAGCACATCTTCCTGTGAATTGCCAGACGTCTGTGTGGTGACATCAGCCGTTCCAGCCTCTCCCTAGTCTGCTCTCTCATCTTCAGCCTGGACTCTTGTCTCAGCCGAGCATCTTGCATCTTGAGCATGGCAACTCTTGTGAGCAAAGGAGGCCCTTGAGGCTGAAGTTGCTCTCAGCGGCTTCCCTTCTCTGTTCTCTACTCCCAATACATCGAACCCCTCCCCAATGTCCCTTCTCACCAAAGTGCACTGTGTAGTTTGGAGAGATGTACAATTGCATGTCTATACTCAAAGCAGAACAAGTATGCTAATGAGGGACGACGAGGACTGGGCGGTCATTTTCCCACAAGTGTTAAGCCACATCTTCAAGACTCCCTAAAAATAGAGTGCAGCTTATAGGCAGACATCTATCATTTAATCCAACCACTAATTACCGAATCTTGCTGAAGGCTCTCCTGTGTTTTTGTCTCGTGGGCTGAGGAAGGCTGCTGTGGGGGTGGAAATGAGCAGACGTGTGGAGGCAGTCCACACTGGGCTTACACGTCCACAGCCCACTGAGACAGAGTTTACTCATGTATGGAGAGAATAGCAATGTATGCCCCAGGGCTTTTTCATGTAACGCTAAATCATATCCAGCTGGCCCACTGTTTTCAATGTTTACTGTTTTACGGAGCTGGGAAAGCAGCTATTGAGTTTCACATGGATCATGCTAAAAAGGCTTTTTTTTTTTGGTCATTAATAGCTGAAGTACCAGAACCATCCAGGAAGTCAGAGATGATGTCTGCTTCATTCAATACTAAATTAAAAAGGGGGGAAAAAAAGGAACCCGGTTTATTCTTGATAGGTGTCCCCTAAATGCTTAAGAGAATCATTTATTCTCTAATAGTCATCTAATGATGCATATTCTCCTAATTGGTCAGATACAGAATGGTGACCCAATGGCATGGTTCCAACTGTCTGAAGGGTTAAACATAGAGTAGCTTTGGCTATCTGGAACTCATTATGTAGAGCTGATAGGGCTGGTCTCAAACTCATAGAGATCAGCCTACCTCTGCCTTCCCAGTGCTGAGATTAAAGGCATGCGCCACCTTGCCCAGCTTCTGTTTTACTTTTCAAGACAGAGTCTCTTTGTTTAGCTTAGGTGGACCTTGGACTTGCAGCAATCCTCACATCTCTCTCCTGCATGCCAATATTGCCTTTCATTTTATATAGCACATGTATAATCAAAGGATTTCATCATTGATTTGACTTTTTTTTTTTAAATGAAATTTGTTACTCTGGTTCCAAGATATTTATAAAAAGATTATACAGCTTTTGGATCCTAACTGTATTTTTGGAGCTTTCAAGCATATTAGTCATTTTGATCTAACTCAGTTTATTTTTCTGTACTCAACATCCAAAACATATTCAGAGTTTTCCCTCTCACCCCTCACTTCTCTCTCTCTCACCTTGTATTTCTTCTCGTGGGGATGTTATTTTATCTCATGCAGTTTTCTAGAGAAATGGTGTGTTTGTGTGTGTGTGTGTGTGTGTGTGTGTGTGTGTGTGTCTGTCTGTCTGTCTGTCCGTATGTGCATGTAGTATCTGGGCTAGAGAGAGAGAAAAAGCACAAACACTAATTGGAAAGGCATGGACTTTTGAGACTTCAGTGACTTACTTCCTCCATCCAAGGCACACTTCCTAATCCTTCCCAAACAGATTTACCAACTATAGACATGAGAGTCCATGGAACACATTCCAATTCAGACCCCCAAAGTGTCACATTTTTTGACACTGTAGTACAATGTTGTAACTGTGTTAGTAAAGCAAGTCACAAATTCCAATTCTTAGGACATATGTTTACAGTTTTGTGTTGGGCTGCATTCACAGCTCTCCTAGGCCACAGGAAGCCCATGGGTCCTGGGTCAGACATGCCTGCTGGGGGCTTCTTTTTTCCTATGGCGTTACACTCTGAGACACCAATCCACCATACTTCACTTAAGTGACTTCTTATTAAAGGGCATTTCCATTAACTGCAACATTTTACAATTATGATAATTCGATGAGTGATTTTTGGGTGTTTGCTACCCCGTGCATATGAGGGTATACCATTAGCTCACTCACAGACTCAGAGTGAAACAGGTAACCTTGATATATGTTTCCCTAATTGCATAAGAATATTCAGGTTTTTTTTTTTCTTAAGAGTTTCCCTGGAAAACTACTTTACCAACTCAGTATTTGTATTCTGTAGGTTATTAGAAAATCAAATCTTACTGTCCAGAATAAGCAACCATCTCAGCAATAATATAATGAATATTAATATCTAAATGCTATCTAAATGCTATCTAAATGCCAGAGGCCCCAGCCCATCATTTGAGGAAATCCCCTGGGGGTTCCTATATGAGAATCACAGCCAAGTACACCCAGAACTTTACTTCCTCTTGGTTTTAATAAGTACTAGTATTTATAACTTAAAAAATGCTTTCACAAATTTTAATTATATGTATATTTGTGTGTGTATGTGTTTGTGTGTGTGTGTGTGTGTGTGTGTGTGTGTGTGTGAGATCTGTACACACAAGTGTGCTACCCATGGAGTCCAGAAGAGGGTGTTGAATCCCTAGCAGCTGTGAGCTGCCTGATGTAGGTGCTGGGAACTGATGCCAGGTCCTCCTAACAAGCAGTATAAGATCTTAACCACTGAGCTGAACTATCTTTCAAGCCTTAAAATTATATCTTAAAAGCTATAAAATGTCTAACACCTCTCTTTTCCATACCTCTAGTGTATTGAAAGACCAAGCTGAGATACCAGAACTTTTTTTTTTTTTACTATTTTTAAGCTGTAGAACATTCCAGAAATACAGAATATTGAAATCATGATAGAGAGCAAAGGAGGAAAGGAAAGAAAAACTTAACTTGCCACAGCTTTTTTCCCTTGTCCCGACATTCTGTGAATATTCTAGAAATCAACCTCCCCAAACCGCCATTTTGTGAGTTGTTTCCTGACTGCTGGTGGAGTTAATTTAGTCTGAAGAGATGAGATAATTGTCATCTTGAAAAGAAAGCTACTGAGGTCTGTGAGTTCACCCCAAAGTGCTGAACACAGAGCTGAAGAATTATCTTTTACTTGAAAGTTGATGACAGACTTAAAATTAGTTATCTCTGTTCAGGGGACATGGTCAGTGTGGCCATCAAAGGAGGGCTTTCCCTCTCAAGGCACAGTATCTCCTAATTATTTCTTTGTCTTTGTGGAAGATTGTGATAGGTGGTGGAGAGCAGACACTTCAGGGTAACGGGTGTATGGCTGGGAGCGAGAGGTGAAGTAAGAATAGATAGAGCAGAGAGGAGCGCAGGAGAAAAGCCAGGAAGGAAGAGTAGGATCATGTGCCTCATTAGCATCTGTGAATGCCAAGCATCCGGAGCCCAGTACATCAGTGTTAGGGAGCTAAAACTAGCAGCTTACCTGCTGGGGGCTGCTGGTCACAGGAAGCTGTATTGACTGTACTGAGTTCAAGGTTAGGTAGTTTCTTAGTAATTTCTCGTAGAGTACTCAGAGAACATGATTTTATATGTCCCAGAGTCTACTCTGCAAATCAGAAACAGCACTACAGAATCTCAAGGACCTATGTAAAACCCAATGGAACAACCTACCAAACAGCCACAACAAAAACAAACCAACCAGGTTTTGGACAGAGTGTCTCTACCTTTCACTGGGCTCAAACTTTCCATGATCTCCTTGAATTCCTGATTCTCCTGCTTCCACATGCTAGGATTACAGCCATGTGGCACCATGCTTATGTGGTGCTGGGGACTCAACCAAGGGCTTCATGAATGCTAGGCAAACAGTTACCAGTCCAGCTATGACCACAGCCTCTTCTGTTAACTTTTATCACTAAATTCCAGTGCCTTTTCCTACAAAATAAAAGTGCCTAAGAGGAAACGAGAGAAAGCTTTAGAGATCTGTGATTGTTGGTAAGGCGGCGCTTCAAGTCATTTCTTATTGGATCAGTGAGACTGTATGTTTTCAGGGAACTTCAGGCACACATGCCTAAACCATTCACTATGGTTCTTCTGGGGATACTGAGGCAGCCAAGTAATCATGAATGCTAGGCAAACAGTTACCAGTCCAGCTATGACCACAGCCTCTTCTGTTAACTTTTATCACTAAATTCCAGTGCCTTTTCCTACAAAATAAAAGTGCCTAAGAGGAAACGAGAGAAAGCTTTAGAGATCTGTGATTGTTGGTAAGGCGGCGCTTCAAGTCATTTCTTATTGGATCAGTGAGACTGTATGTTTTCAGGGAACTTCAGGCACACATGCCTAAACCATTCACTATGGTTCTTCTGGGGATACTGAGGCAGCCAAGTAATGAGATGGTGGTGAGAAGAGGACCTGAGGTTAGACCTTGTCCTCACAAACACCAGCTGTGGAAGTATGCTTGCTGAATGTTCTTGCCCTTTTGGCAAGGTCTTCACTGCGGTTTCTGTTGTGGCTTTCAGAGTCTCTTTCTGTGACACCATTACACGGACACTTTAGCAAAGTCTGTGGAAGGAAAGTGGGCCTGGTACTGGGGACTGGGGTCTGAATTTTGTCCCTGTCCATTCTGTCTTAGCTGAGGGCACTTAAACAAACTATTTTGTGTCACCAACTCTCAGTCTCCTCATTTGTCTTATAGAGGGTGACAGGGATCATGTGTGGTCTTTGTAAGGTAATTGCTGTCAGTCCCCTTGCCTTATGGGAACTCCTTCAGGATGCCTCTGCTCTGTTTTGGACACAGTAGAAACAGGCCTTGAAGGCTTCATTTTTATTTCATGGATTCACAATGAAGATTTAAAACACCCACTTACTCTTTGGCAATATTTCATCCGTGTATAATCTGGCCACATTCTCCCTCTGCTCTCTGCCCTCCGCCCTCCCACCCTTCCTATAGTTGAGGCTTTGGTTAGGTCTAGATGTCCTGGGAAGGAGTCAGATGTCTGTACCCTTTGTTTGGATCCAGTACGCCGCCCCTTTCCCTACACTACAATGCCCCTGACCCTGACCCCAGCTCTGAGACATACTCATAGGTATGTTTGTGCCTGTGAGTTCCTGTGTGTAGGTCAGAGGTCAACATCCGGTATCTTCCTCAATTGCTTCCCCACTTCCTTTGGGTCTAGCTGTTTAGACTAGGCTCATGGCCTAGGTACCTGCCAGTGCTGGGGTTATAGGAGTGAACTAGCCGTACTGAGGATTCGAACTCAAGTCCTCACTCTTGCACGGTGAGCTCCTGTACCCACTGTGCCACCTCTCCAGCCTGGTACTTTTCCTTTTAATGGAAGGGCATTTCAAGGCTACCAAGGATGACTTTTTTATTTTATTTTTTATCCCATGTATTCTACGTGACAATCTTTGGGATTCCAATATGCCTGAAGACATATTAGAGTACTGTACACTGTTGTGACGGTACTAAATGTCGTAACTTTGTATATAGTGTTTCACAATGCAACACAAAAACAATAGAAATATATATTGTTCTTCTTTTAAAAAAAAAAAGATGGACTAGGCTCATGATTCCAGGCAAATAGCTTAGTCCATGCTTCATAACTGAAAACAGTCAAACAAAATACGCAGCTGGAGTTTAGATTATGAAGAATCTCTTTGAAAATCCATTTGCCACAAAGATGTTTATTGCAGAATGATTTGTAACTGACAAACTGAAAGCAACCTAAATGGCTGATGTCAGGCACATGAGTGGCAACAATAATAAAGATTTATTAAACATCTGCTATGGGCCAGGCGCGTGTGCATTTCCCAGGTGGTGACTCATGTAATCCTCGCACTACAGCTATGGCGTGGGCAAGCCTACACTATTACACTTGCAGGGAGGATTTGGGCACAGAGCTGTGGCTGAATTACCCATGCTGCCACAGCTGGAGAGAGGCAGGGTAGGGACCCCACTTAGTACAGTGACTTTGGGACTCAAATCTGTGGTATTTGTGTTATATTTACAACCTTCAAGTGATGTGAAACACACTTCTGATTACACAGCATGACAGTGGGACACAGACTTCAGGACTGGGGCTACAGAAACAGTATCCTCTGGAGGCTGAGAAAAGCCCAAAACAAAATGTTTATGATGGTTACCTCTGTTGCTGGGTCTGATGTCACGTACCTGTAAAGCTAGCAATAGGTAGGATAAGGCAGAAGGATTGCCCCAAGTGAGAGGCAAATCAGCCCTACATAGCACCAGACCAGCCAGGACTGCCTAGAAAGACCATGTCTCAAAACAACAAACAAACAAAACAGTAAAATTACATTTAAAATTTAAATTGTTATTATGCATGCATCTATGAAGGGGTATCTGTGTGCATGCACCATGCCATGGGTGTGGAGGTCAGAGGACAGCTTGTTGGAGTCTGTTCTCTCCTTCTACCATATAGGTAGGTCCCTGGGATTGAACTCAAGTCAACAGGCTTGGTGGATGCCTTTATTCACTGAGCCATATCACCAGCCTGACCTGTGATGTTTTTTCTTGAATCTATATTTGATATCTGTCCTGACTAGCTTTTATGAAAACTTGACACAAACTAGAGTTTTCTGGGAAGAAGGAAAGATTTTAATTTTAAAGTAATTACTTAATTTTGAAACAGGGTCTCTCTATGGTTGTCCAGGAACTTACTACCTGCCTCTGCCTCCTGAGTACTGGGATTTAAAGCATGTGCCATCACTACTGAGATGAAGGGATCTTAACTGAGAAAATACCTCCACAGTATTGGCTTGTAGGCAAGTCTGTTCAGGCATTTTTGTTGGTTGATGATTGATGAGAAGGACCCAGCTCACTATGGGCAAGGACACCCACCCATGGTGGTCTTGAAGACCTTGCTGCTTATGTCTGGGGAGGAAGCCTAGGGCCTTGGGGGTATAGAGAAGTGCTCTTTCTGAGCTGCACCCCAGGCCCTGGGAACCTTGAGTTCCTGTCAGAACCTGCGGTCTATCCCAAGCTCACCTCCTCCTGCCCCTCTGGCCTGGATCCTCTATGCACTCTTCTTGCTTTTGAGCTGTGTGTGGCTCTTCCACTTTTGAGCCTCTGCTTCCACTGAGCCATGACACCTGCCACCATAAATTGCTCAGCCAGCACTTCCCGAGGAAACTCCCCATACGTGTTGGCCTTAACATTCTTCCATAGGATGCATAGAACTTCTCATTATGAATAAGGGCTTTTGATGGCTCAGCTACCACATTCCAGGCACATGATGACATTTGTCAATTTTACTGACTTAAGGAAGTCTCCTTTAGATGACATGCCTACAAGGGGCAGAACTCCTCAACACAAGGGGCTGAATAATTGGTGTAAGGTCTCAGTACTGGCAAAAGGGCAGTAAGGACCACAATACAGGTCAAATTCTGTCACTGAAGTTCTCTTAGGACCTCTGGGTGACTGCTCTGCTTAGAAGCTGACCTCTTGTCTTGGTGACTCAGGGTGACAGTGATGAGTGTGATGAGAATGGTTAATGTGCTGTATGGAGCGGTGACCCCTTTAGAGGACATGGGAGATGGAGTTCTTCTGTCTCTTAATGAGCAACCTTGTGCCTCTTCTGCTTCCGACACTGCCATGCTCATTAGATGTTCCGACATGCAACTTTTGATTTGGAGCACCAGGTTGAATGCTGTTAACCACAGGTATTAATGAACCACGTTTCGGCTGGTTCAGGCAGCTCAGAGGGCAGGCCTAGGGACTTCTCTTCTGTGTTTTGGGAGCCTGCAAATGCTGCTGGGTATCTTGGCTATCTGGGGACTTCATTCTAGCCATGCTCTGCATAGCTGACGCTGATTAATAAACAAGACGAGGCCTTTAAGGTCCCTTTCAATGTTCTGAGGACAGGTAGCTGAGCAAGTGCCATCACTAAATGCACACACATGGATGGATGGAGAAGAGGATTTGTTCACCCATCCTCAGCACCACCCTCTCTGCAGCCATTAGCTGTTAAAGAGTCAGAAGCACAGTATCTGGGGTGTAGCTTCATGGTGAATGACTTATCCAGCATGTATAAAGCTCTGGATTCCTATGCCCATTTCCAAAATCCAGGATAAAACAAAAACAAAGCCAGGCAAAGGTTGGAAGCGAGAGACCAAACAGCAATCCCAACTTCTGAGTGGACTTGCAGCTACTGGAGAGTCAAGGCACTTCCACCACCAAAGTCCTGCTGTTCTAGAGGAACCATGGAGAGCCTTTCTTTCCTTGTTATTTCTGAAAACCTGTTGGGCTAAGGGAGGCTTTTCTTTTTTCCCTCTACAGAGATAAGATGGCAAAAAGACTGCTATTTCCCAAGTCTTTTCCATTTAAAAGAGATCGTCAGATATCCTATCCCTTGCAGATTTAGCAGACCTTTTAGGAACTCCAAGATAGATAGGTTTAGCAAAATCAGGGCTTTTCTGCAGCATTTGGACTATTTTATCATTTCAACAAGATGCCATGCTGATTTAGTTTTTCACTCAGCAAGATCAGGAGAGAGAGAGAGAGAGAGAGAGAGAGAGAGAGAGAGAGAGAGAGAGAGAGAGAGAGAGAGGGGAGGAGGGAAGGGGAGGAGAGGGGAGGGGAGGGGAGGGGGAGGGGAGGGGAGAGGAGAGGAGGGGAGAGGAGAGGAGGGGAGAGGAGAGCTTCTAACCTTGCCAGATGCAAAAAGAAATTTGGTTTTGATTCAATGTGAATGCAAAGAGAAATGAGGCCTCTCCACGACAGTATTCTTCAAATAAAACCATACTGTGAGGGCTTGAGAGATGGCTCGGTGATCTATGCTGCCAAGCTTGGCAAACCTGAGTTTGATCCCTGGAATCCACACAGTGGAAGGAGAGACACCTGCTCCCCACCCTGCCCTCACATACAAATGCAATGTAGTAACAAAGTAAAAACCTTACTCTTTACCTAGTTCAGATTCAAATGATCTCAAAATCAGACACGCAGCGTACGGTTGTGTAGACACACACTGGATCTTTGAAGGCCTCTCTGCTTTGTACGGAACACTGACAGTCAAGGACAGCACAGAAGGTTCCGGCTTCATTCTTCACCCAACACTGAGATGTAAAGACGGGGCTACAAGTATGCACAATGACTAGAAATTAATGCCCACGATCTTAAGAGGCCGCACGTGGCCCAGTAGAATCAGTTCCTGTCACGTGACTGAGATGCACAGATGAGCTTGGTGGAGATATTGTGGGCGGAGCCAACGGCATGTCCCGGAGTGTAGGACAGACAGTTCTGCTAAGTATTCCCTCCTGGAACATGTTACGATTTTTTTGTTTGTTTGTTTTGCTGTATAGATGAAGAAGTTAGCTTTGGAGACCCGAAGCTAGGCTGGAATTGAGTCTAGCCTCTTTATCCTTGAAGAGGTCACTCTCACCATGATACTCTCCTCTCTTGAGAAGGGACTGTCTAAATTCGCTAGCTTAAGAACTTTCTCACCCTCTTCTGCGGACAGGGGCAACACTGCTTTACTCTGCTCTGCTAGGAAAAGTTCCCTAACCTCTCTGAGTGTCAAGACCTCTGGGTTTTGTTGTTGTTTATTTATTTATTTATTTTTGTTTTTTAAAGATTTATTTATTTTATGTATGGGAGTACACTGTTGCTCTCTTCAGACACACCAGAAGAGGGCATCGATCCCATTACAGATGGTTGCGAGCCACCATGTGGTTGCTGGCAATTGAGCTCAGGACCTCTAGAAGAGCAGTCCGTGTTCTTAACCACTGAGCCATCTCTCCAGCCCCAAGGGCACTCCGGAGAAACTAAAAGAAATGTTGGGTTTCAAGGTAAGTTCTGTTCTCTGTTTAAAACACTGTGGGAGGAAGCTCAAATTACATTCTGTTCAGCCAATGGGCATTAACTTGGCATCTATACTGTATACAGTATACATTGTATACAGCTGGCGCCTAGGTCATCTGTGTCATGGACCTAGGTTTGGCTCTTTGACTTTTCCAGAGGATTGTCTAGCAAGCTCATTATAACTTTCCAATCCTTGTCCCTAGAGAGTGAAACTCGGCGGGCTGGGATTTCCCAATTGTAAGTGTTCACAGAGGCTGCTAAGCTGAGGGTAGGAGGTGTGCTCTTGGGGAAGCCTTGTTCCAGGGCAATAGTTCAAAAACTTGAAATCTGTAACCTGGGCCTTGAGGTCAGCAGGCTCCAGAGGGGAAGGATCGAATTTTGATTCTTAGAAGTGGAGACTTTGATAGATAGTATTACTGGAATGTGAATGTGATGATGCTGAAGATTCTGTAGTAGACTGTTAATCTAAGGGGATCTATGCATATGTGTAAGGAACACAATAGTCCCAGATATGCTAAGCGCAGGCATGTAGGTGTACACATTGCTGTGTATGAGCTACATCTCATACCGCACTAGAAAATGGCCAAGTTTATTTCTATTCTCTTTGGTTTTGGCTCAACTGCTGCCTGAGGGTACTTGATGTGTGTTTTGGCACAAGCTCATCTTCTCTCCTTCCTCACAATAAATGTGCATGCGCATACATGCACACACGTGCACACACATTTATGCCCACACCCACGTGTGTACACATACATCCATGCACACATGCACACTCTCACACACTCACACACAGGAATTCTGCTCTTTTCCACCTTTTCCACTGAGGTTGCAGTCACACCAGCATCTGCCTTTGAACTTTGCTGATATTCTCTCTCTCTCTCTCTCTCTCTTTTGACACAGGGCTTCATGTAACCTAGGCTGGCCTCAAACCCCTCATTCTCCTGCCTCTGCCACTTGAGTACTGGCATTATAGGTGTGCAAACCAGGCCTGCTTTATGTGTTACAGAGGATAAAACCTTAGTCTTTGTGCACTCCATCAATTGAGCTAAACCCCTGGAACACGGATACCCATTTTAACATGATTCTTCTTCTTCTTCTTTTTTTTTTTAAAGGAAAGAAACAAAAAACAGTTTAGAGAAAAGAAATAGCAAGAGTGCGAGCATGCCTGATAGGCCGGTGGTGGGTTGGGGGCTGGGCTCCATGGTGACTTTGTCTGCAGAGCTGTACCCCCCAAAGTGACAGGCGCATATTCCATCCATTGAACTGGCAGGCTCAGCCCACCAGCCCAGGGGGTTCCCCCAGGGTGGCATTGCTGAAAAGAACAGGCTTCTAAGGATATTCTTTGGAAAATGCAGACAATAGGGTTACAGTAGCTTGCCCTGTTCATCCTTTCTGTCAAGAAACCTGTAATTTATGTGAACAAGCGGAGACTCCTAATGCTTGAAAGCAGAACCTGAGATGCTGGGTAATTAGGCCCTGAAAAGAGATTAGCTTTATTCTGTGTTTTCATTTTAACTGATTATTTATTTATTTATTTAGTCAGTCTTGTTACGGAGCTCTGGCTGGATTGGTATTCATTACAATTCTCCTGTCTCAGCCTCCTCAACAGAGCGTTGGGATTTCCCAGGAGTACTTCCACACGGACAAGAGACCATTCATAAAATCTCAGCCAGTTTACTGAGTTTGTATCACTATTAAAGGCAGCTGCCATCCCAGGTTCTAACTCATAACACCTTCCACTACCTCATATATGGTCACCATTGAGGCATAGCAAGCCTCAGCATACTACCTTTCTATTGCTGTGATAAGACACCATAACAAGACAATTTATTAAAGAAAGTGCTTTATCTGCGGCTTATGGTTCCAGAGGGTGAGACTCCATGGCCATCGTGGTGAGAAGCATGGCAGCAGGCACGCAGGTGTGGCGCTAGAGCAGTTGCTGAGAGCTTAGATCTTGATCCACAAGCACAAGACAGAGAGAGCTAACTGGGAATGCCCGGGCTTTTGAAACCTCAAGGCCCTACATCAGTGACACACCTCCTCCAGCAAGGCAACACCTCCTCCAGCAAGGCCACACCTCCTAATCCTTCCCAAGCAGTTCCACTCACTAGAGATCTATGAGTCCATTCTTGTTCAACCCCAAATCCTATGTTTGTTACGATGACCAAAATTATTTATTGTTTTAAATCCCTATATTTAGTTTATTTTCAAACATTCACATATTTATTATATTCATGTATGCATATATATAATATATGAATTACATATGATATGCATTTCACCTGCATGGAGGAAGCAGGGGTAAATTATTATATATACATTGTATGTATTATATATCAGATAAAGATCTGGAGATAAAGCACACTGTGTGGGTGGATAAGGGTTGTACTCCACTCTGCTTCCTCCATGCATGTGAACTGGGTGCATGTGCTTCAGAGTGGATTGAGAGGTCAGAGGACAACTCTAGGGGTCACGTCTCTCCTTTTACCTTTTCTTAGGTCCCAGGGATTGAACTCAGGTGGTTGTGTTTCCTCAGGAGGCTCTTTACCCACTGAGCTATCTCAGCGGCTGGCTGCCTTTTCTTTATGTAGGAGCTTTATCTTTCTGGGTTAGTGCACATGGATCTAAGAGCCCCAGCTTAGCAATGCCAACCTGTATGCTATGGGGGCTTCACCTCACCATATTCCAGAGCAACCTTCTTAAAGGGTATTCTGGTACCTCAAATCAGTTTTTAGAGAATTGAAGGAAATAATTTATGTAAGAAACTTAATAAAGATTAATACTAGGGCTGAGGACATAGCTCAGTGGTAGAGTGCTTAGTACCTATGCAGCCCTGGGTTCAATTTCTAGTATCTCATATACACATACACATAGGCTAAAACCAACATCATAATAGTCACACAGTACTTTAGTATGTAGATGTGTCACAGTCTGTTTCATTATTTCCTTTGCTCCAGGGTCTACTTCCCTCCTTGCTATGTGCAAACTGCTGTGCTGAATGTTGTTTCACACACCATGACAAGATAATATGAACGATTCTTCCTGTGGCATAATCTCTCAAAGGTAGGTATCTCTAGGGTACAGGTAGGTGCATTTTAATGTAACTGATGGACTCTTTTCTACCAGAGGCTATTTAACTTCTCCACAATGATTTTTTTTTAAAGTTTCTGTCATACTGTTACTATCCAGTTCTAACTTTACATTATGTTCTCATAAAGTTAAAGCTACTTGTAACTTTTTTTTTTTGGTGATTTCTTGAGGTATTTCATGCTAAGATTAAATAAAATTCTGGATTCTTTTTCATTTCCTTTTAGTAATGTTTTAAGAAGACACATTTAAGTTGTTAATCCATTAGAAATATATTTGTTGGATGGTTTGACATATAGACTAATAAATATTGGAATGATCATGGCCATGTGGCTTCACACAAGTGTGTATGGGTGTATATTACTTACTGAAACCTGCGGCCTCCCACCCCTGAGCCCAGTCAGTATTATGTTTTGGAGATCATTTTTAATAGAACAAAGGGGTTGACTTGTACTTTCCTGTTTCCATATTACCTTTGAGGAATTACTCCTACAGAGTTCAATCAATTGTCTGTTGCTGCTGAGTTTCTGGGGTTTTCATGACACAAGCCACCACTGTGACCTCTGCCTATTCGTCCCTGGTGTATGTTCTAGTTTCTCAGGAGACATGGAGTGGAACTGTCAGGTCAGTGGGCTGAACATGGCTTGCATTTTATAGGACACTGCAAAAATGCCTTCTCCATTGATTTACCAGTTTTATTTATTTTTAAAGTTAAGCTTAGTTGATAAAAACATACAGACTGTATGTATCAGAGGGTAACACAATGTTTCAAAACAATGTACAATGTTTAAACCCAATTTAAACTTGTACCTCTCCTTAAATGTTTATTATTATTGATATTGTTATTAATTGAGCCTTTTAGAGCCAAGGTCTCATGCAGCCCAGGTTGGCTTCAAATTCACTACATAGCTGAGAACGGCCTTTGATCATTCTGCTTCCACTTCTGGGATTGTGAGTGTGTACCACTACACTTGGCCTGTATTATTTGCCTTTTTGTTTTCAGAAACACTGTCTCTATACAGTCTTTGCTGGAATAGAACTTGCTATCTAAACCAGTTGGCTTTGAACTTTCAGTAATTCTCGTGTCTCTGTACTTGGTGGTAAAAGTTTTAAGAAATCTTTTTGTCTCATTGTGTGAACTGTTCCACACCTCACTGTTGCCTGGAACCACCCTGCTGGATAGAGGCATCCAGGTCTTCTTGCTCCATCTAACTTTACATCTACAGTTGTTGTGTGTACGGGAGCATTTTGTTTACTTAAATTCCCAGAGTGGAGGTATTGTGCGATGACTCAGAGGTTAAGAGCCCAAGCTGCTCTTACAGGGGACCTGGGTTCAGTTCCCAGCATGGGCATGGAAACTCTCAATCATCCATTATTCCAGCTCCAGGGGATCTACCGCCCTCTTCTGGCCTCTGTGGGCACTACCTGCACAGGGTACACAGATATACATGCAAGCAAAACACCCATACACAGAACATAAAATATTTCTTAATTATATAACTTCAATTATGAAAAAATTAGCAGAGTTTTCCCAGGCAGCCCTATGCTAGCTGACTTCTTTGTTTAACTGTTAGGTGTAATTTAGGAAACTCACAATCAAAACTGGAGCAATATCATGCTTTATCAGAGAAATACGTTTCTTTAGGCTGCCTTAAAAATCCTGAATAGACTCTTTTGTATAAAACTGTTGCACCCCCTTTTAAAAAGGTACTAGAGTTTCAGCTGTTGGAGGGAAAATTTTGGACTCTGTTTAAAAACACAGCTATTATAATAGGCTGACTCAATATCCACAAGAATCAGGCCTCAACAGTTCATGCAGACTAATGTACCATAAGTTCCAGTGTTTTGTTCCTGGGGAGGAAGTCAGCATGTGAGAGATATGCATGGCCACCTGCTTTCCCAGCTCCACACACAATAGCCAAGATAGGAAATCACACGAGAAGGTGAAGAAAATGATGTCTATGAGCATATGCATACACTAAATGCCATAAGACATAATGTCTTATTCAGCCATTAAGTGCGATGATTACTCTATCTACAGGAAAATGGATGACAGAACAGGAGCTCATCCTGGTGAGAAGACTTAGATGGAGAAAGAAAGGGTCACAGACTAACTCAACATGAAGGACAGACTTCTGTGGACGAGGCCATTGAGTAGTGGGATGGAGGGGAGTCAACAGCAGGCAGGCTTTAGTTAATTATGATCCAGGGCGAGCACATAGTGAGATGCACCAACAGAGAAGTAGGACGACCACTAAAATCCTTCCTAAAGTGAAAAAAATCACTGAACTGTATATGTATGGAAGGCATGGTGTATGTGTGTGTGTGCTGTATGTGCATGTATGGAATGTGTGTGTGCTGTATGTGCATGCATGGAATGTGTCTGGGCTATATGTACATGTGTGAGCTGTATGTGGATACATGGAATGTGTCTGTGCTATATATGTATATTCTATATGTATATGCATGGAATATATGTGTGCTGTATGTGCATGCATGGAATATATGTGTGCTGTATGTGCATGCATGGAATGTATGTGCTGTATGTGTGTGTGTATGGTGTGTTTGTGTTGTATGTGTGTTCTGTATGTGTATGCATGGAATGTATGTGCTGTATGTGCATGCATGGAATGTGTGTGTGCTGTATGTACATGTATGGAATGTGTGTGCTGTATGGGTATGCACAGTGTGTGTGTGCTATATGTGCATGTATGGAATGTATGTGTGCAGTATGTGTGTGTATGTTGTGTGTGCTGTATGTGCATGTATGATATGTGTGTGTGTGTGCTGTGTGTTTATGTGATATGTGTATAGAGAGTATGTGTGGTATGTGTATGTATATGGTATATGTATATGGCATGTGCATGTGTGTAGGTGTAGTATTCATGTGTTGAGTATGTGGTATGTGTATATGAATGGGATTTGTGTGTAGTGTATATGTGACATGTATGTGGTGTGTGTATGTATGTATATGGTGTGGGGGGACATATGTGTGTATATGAGCGTAGTGTATATGTGATATGTTTGTGTGTATGGTATATATGTTTGGCATGTATGTGTGTGTGTATGTATTTTGCATACATGTTTTATGTGTGGTGCAAATGGTAGGCAGTGTCAAGAGGAACAGCCACCTCAGGCATACTTGACTCCTTACTGAACCCCTATGATGGCTTAGTTCAAAAGCTCAGAATAAACAGGATACAATTCACAGACCACACGAAGCTCAAGAAGAAAGGAGATCAAAGTGTGGGTGATTCGGTTTTTCTGAGAAAGGGAACAAAATACTCAAAGGAGCAATTATGGAGATAAAGTGTAGAACAGAGACTGAAGGAAAGACTATCTGAGACTGTCCTACCTGGGGATTCATCCTATAAACAGTCACCAAACCCTGACACTATTATGGATGCCAAGAAATGCTTGCTGAAAGGAGTCTGATATGGCTGTCTCCTGAGAGGTCCTGCCAGAGTCTTACAAATACAGAGGCAGATTCTCTCAGCCAACCATTGGATTGAGCACAGGATCCCCAATGGGGGAGTTAGAGAAAGGACTGTAGGAGCTGAAGGGGTTTGCAACCCCATAGGAAGAACAACAATATCAACCAACCAGACCCCCCAGAGCTCCCAGGGACTAAGCCACCAACCAAGGAGTACACATGGCTCCGGCTGCATATGTAGCAGAGGAACGCTTTGTCAGGCATCAATGGGAGGAGAGGTCCTTGGTCCTATGAAGGTTCAATAGATGCCCCAGCGTGGGGAAATTGAGGGAGGGGAGGTGGGAGTGGGTTGGGTGGAGGAACACCCTCATAGAAGCAGGGGGAGGGAAGATGGGTTAGGGGTTTTCTGGGAGGGGGGAAACCTGGAAAGGGAATTACATTTGAAATGTAAATAAATAATATATTCAATAAAAAAGACAGAATCAGAACTCCCAGCAGCCCCACACCATAAAGCAAGACATGCTGAATACCAAGGGTAACTGTAAGCCTCTCCCGGTCTTTGCTACACTTTCTGAGTGCTGGGACTAGAAGTTCCAAGTCTCCACTTGGTTTTTGCATGTCAGGGATCCATGGATTCTAGGTAAACATTCTGTTAATTGAACTACACCCTCAACCCAATTGTCTTTGCTTTTTAAAGCAGCATCTTGCTAGGTAGCCCAGGCTGGCCTGACATTTACAAATCTCTTGAGTACTAGAATATCTTTTTAAAGATGTTATATAGTCAGGTGTGGTGGCACACACCTTTAATCTCAGCATCCAGAAAGCAGAGGCAGGCAGATCTCTGAGATTCTCAACTACCGTGGCCTATACAGAGTTCCAGGCTAGCCTGGGCTCTATAGTGAGACTCTGTCTCCAAAGCCAGCCAGCCAGCCAGCATACAGACAAACAAAAACCAACTGAATGAAAGAAACAACTCCCCAAGGCCTCAACAAACAAAAACCAAAGCTGTTATATAAACAAGAGAAACAAAACCATAAAGTGAGAATTAGAAATTAAACTTGATCTCCTCTCCCTCTCCGTCTCCCTCTATCCCTCCCTCCCTCCCTGCCCCCCTCTCTTCTCTCTCTTTCTGCTTCCCACTATGTATTCAAACTGGGGAATATTCACTTAATTTCACAAGTCACTCAGGTGTTAGGGGTCAATGGAGGTACACTCACTCAAGTTGCTGTATTGTGGACTCAATGCTAGTTCTGTTAAATCTATCAAAGCCACGAGTCATGAAGCATTTCTCCTTTGGAACAGCGCCTCACAGCAGCTTCTACACAGCAGAGAGCAGAGCTAATGGGGCAGCTGAACGCACGGAACTCGCCAGCCGACCCAAAGCCCCCTGCATGGATTTATCTGTGAGCAGAACAGTGGAGAAGGCTGTCTCTTAAGGCACAGGACACTCAAGGTCACAAATGGTGTTCGAGGCCTCCAGTCCACGACTCTCTTTTTGTTGCCTTTCTTATGTGCTGTTTAAGGTCATTTAAAAACCATACTTCTCTAACATATGACAGTGGAAAAAAACAGCTTTAAAAATGTCCAGATTTGTTGATTAACTTCACTTCTAAAATTATATTATACCAGTGTTGTTTTTTTTTAATGTTTTAACTATTTCCAAATGCAATTATCTTGAAATAACCATGAATAGAATATTGGATGTAACAGAAGAGACAGGCTTTCGTATTGTATTAAAGTACCTAATTTAGTAAGTTGAATAGCGGGGACCCGTAGAATCCATTTTTGAGTCTGTAATTATAAGTTAAGTCACTATTAAGATGACATGCATATATATTTCCAGTTTAAAATAATTAAAGCTTCACCCTATCCTAATGCTTCTGCTCATAACAGGAGACACTTGTGAGCATATGAGCTCATACATACACAGAAATATTTCATGATATTTACCTACCATACTTGACAAATGGGTCTGTCTATATTGCTCTGTCCCAACATTACATAGCTTCACCAACTGGCGTGCATTTTAAACAGGGTGGCAGCTAACTGTGTAATGGCCAGCTAACATTTGAAAGTCGGAAGTGATCGTAAGCTGTACAACCCTTAATCATAACCCAGTCTTGGGGTGTTGTATGTCTCCAGGGCAGGTGCCCCTCCTGTTTTATTTACTCACAGTATCATTAATACCAAAGATATACAACCTTTTCTGCCTATATGTCACCCTCTCTTCAGGTCTTTAGTAGTGCTTGCTTATCTATTTCAGTCAAATGTATTTCTTATTTAAAAAAAAATAAAAGAGTAAGAGACCTGACAACCCAGTGTTATCGAATGTTTTCAGCTGAGACCCACATGTCATTCGGCATTCAGACGTGCGCACGCTTGATTGATGGATGGGTTTGCGACAAATAAAACTAGGATCAACAGCTTTGCCCCTTTCCCCCATCAGAGAGCAGAGGAAAGCATAACTCTGCAACAATAGCAGGATTAGGGATGCATTAGCCAGCCATCGACCAGAACCATCCGTCCCCATCAATACCCCGCACGTAATAACCTGAAGCTATGATAAGGAAACAAAAGCGGGGAGAAAGGAGACAGGAGAAAACAAATCAATAGAAGAAGGTGTCGTCTGAAAGCCACACTGGCCACATGAAGAGCCCCCCTGCATTCCAGGGGCTCTCACTACCACCGAGTGTAGAGACGCCTTACCCAGAGTTCACACGGGCAAGGAGTTGGGCACCGGTTTGGGATGCGAATTTTGCTCTCAACATGTGGTATTTTTGTAGCTTGCCTGTATCCCTAAAATTGCTTTTAAGAAAGAACACCTTTTACCTCAATGGTTCAGATCCTGGGTGATCAGAGAGCTCTCAGGGACAGTGGACAGAGTATTAATGTCCAAACACTCATGTAAACATTCCCTTAAATATGGGTTAGCTCGACAAATCCCGATTGACTAGTACTGTGAGACACACACAAAACATAAGTTTATCTCTTAATGGAAAAATACCAATAGCCTTTGACAAAAACTAATGCCAATCCTAGAAGTCTAGGTAGTTTTTTTTTTCCTTACAAAATCTTTTTATGCAAAAATTTATCTTTCCTTTCAAATCATAGAATATTTTGATGATAATTTCATCATTTTTCCCTACAAACAATGGAGTGTTAAGCTTATTTATTCAGCTTTTTTGTTCTGTTTCTTTGGAGAGCTTTTGATTTTTGTATTACCTGTCCTATTTGTTCTAATTTACAATTTATTCTAATTGGCCATTGAATGGGCCGGTGTGGCTTTCCCCTGGTGAGGAGGACATTAGTGATATTTGTTCTTTTCTGAAGAAGAGGTGAGAAAGGAGGACAGCCCATCTCTGATTGTGAAGCCCTGCTCTTGGGAAAGAGGCTTCATCGCTGGGCTTCAGCCCCATGCTTAGAAGAAGAAGAAGAGCATTATGATAATTCGTCATTATCATCATTGCCGTCATTATTAATGTTGTCAATACTCTTTATTGACATGGTCTAGTGCTTCATTTCCTAGTGTAAGTTTGCAAAGTATTGAAAAGAAAAAAAAAGTCATTTAGCTCTATCTGCTTGTTTTAGTTCTGGGAAGATGCGGAACCTTTCCCTTTATTGGAGTAAATATCGAAAGAACTTCGAGAAATTGCACATCCAAACAACATGCAGACAATTCTTAGCACAGGATGTAAGCTTCCAAGGGTGAGGATGGGAAACATAAGAGATTTTTAGAGTTTGAACTCAGGATCTGGTTTCACAGGCCAGTGGTCCCAGCTACTTAGAAGATCACAAGTTCAAGGCTTGCTTAGGCTGTAGGGTGAGATCAAGGCCAGCTTGGGTCTTAAGACGAGTAAGACCTTGTCTTAAGATAAAGACAAGTAAAATAAAAAATAATAAAATCTAGGGATGCAATTCAGTGGTAGAGCACTTGCCTAATTAATTGCCCTGTATAGCAAAGAAAACAGAATTGAGAGTTTCCAGATTAAAACAATTTAGTGGGTTTTTTGGGTTTTTTTGGTTTTCAAATGTGTGTAAGTGTTTTGGCCACATGCATGTGCTCACAGAGCCCAGAAGAGAGAGTTGGGTCCCTGGAACTGGAATTACAGGTTGTTATGAGCTACTATGTGGGTCCTGGGAATTGAGCCTGGGTCCTCTGGAAGAGCAGACAGTGCTCTTAACACTCCCCACCCCTAGCCTTCTCTCCAGTCCCAGGTTTCTTGTTTTGGTATTTTATTTTGAGATAGAATCTTGCTAGGTAGCCCAGGCCAATCTTAAACTTCAGAGACTCCAGCCTCAATCTCCTGGTTGAAGTAGACACCATGCAGCCAGTGATGGCTATTATTATATTTGTGAAATCTTATCTTGAGAATTCAAAGACAACTGTTTGCAGTTACATACGTAATTACAGATGCACAGACAGATTTGGGTTTGTATTATTGAAGGCTGGGGGCATATTAATCAGGAAACAGAATTACTGTAAACACACACAAAGAACAATTGCATTTCAATTATGATTTTTTTAGACTTAAAATGCTTGCAATTTTCAAAGCACAAACTTAATATTTTAGGTAGCATTTTATACATACCAGTGTAGTTGGTAAGTGTTTGAAAGTCTTTGGTTAAACTGAAAAGCTTTAAGATGCAAATTCTAAGGGAACTTGATTTATATTTGCCCCTAAATTAGACCTATTTTATAATGGCTATAATCCAATGGCTATTTTCTGTGTAGGTGTGTGTGTGTGTGTGTGTGTGTGTGTGTGTGTGTGTATGTGTGTGTTGTGTAAATGTGTGTATGATGTGAATATATATGTGGTGTGGATGTGTGGGTGTAGAATGGATGAGTGTGTTGAGGATGTATGTGTAGTGTGGATTGTGTGAATGTGTGTGTGTGTGTGTGTGTGTGTGTGTGTGTAGCAGATGCATGTACTTTCATTTTAAAATTATTATTATTATTATTATTTTTGGTTTTTCGAGACAGGGTTTCTCTGTGTAGCCTTGGCTGTCCCGGAACTCACTTTGTAGACCAGGCTGGCCTCGAACTCAGAAATCCTCCTGCCTCTGCCTCCCAAGTGCTGGGATTAAAGGCGTGCGCCACCACTGCCTGGCCTATTATTATTATTGTTGTTGTTAAGAGTCTCTTACTTAACTTGGACCTTTCCAATTTGGCTAAACTGGTAAACCAGTGAGCTCCAGGCATCCACCTGACTCCCGGCATCCACCTGACTCCTGGCACCCAGCCCTGGGAATGATGACATACAGTCTTACACCAAAGCTTTTCACGTAGGTACTAGGGCTAGAACTCAGGTCTTCATGTCTGTACCACAGTGCTTCCCTGGCTGACACACCACTCAGCCCTCTAGTGAGTATTTCTTTTAGATCTTAATACATTTTATGTCAAGTCTTAGCAAGTGATCTAGTGACCTAGGCCTACCTTCGTTGAAGCCAAATGAGCCCAACATCTAACTCGGACTTCTCCAGTCAGCTAACCCCATCCTTCATCCCTGTTAGATCTCTCTCTGCAGCACACTTGCCAGATCTGAGCAGATCCTGGCCCTGAGTCTGGGCACCTCTATATCCACAGGAGGAATGTTCAGAATCCAGAGGTCCATCAATTAAAGGATATTGCTAAACTCCAGCTGACATCAATCTAAATGGGACTATGACCCTCGATACATTTGCAAAATCTAGGTCATGCATGGCCTGATTGATAGCCTTTCTCTAGGGCATGGTTATCATTTTAGTGGTCCATGAAAGCTATTTCAACTGCTCTTACGCCTGTGGCCCAATGCAGAGCCCCTGACTCATTCTGTCCAAGGTAGCATGAGTAAAATCTCTGCCTTCCCTATACTGTTTGTGCACTAGAGTAGAAGGAAGCCATTTCTTCCAATGACTGGGTATATGCAGCTCTTTGGATGGTATTTGAAGATTTCTCTATGCTGTATGTGTACCTGGTCTTTTGGCACTGAGACACAATGACCACATTATCCTCTACAAAGTTCACACACGAACAGTGCAATTGAGTTATGAAAAGAAAAAAAAAAAGAAAAAAATGAGAAGAAAAAATAGCAAAAAATATTTCACATCCTAAGTAAATTTCCAATATTTGTTGGGCTGTACTCATAGCCACATTTGGCTCCAGGTGGCCTTCAGGTCAAGGAGTAGACAAGTCTGCATGGCAGTGATGGTCTTTGTGGATATTCTAGAACAGAGGAAGACCCTGGAGACAGCACTTGTATTGTCCAGGGCTAACTGTGCACAGCCTGACACAGACCACAGAAGGCACCTGGGAATATTAATTACCCAGAAGGAGACATGTGTGTTTCATGAGGACAACTATGCATGCCTCCTAGAAGCAATTTAAGAAGCTCCATAACAATGGTTGGTGTTTGAGACACTCTCATTCAGCATTCAATGCAGTACAATGGGAAGTGCAACCATCTCTGTCTCTCTGATTCCTCCGCAAAACAGACTGGGGGCTGATTATCAGGGTCATCCCTGGGAAACCAACATGAGATGCTTAATTGTAACTATGCAGATATCATCTGAATGCAAAGATAAGACATTAAGGCTTAAATGGGAATGAACCATTAAGACCAGAATACAAAATAGAAAACAGCTATGTCTAAAATTTTCTTTCTTTCTTCTCTTATGCCAAGACCCACAGGTGAGACTCTGAGGCAGACGTGCACATTCTGCCTGTAGCCTGATGCTTCCTTTATGGGTAGAGCTTTATTGATAAATAACCATGACAACTGGCATATTGCTACATACGCTTTTTCTTTCTCCCTTCCTTCCTTCTTCTTTCTGTTTCTACCTCTTTTCTTTTTCTTTCTGTTTAAAAAACTTTTACTTTATTTTATGTGATTGAGTGGTGTGTGTGCATCATTAGCATGCCTGGTACCCATGGAGGCCAGAAGAGGATGTTAGATCCCCTGCAACTGAATTACATATGGCTGGGGGTCGCCATATGGGTAATGGGACCTGAACCTGGGTCCTCTGCAAGAGCAATAAGTGCTCTTAATCGCCGAGCCATCGCTCTAGCTCCTTACTTTAGTTGACACTAGGCCTTAGTATCTTGCTAAGTAAGTAGCTCTGACTGGTCCAGAACTCCCTATGTAAATCAGGCTGGCTTCAGACTTGCAGCAATCCTCCTGCCTCTGCTTCCCAAGTGCTGGGATTGCAGGTGTAGTCATTATGTCTGATATTTTATATGACTGCTTTTGTACTTCAAGGTCACACAGTTCAGTGTAGGACAATATCATGTGCCCTCCCCATCCCAAATTCATATATTCATGTCCTAGCGCCCTAATGTCCCAGAGTGAGACCTTTAGTAACAGGATTGTAGAATGCGCATTCCTTTAAGATGAGACCACACTCTCACTCTGGCAAGGAGGCTTTTGAGTCACTCAGACTAGTCTCTTTATCCAAGGGTGAATTTGGATGCAGACCTGCATTAGAGAGTGGAGCTCTTGTGAAGACAAAGGCAGAGATTGGGGCGACACAGACTAAGAAAGCCAAAGCTTGCCAGGATACTGTTGAACAGAAGCTGGGAGACAGGCATGGAAACAGTCTTGTGTTTTCAGCCCACAACACTGAAATGCCAGACTCTGGTTGCAGAACCCAGGGGCAGTGATTCCTGTTGTAGCTACTCTCCCTAGCAAATGGATGTACCCCTCCCAACTAGCTGCCTCTGCCGTGCCTGCCCTGAGCACCTCCCCACTAGCTACACCTGTACTGTGCCCTACTTGGCTGTTAGAAACTTTGGTGAGTCCTAGTGTAAGGCCCTAGCTTACGAACTTGGTGGAATTAAATGTAAGAATTAGAGGCTGAGGGTGGGCTCAGAGGTACGTGTGAGGTCCTGATTCCAAAACTTAGTGTGAACTTGAGCTTGAATACCAGTATATACACACACACATGAACACACACACACACACACACACACACACACACACACGTAAGAATTAGCCACAGAAATGTGGTGGTTTGGGGCTTTAGATCTTTGGTAATGAGGTCTCTTAGAGCTGTGTGTGGTTTGGTTGGTAGACTGTTTACTTGGCATGTGTGGAACTCTGGGTTCCATCTCTAGCACCACATGAACAGGGAGTACAAGCCCAAAATATACTTGTGAGATAGAAGCAGGAGGATCAGAAGCTCATCTTGGTTGTGTAGTGACTTTGAGGCAAGTCTGGGTACATGAAGTCTTTCCTCAACCAAACCAAACCAAACCAATCCAAACCAATCCAAACCAATCCAAACCTAAAACCAAAACATCAAAAGAAATGATGCTTGCTGCCTTGGCTGTGAGTGTATTGTAAAATAAGCTCATAGACTTGACATCTCCGCGCAACCTGAGTTTCTGTGTTGAAGACCCTGAGAGAACAGTGAGGAAATGGACCAGAGGCTTAAACGTTAATTCACTCTGAAGCTGTGAAACTGAAAGTTTAATCATGCCATTTTGCCAAATTTACAATTTCCAAATCTGTACAACATCCAACTAGGCTATTTGGTAGGGCCCTGCTCTGACCTGGAAGAAAACACCCTGAGAGCTAGAAGCTCCTTAACACACAAATATTTTAAGAAAAACTTCGGTGCCTTGTGTATCAGTGGTCCTGCCTCCTTTGAGATACGTAGTTATGTTGGAATTAAAGCCCTGGCTGCATGGGAATGTTCAAGTCAAGGAGGACATTTGCTTTTTCTCCTTCAGTTTAGGAAGTAGATGAGGCTATTTTACCCCACTCAGAAATATCTCAATTCTTTATTTTATAAACAGTGATAAGAAAGGAAAACTTATTTTTCATTCATGTAATTCAAGGTAATCTATGCTGTTCCCCCGAAGCAGTAATTACTTCTAAATCTTTTTTTATTAAATTAAAATATAAAAAAATTAAAATATTATTGCCTGATAAATTAATACATGTATGCCATATAGTATGATTATATCTACCCCCCC
>BTHU01000003.1:124375231-124565231 GCA_036184795.1 Tokudaia tokunoshimensis
GCTTGAATCCAGCCTGAGTGGTTCCCCAGTCCAGACTCTTGACTTGCCGCTAGTAACACTTGCACAGGGCCCACAACAGGCCAGGCCCCTTGGAAGCAAACTCACGGCTTCTGCTTCTTATTGTCAGCAGACACTCAGGGGGCAGAGCAGTTCGGACTGTCACAAAACCTTTATTTTGACCATGTGGCATGGCTAGCCCTTAGGGTCAGAATCTTGCTGCCAGACAAATTAAGGGCTGAGGCAACTTCAGGATTTTTTTTTTTTTTTTTTTTTGTAAAGGAATTAGCTTCTAGCTTGCTGGCAAGTATACATTATGACTAACGAGGGAAATGCCAAAGATTTCAAAACATACAGCATTGGTGGCTATTTCCTACTGGTCTCGTTACAGATCAGGCTTAGGGGTAAGATCTGACATCATAACTTTAACTCATATGTTAACAGAAGTCTCTGGTTTGTTGGTTTACTTATTGTGCGCGCCTGTGCATTAGTGTAGGGCAGAGAGACATCGTTTCTATGGCTGCCATCTTGGTTTTTTGAAGCAGGGGCTCTTGCTGAATCAGCTGGAGCTTATGGGCTTGGCTAGAATGACTGGTCAGCAGGTCCCAGACACAGTCCTTTTGCCATGTCCCCAGCACTGGGTGCACAGATGTCTACTACCATGTCTTGTTTCTTAAGACCGTGGGAGCTGGGGACCCACACTCGGGTCCTCATGTTTGCACAGCAGCCGCTAGACCCCCGAGCCATCTCCCCAACCTCATGATGCCTACATGAATTATTTTTAATAATTTATTTCACATGCCGAGAGTCCATACTAAGGCTTAATGTGGAACTTGAGGCTGGGAACTTAAATCCCCAAGAGCTGTTCAGGATCTGATCATCCTGTGTGATGGTTTACGGTAGCTGACGTGCCAAGGGTCTCTGCTGTGTGCTCTCGGCTGTGGGCTGCGTCCTTGGCTGTGGACTGTGTCCTCACCGTGCCTTCCAGTGTCTGTTTCCCTCTCTGTCCTGGAGTCGGTTCTTATTTTAGCTTATAATGAATGAAAAAGAACATTTCCCCCCTCACATAAAGTAAGTCCTTTGTTTCCAAGACATTGCTTGGCTGGTTACTTCTTTTGCAAACAACAGACAGTTTCTTTCTGGTTTGAATAGTTCAAGATGTTTCAAAGCTACAGCATTTAAGTGAGATTTGAGAGAGAGCACGCCAGACCCCACAAAGCATAAGGAAGCACAGAACGATTTTATAAAAATATTTCTAGCAATTAAGACCCACAACTTAGAGAAACATAAGGTGCATTCGCACTTGAGTCAGAAGGCCAAGGCTTTCCCTCGGCATGGGCGGCACCAGCCCCTCTCAGCATCGGGGGTCCTCGCTCACACAACAGTGCCTGCCCAGAGCCCACCCTCTTCCTGCTCCAAGCTCTGGGAGCCACTGTTTTGTCAGCCTCTCTAGAGACTCAGCACAAATGTTACTGGGGCTGGCTGGAATAATGGGCTGATATAGTAGTTAATTTTCTTTCCATATACACCCTTATTAAAACAGGATTTTCCCTGTTTTCTTGTTTGTATGTATGCAGTATATGTAAACGTGTGTATGTGTGTGTGTGTGGTATGTGTGTGTATGTGTGTGTGTGTGTGTGTTGTCTATTTCATTTATCATGATTACTTAATACATACTCTTTTTGACCTGAAACTTGCCAAGTATGGGCTTGGCTGAAGACTTAGCTCTAGGAATCTACCTACTTCCACTTCCCCAGTGCAAGGTTTCAAAGGAACACCTTCACACCAGCCACTTTGCATAGATATGGCGATCAAACTGAGATCTTCATGCCTGCAAGGCAAGCCAACCGTCTGCTATGGCAAACTCCAGGCCAGGGAGAGCCTGTTTCGACAACTAAGGTAGGCAGGGCCTGAGGCTTTCTGCTGGCCTCCACACTTATCTGCCTACATGGGCACATACATTGAATACACATGTACACTTCCAAAACAAGCAGGGAAACATGCACATTTCTTAAAAAGCTTATCTTCCTATAAGTTAAAATAGAAAGCAATTATTCATCAACATTTTTACACATAAAAATAAGTGTTCAATTAGACAGCAAACATGTTTAGATTAAATATAAGTCTAAAACATTTAGTTATATATGAAAATATGAAGGTTTGACTTGTAAGGAGGGATATTTAAGGCAATTAGAGTCCTTCTTATCACCTGATAATGTTGGAATGTTAATGTGTGAAGCTGTAGGAACAATATGCTATCATTTTATAATGTTGTGTTTATATTTTTCTCTAGTAAAACAGTTTCAGACAAGTTTACTCCTGTAATCCCAGCACCCAAAAGACTGAGGCACAAGGATCAACCACATGCTACAGGTTAGACTGGCCTAGCCTGGGCTATAAACTAAAATGTAGCCTCACTCCCTCCCAATCCAAAGAAGTAAAAACAAAATAAAACGACTGACCCAAATATAACTTCTGAGTTATCACTGACTGCTAGGAGGGATTGAACTACAGAGAGCCAAATAAAGTCAAAACCAGGTTTAATTACAAGCCAATGCTTTAAGAAATATTTTATTCCTATTTTGTATGTATGAGTGTTTTGCCTTCATGTATGTATGTATGTGAATCGAGTATGTATCTAGAACTCACAGAGGCCAGAAATGGGTATCGGATTCCCCGGAACTAGATTCACAGATGGTTGCCAGCTGCCATGCTGGTACCTAGAACAGGAAGTGTTCTTAACTGCCAACTATTTCTCCAGCCCTGAAACTGATGCTTTTGTTTCTTTTTAATGTAGTATTATTACTTCTTTATTATCACCATATATTAATCCCAGCTAGGTGGACAAATGAGCTTTAATTTCGTGATGGGTGAACGGGGATACTGTGATGAGCCTCAACCGTGACAAACACATGATGAGCAAAGGAAACTGTTCCAATGTACACACAGATTGGAGGTCTGGATTCAGTCCAGTTGTTCACACAGCTGGAATGAACGTCTGGGCTGTGCTGGGATTCAATAGCCATTTTAGGTCCATTCAGTTCCACTGATATGAGCCCTTCCTATGTGCTGGGCACCACGGGAAGCTTAAAAATACACACACACACACACACACACACACACACACACACACATATTTAAATATGAAATTCCCTCCTAGTAGCTGTGTATATTATAAGCACCCGCTTTGAAGATGAGAAGCTGCTTAGATAGGTTAGGTATAACAACATGGAACAGTTATAGAGCTAAGGGATCCACTCAGGCTTAGGGATGTCGTGGGGTTACTTTCCACTGCTACTGGAATGTTACCCGGACACTGTACAGAATGGAGACCCTGACTGAAGTTGATACACTTAAATAAAGAATTAGAGTCTCAGGTATAACAAAAAAGAAGCCCTGTGGCTTATCCCCAGACACCTGTAAGTTCTCTGAAGTGAGAAGACAGTCACAGCATGAACCATGTTCCCTCTGGGCCCCTGTGGGGGAGAGCATTTCTGTAGACATGACAGAAGGTCGAGGGGATAGTGGGGGTCAAGGGAGGCGTCTCGAACCCGAACTTCAGGCTACAGGCATGAAGAAGGAATAGGAGGGCAGATGGGAGGGATGATGGTGGCTGCTACATGGAGGGCTTCCGGTCGAAGGCAGAGTCTGTATGTGGTTCTCCATGTTAAGGCTCACTGGAAAGTTCTGGGGAGAGGAGACTTGGGGAGACTCATGAGGGTGTGGCACGGAGTAGCTAGTTGGTTTCCCACAGGCCAGCAGGCTCCTGCTGAGAGCCCGCACAGGAGTCACTATCCTCAGTGACGATGCAGAGTGCTAAGGACTTCCCAAGGCTCTGGGAACCACCTCAAGAACATGCGCTGTGAGTGACGGCACTTCAGGTCCGTATAGCGGACTTACGTTATTCAGGTAAGGTGTTGACAGCCCTGAGTCCAGTCTCTAAGGAGGGCTTGGAAGACCCCTCCTCACTGGGACGAGGGAGGAGACCCTGTGTGCACAGAGATTTCAGAATAGCAGCAATTGTGCAAGGCCACGTCATCTTCATTCTAATGACCTATACAGAAACCACCTAAAAAGCCATTAGGACATTAGGACCTTTCCTTTCATCAAGGTTGGGACTTCATTCAGAAAAGGAGGCCAATGACCTATTAGTTTCCCAGGGAGGCAAATATTGCATGGCCCTGGGTGCATCATTACGCTGTGAATTTTAGCTTCTTTACCAATGTAACACTTGACCTGTAGGAACCAAAATACAGTAACAGCTGTGACGGGATCTTGTAAATGAAACCACCTTATTCCAGGAGTGGGAAAGAGCATGGAAGGAGGAGGAGGAGGAGGAGGAAGGAAAGGAGGAGAAGGAAGGGAGAGGGAAGAAGAGGAAGAAGGGAAAATAGAGAAGAAGGTGAGAGGGAGAAAGGAGGTGTGTTGAGAAGACCCCAACAACATTCACAAATTAAGAAGACCGTGGGCTTGTTGAAAGTGAACTAATGAGATAAACCCGTCCCCTCACATGCTGGAGTCAGGACGATTTACAGGGCATCTGAAAACTGCCTGCAGTAGACAAAGTAGGCAGAGTAATCAGGGTCTGTGTGGTCTTGGCCCAAAGCAACACATCTGAGATTTGTAAAGACACACACACACACACACACACACACACACACACACACTTTAAAACTCATATAGTAATTTAAAAAATGAAAAACAGTTGATTTGATGAAAAGTTAGTATAGATTTCTAATCTTGGAGGAGGGATGAGGACATCTCCATAATGAACCAATGTTGGGACACGTGTTACCGATTTAGGGCACTTAGGGCACTTACTGAAGAAAATGAAGATACATTGATGGGTTTTAAAGCAAGAGTTTCTTTATTCAACCACAGTCTGAGATGTGAGGGGCTAAGGGTGGGAGTGGAGGGGAACACTAACTCCATGCTGAGGGGATTAAGGGGTGACTTGGGCTCCTTTTCTGTTTGCTTGGGACGCACTGAAGTTCCGGGACTACAAAGGACCTAAGCCATGGTGACTATCCTGTTTCAGTCACTCATTCAGCAGAGAAAGAGTCACAAGTTATCTAAGAAAGTGAGGAGCAGAGCAGCGTAGCTGCAACAGGAGAGGGCAGAGCGCGGGAAGCATTCACTTTGCACTGAGAAAGCTTCCGGGATTAAGAAACCTGTAGATTCTGAAACCTTGCCTTTTAAAGAATCAAGAACCTGGGTTAAACCACCCTGCTGAGCTTGTTCCCTCCCGAGAAACTTTGGTTGTAATTGTAATGATGCAAAAACAACTGATCTCAGGGCAGATACAAAAAGGTTGTATTTTTTTTCCCCCTAGTGTCATTAATCCATGATAAACTTTGTTTATATAAAGCGAAAAAGAGGAAAAAAATAATCTTCATGATCCCCATTGGTTTTCATTCCAACAATCAGTTAATTTATTGAAACACTAGAGTCAATTGACTTTTGCTGATTTTTTTTTTTTTTTTTTACTCCAAGCTGGCACAAATGTGTGAAGAGAATATGGATGGGCAGGGAATTAATTAAACCTTCTCCCTGGGCCTCAGAACACTGGAGATCTTAGCAAAGTCCCTAGGCAAGCACTAGGGAGACATTAGAGAGCACCCAGGCAGGGCCGAGCAGGCACTAGCTGCCTGTGGACAAAGCAGCTACTTTGCCCCCATGAATAGCGGAACATTCGTTTTGCCGATCATTTCAAAAGATCTAGAAAAAAATCTAGATTTCTATGTTATACAGCTTTGGTATATGCCTTAAAAATCAAGTAGAACGTATTTAGAAGGACTCTACTGTTTGAATCTGCTAATCAGTTATCCTGGTTCAAGAATGAAAGTATAATAGCAAAGAAATAAAATGTAAATCTAAAAAATATTTTATGTAAATAAAAAAAATGTGTCAAGTTTATTTTTATTTCCACAACTGCCTAAGGCCGAGCAAGACTCTTTGGGACATTTTTAAGAGAAATCAGTATTAGGCATATTAAAACGCACAGATGGGAGAAAGCTTTCAGATTATGTTAATAAACAGGATGGGCCGGAGAGCTGCCCCTGCCCCAACATTATTTTAAGGTACCTCACACATCCTATATAGAGCTTTTGGAGAGGTGTCACGGAGAGGAGAGAGTGGAAGCGCTGAGGTGGCTGAACTTGTGAAGGACATGTGCCTGTAATTGGCCTTTCTCGTTTCTGTCTTGTTAACAAGTATATAAATAAGAGAAGGCTTCAGTAATTGGCTCGGGGTTACTAATGAATTAATTAACTTCAGTCTATTTTACCTAACCTTTAATAATAAAAGTCCTTTTTCCCCCCTTTTTCCTTTCTTTCTTTTTCTTTTTTTTTCCCGTTTTGCAATAGGTCTGACGGACTGAAAAAAAAAACCAGACATGCGGCCAAGCTCTTGAAAATTAATGAGAAACGAGGAAAGGATCGATGTACACTCTGCTTGCGGGGAACTGACACAAAAAAGACACAATAAGCTTGGGACAAACACAGTCAGTTTAAAAAATAGGTTAGAAAAAGTGGGCAAATTCAATTATAGAAGTAATTAGAAGATCCAGGGCAGGCTGCCTTTGGGACTGTGCCAGCAAACATGAATTAATATGAGTGAATAGAGAGCCCATGTAGTAATTAAGAAGCAATCACCTATAGCAATGAGCACCTGAAAACAGGCCTAAAACCATTAATTCAGTGATCAAAAATATTTTTAGATGATTAATATGGCAAATTTATTTTTTAAAAGACTAATTTCTGGAAAGATATCAAGACAATGGCATACCGTTTGTTCTTCTGGCATTTATATAGCTAATTAAATTTTATAATTTGCAACAACAGTCATTATTATCTGAAAACAGCGAAGGCAATATTTCACCTCTCTCTCTCTCTCTCTCTCTCTCTCTCTCTCTCTCTCTCTCTCTCTCTCTCTCTCTCTCTCGCTGTAGTTCTAAAATCAATAACGTAAACTCGGCTCCCACTGCCCTCCTGCAAGTGACTAAGTCTTGATTACTACATTATTTCAACGTGTATTTTTTTTCCCTTAATACGGCTGTGTTTCATAAATGTTAAAACGTTTGAATGAACAGGCATAGTCTCAAAAGGTTTTACATGTTCCTATACCTGGGCAGGAATTCCACACACTGTTTAATTTCAACACCATCAAATAAAAGCATTTAATATACTATTTGTTCATCAGAGACGTTCTTACTTGGTCAACAGAGGTCTGTCACTTCAGTGCACACCGGTCCTCCCCTAAGAACACAAAGGCATACAGGGGCTCGGTGGAGAGTCCTTTAGAACACACAGAGGCTAATGGCTTCTGAAATAGGTGATTATCAGAGCCCCGGAGAGCAAGATGAGGGTCTGGCTGGTAGTAAATAACCTCTCAATATGAATTATTCTATTTCCACCGCTTTAAGAAAACGCATGTTTCATTGTAGATCAGAAAAGTCTGGAAAATGCTGTCTTTTTGGAAATAATAGGGGGCTACTAAGGCTGATCAGCTGAGCAGCAGGTGCAGGGGACACCTGCTAAGGGATGGGGTGCTAAGGGAACCCCTGACCTCATAGTCATTTCTGCCCATGTGAGTTCCCTCTGCAAAACAAGATGTGTCTGCCAGGCTCTAGGGATGCCAGATACTCAGTCGCTCAGGAATCACCTCTGCAAACTGCAAGGAGGTGGCTGATGAATAGATCAGAGGTTCTCAACTGGTAGGTCGAGACCTTTTGGGGGGATGTCGTCTGAGACCATCAGAAACCACAGATATTTACATTATGATCAGAACGGTAGCAAAACCACAGTTAGGAAGCAACAACAAGATAATATTATGTTGGGGGTGTGTGTCACCACACTATGGGGAACTGTATTAAAGGGTCGCAGCATTAGGAAGGTTACGAACCACTGACACAGACAAAACCAAAAAAATGAAAGGCATTCAAGCTACTTTCTGAAGTTGATTTCACTGTTGCTGTTCCAGCTGTCATTTCTAAAGACAAACTAGGTGTTCTGGGAGAGAAAACTGGCAAGAAGTGTGTATGTACCGGGGCTCATATTCCCTGAGTGAGTTTGAGGCTAAGCAGGCTGGACTAGGTAGATCAGCAGCGAGCAGGCGCAGTGGCTCCCCAGAGGCGGCGCGTTTGGGAGCCAGTGACATGAGCGGAGTTTAGAGAGGTCTGCACGGGACCCACTTACTGTGAAAAGTCCGTGGGGAGAGAGTGAGCGTGGGGCTGCCAACAGCGCCTCCACTGGTTGGAAAGCGCACCCAGGCTCTTTGCAGAGAAGGGTGCAGAGAAGGCAGGACTCTAGTCCAGAGAGGAGGAGCCACAGGGGAGATGCAGAAATAAAGTGCACAAAGGTTAGCTTGCGCGTGCGCGGCAGACTCCTGTAACCTAGCACTCTGGAGATCAGGCCCGAGGGGAAGTTCAAGGCCAGCCGTGGCTACAAGAAAGGGGATTTGAAGAAGAACTACACGAGACCCTGTCATAAAATAAAGTGCAGCGATACAACCAAAGTCAAAACCGAAGCAAAAGCAAAACAGAAAAGACGATAACTTTTTATTTTTCAAAAGTAAAAGTTCTTCTTTCCTTTTCTTCCTGTTTTCACTCACAAAACATTTTCTGAATTCCTTTTTACCAAGAAAGAAGTAGGAGTGGAGGGTGGGGGAGGGGTGTTGTTGTTGTTGGAGGTGTCTAGAAATATGCCAGACATAGACAATAGTGGCCCCCTTCTTTTTCCCTTAACAACAACAACAAAGTCTCTTTTAGCCCAGGCTGGCCTTGGCCTTGAACTCACTTTGTAGATGAGGATGACTGGGAATTCTTGATCCTCCTGCCTCAGCCTCTGGGAGTGCTGGGATTTGTTTATTTTTCTTCTCTTCTTTGAGCAACAGGGTCACACTGTATACTCTAGACTGGCCTCCAAATCACCATCTCTCTGCCTCGGCCTTCTGAGCACCAGGTTTACAGGCACAAACTTATACACCCTACTTTAAGACTGCCCATTTCAGCCTGTGGCGCACTTGGGAGACAGGCAGGAGGATTTCTGAGTTCGAGGCCAGCCTGGTCTACAGAGTGATCCAGGACAGCCAGGGCTACACAGAGAAAACCAGGCTCGAAAAACCAAAAAAAAAAAAAAAAAAAAAAAAAAGAAGAAGAAGAAGACTGCCCATTTCAAAGTTCTTACTGCAGAAGCAAGGGTAGAGCTGAGGGATAGAAAAGGCACTGAAAGTTGAAAGAGGAGCAGCAAGGCCCCTGCTGGCCTTACACTGGGGGCCACACGGAGCATGGCAGAATTCATGCCTCTTCTGAATAACCTCAGGCAGAGAGGGAGAAAGGGGGCCTTCACCTGAAGGGAACTTTCTCTTGTTTTGCCACAAATCTGGCTCCTTCTTAAAATCAGTTATTTTAGGAAACAGCAAGTCTACAAGACCACCACTGGTGGGTGGTGTGTATGTGTGTGTGGTGTGTGTGGTATGTGACTGTGTGTGTGAGTGAGTGTGTGTGTGAGTGTGGTGTGTGAGTGTGTGGTGTGTGAGTGTGTGTGTCTGTGTGTGTGTGCATGCAAATGGTGACTGTGTATACATGTAGAGGAAACCCAGGGGTTTCGGGGGTAGGGGTGTGTGGGGTGGGGGGTGTGTGTGGGGTGGGGGTGTGTGGGGGTATGGGGGTGTGGGTGGGTGTGTGGGGTAGGGGTGTGTGTGTGTGGGTGGGTAGGGGTGTGTGGGGGTATGGGGTGTGTGTGGGTGTGTGTGTGGGGGTGTGGGGGTGTGTGGGGGTATGGGGGTGTGGGTGGGGGTATGTGGGGGTGGGGGGCTGGGGGGCAGGGATCTGGGAGTGTACGAGCACAGAGCTGTAGGAGAGAGTGTGAGGGAAGGGAGCCAGGAAGGGAATTTGAGTGACAGTTGAAGTTAAGTGTGAGTGGACAGCGGGGCAGGAGTTTGAGGGAGCCTGGGGAACTCGAGGTGGGGGAGCATAAGGGGAAAGTTTGGGGCTCTTTGGAATTTCTAATACATCCTTTCTGAATATTAAGCATCTTCTTTCTTCAGTTAGTGTTCTCTCTTCCCTGTCCCCCCCATCCCCCTACCCCTTGATTCTCTGAGATAATGTCTCCCTGTGTAACCCTGAATGGCCCAGAATTTGCTATGTATGTAGCCTGGACTATCTGTGCACTTACAGATCCTCCTGCCTCTACCTCCCAAAGGCTGGGATTAAAGGTAATGCACCCACACGCCCTGCTAGTGCTTGCTCTCACACACACTTCTGGTCTTAGCCAACTTTCGTGTGTAGGTTTTATGTTTTGTTTGGTTGGAGAAATGAGATGTCCTGAGAGGTTTTATTTTTGTGCATGCCTGTGCATGCCTACGCACTCGAGTGTATGTGTGTCATACTGCGCGTATAGAAACCAGAGGATAACGTGTGAGAGTCAGTTCTCTCTTTCTACCAGGGGATCAAACTTAGGTCAGCAGGCTTGGTGGTAGGTAGCTCCTTTTTTTAAACCAGGTAACTATTATTAAGTATTTACTAATTACAGATATTCTGCTAGCCATCCTTTACTCCTTCCAAGTTTCTAGCTTGGGAATCATTTGAAAGATGCCCTGAAGAGAAGATACCCTGAAGAGAGATGCCTGGAGGAGAAGATCACATTTCAACAGTTCGTTCTGCCACAGGTGTGGCTGCTGGGAACCTTGAGGGCTGGTCTATTTAATTTTTAAAGGGCTAAAGAACAGTAACCCAGTTAAACCACCACACAGGTTTACTCCATAAGCAGAGAAGACTATAACTAGCTTGTGTCAGAAGCTTCCTACATACAAGCCCAGCCTTGTTTACTGAATATACAGAAGGAGGGGCTTTATGTCTTCCAGGAGCAGAGAAGTTGCCATCATGTCTGAACACTAATTCAATGAGTTCTTTTGTAAGTGTTCTGCTGGGGACTGGGGGATACCGTGATGATTAAAACATGAGTCTTGCCTTTTAGGAGAGTCCTCCCTCAAGAAGCAGATGAGGTAGAGAAGTGAATCAGTTATTATCAATACAGCTGGGATAAGATTTAGTGGTGATAAGTCGAAGCCGTGAGAACCCAGTGGAGGTGGGATAGTGGGGCAAGGGGATGTCAGACTCAGGGATTTTAGGAACAGGAATTTAATTAGTTGAGGATGGGAACAAGGGACTAAATGCAAAGACTGAAGGTGGGGTCAGGGAAGATGTTTCCTGACTCTATAAAAAGAATGGTTGGCTTGGTGCACAGAGGGTATATAGGCGTGTGTCTAGCCGCCCCTGCAGACCTGCAGAGAAGGCCCCTTGTCTGCAGTTCCTTGACTTATTTTTTTGTTTTTTTTTTCTAATCCCCTTTCTTCCTCAAGGTTTCTGGACAGAACCAAAGAAGTCCAATGAGTCAGCTGCACATCCACTAAGCACCCAGGCAGGCCTGCAGTGTGCAGCAGAGAGGGGCCCCATTACAGCCCTCGAGTCTCCTGTGGATGCCAACGTGCATGAAATGATTTCTCTATCCGTGCCAGTGTTTTTCTACACCTGAGATTATAGTTTGGTACAGACTGCTCGTCATGGAAACTGCAAGATGTTTCCCACATTAGCAATGCCCAGAAAAGGGGGGCCACAGCAGTTCTTAGAAATGTATTCTGCATGGGAGCCAGCACCCCACTCAATTTGATAAGCATTTTTGGTGGAGCCTCCTTTCCCATGTGTCCCCTGCCTGCCTGGCAGCTGCCTGTCCTTCTAATGTCAGTTTTAAATGTTTTTTCCTCTTGAGACATTTTGCCTAATCTTTTCTATAAGGTCACCTTCCTCCCCCAGGGTTTCCTTAGAACCTGGTACTTTTCCAATATTGAACTGTATAATTAACAGATCCTCTCTGCTCCTGTCAGTGGCCTATCAGCTTCCTGAGGGCAGAAGCTAGATTTCCAATTGGAATGCCCAGAGTGCCTAGCACCATTCTGGTACACAGTAGGTATTTAATAAATGCTTCATAAGTGATTGACTTACATCTTAATTCATTGGGGATTGAAACCCAAATGCAATGAACTGAAAGGGACGTGAGCAGAACCAGACCTGCCATTGCCAGAAGTCTTTCAAAACTCACGCTGGCTTTTAGAAGGATTCAAATGAGGGGACTCTGATGCCTACTCTCAATGCCCTTCTTAGCCTCCTCACATGCCAGGTGGCTCAAAGCAAACCCAGCCTCTTCCCATTTTGGTATTTTCAGCCCTGTTGTCTTGTCAGGACTGCCTTCATCACTAAGGTGCCAAGTGCTGAGGATGTGGGATGCAGCTCTGGAAAGGACTGGGTCTGCCTGTGGGAGAGAGGAAGAGCTGCCCCGTACACAGATGCCTGGAGAAGGCCGTGCTGTGTCTAGGAGCCACTGTCCAGAATCAGCTTCACAACTTAAAGGATCTGGTCGCTGTTATAATGCACAACACCTTAGAAAACAGGGCTTAATAAAAAAGCTGCTAAGACTCACCTTACCTCTGTTAGGCATGGAGGACATGAAGGCAGGGCGGAGCCACAAGGAGTAAGGCTATTGTGAGCAAGAGAAGAAGAAGAGGAGGAGGAGGGGGAGGAGGAGGGGGAGGAGAAGGGGGAGGAGGAGGGGGAGGAGGGGGAGGAGAAGGGGGAGGAGGAGGGGGAGGAGGGGGAGGAGAAGGAAGAAGAAGAAGGAGGAGGAGGGGGAGGAGGAAGAGGAAGAGGAGGAGGGGGAAGAGGAGAAGAAGAAGAAGAAGGAGGAGGAGGAGGAGGAGGAGGAAAAAGGAGGAGCAGACAAGAAAGGAGTGAAAGAAAGATCTAGAAGAAGAATGCCTGGGTGGCAGACACAGCCAATGGCTGGTGCATGCACAAATGATTGACTGCTTTCTTGGGGTTGGCCTAGAGTTGGTCCCATCTCAGGCTGCTCTTAGGTAGCCAGAAATTTCTCCTTGAGAAGTCTACAACAAATGAGACAGATGGCTGGAACCATTTGGGGCCGAAGCCAGATTTCAGTTATGCTACTGTATTCCAGGATCCACTTTGCCTCTTTTTTTCCCCCTCTCCTACTCATTCGGGCCAATTTCCATTTTGAGAAATGTTCTAAGAAGGAGTCGTACCCTACTTTCAAAGTTTCACTGAAGCTTGCGCTTAGAGACGCATGGAGAGCTGGGAGCTCTTATCTAGTCCAACTTTGTTTTATTTCTTTGTTAAATCAAAGAAGCTCCAGAAGTCTCAAATTGGTCACCAGAGCGAGTGCCAATGCCTTGGAAGACGACAAGCAGCATGCTGGTGTCTGGTAGTAAGGCTTGTCCCTGTGTCTGTGAGTATAATGCCCACTACAAACACGGATGCAGAACACTATTAGCATACTAATTTGATTCTCCACCTAAAGAATGGGGGATTCTTTCGACACAGACAGCTGTCCATGAATAGCTAGGGTGACCCCTGGTCAATTTTCCATCTGTCTTAGGGTAAGAACTCCAGAACGAGGCCACACTGGCCCTGAGATTTCAAACAGCTTTCTTCAGCCACAGTTTCATGGTGGTTCATCTGTAAAATGGGGGTGCAGCCAGAGGAGCCTCTCTTCCATGGTTGGAGTGAGGGCCAGGTGAGCACCATGTAGCAGAGACACTGTAATTGACAACATTTTTTTCTCCTTGTCCGAAATACATTTAAGGCTCTCATCGTCATATGCATATGCTGGGGAGGTTTATGCTGTATTTCGACTACCCATCTAGACATAGAGAGAGGTGGACAGCGACCTTGCTGGGTAAACTCTGAGATGTACGGCACTGAGTATATTGTGAATGTGTATGTGTATGTACACATGTACGGAGATCAGAGGCTGATGTCAAATGTCTTCCTAGGTTGTTCTCTGCCTTATTTTTGACTTGGAAAGTTATTATTGCCTTTCTGAATGTGCAGAATGTACATGTGGGGTAAAACACCGTGTGTGCCTGTGGAGGTCAGAGGGCAGATTTGAAGGAGTCAGTTCTCTCCACCACACAGATTCCAGGGATTGAATTTGGGGTTCTGAATGTGGCAATGAGTATCTTTACTGAACCACCTGGTCAGCCCCCACTCTCTCTATATATATACACATACATATGTATGTATATCTATATATACTATACATTCATGTGTATGTGTATAGATACACATATATACTATATATTCTCTCTATATAAACTTTCTCTTTCTCTGTCTCTCTCTCTATAGATAGATAGATAGAGAGATAGATAGATAGATAGATAGATAGATAGATAGATAGATAGATAGAGACAGGGTCTCACTATGTGACTCTGGCTGACCTGTAACTCTCTATGCACACCAGGCTGACCTCAGACTCACAGATACCTGCTTGCTTCTGCCACTCAAGTACTGGCATTGAAGGCACACACTACCACACCCAGCTCTCTTACTTTATTTTTCTAGACAGGGTCTCTCATTGTTCCCAGAGTTCACTGGTTAGACTAGACTGGCTAGTTCTTAAGTCCTAGGAATCCTCCTGTCTCTGCTTTCCTAGGGCTGGGTTTAGAGATACACACAAGGTTTTTACACAGATGATGGGGAGTGGTCCCAGGTCTTCACATTTGTGCACTTTACAGATTGCGCGGTCTTCCAACTGTTCATTATTTCTTTATCTTTAATAAGAACTCTGGAGCTATGGAGAGGCTGCTGCTTCCTTTTGCCTGTTGCTCATTGAAAGTCCGAGGACCAGGGCACAGAAGTAAGAAGTGGAGACTATCTGGGAATGTCAGGTTGACAAACTGATGGAGCGCAGACATAACTGGTGCCTATAACCCATGCTTTCTTGCCTTGTCCTGCCTCCTTTCTTTGGGCCTATGGCTTGTTTACCTTAGGCATGCTTGGCAGTCACCAATGGAGTTCAGACTATATTGATGAGTGGGTTTTATCCTCAGACTTCCTGATGTAATGAGGCTGTACTATGCATTTTGGACTTTAAAAACCATTGTGAGAAAATGATTGCATTTTGAACACTAAAAATTTTAGAAAATAGCTATGTTTTCGATGTAAAGTCCTAAGTAACATACACCAACAGTCCAATTAATAAAATGACCAAACTTGGCATGATTGTGCAACAATGTTCATCTGGTGACAACCCTGCGGTATCACGTGACTCTTCGGCATCTGCTTTATATTGTGCACAGTGCCAGCACTGTGGCTCCCTGGAGACTTAAGCTGGAAGGACAGCTTCCACAGAGGAAGCACTGTGGAGAGCCAGAGATGGCTCGGAGGCACCCCAGTTCACGTCTCAGCAGAGCTCCGGGAAGTCAGGAATCACTGCCATTTGTTATCCTGGAAGCTTGGCTGCCAATTTCACTTTCTTTTTTTATCATTGCCTTTTTAAGCTTGCGTTCATGGCCCTGGCCTCTTCATGCTATTCTTACCATCTTCTCTCTCCAGGTGTCCTCCCAGCCCCCACTGGTTCTTCTAAGTTTCTACTTCCTTCTTACTAAGTGTGCTTCACTTAAAAAAAATTACTATTATTACTATTATTATTTTGGTTTTTTGAAATAGGTTCTCAGCGTGTATCACTGGCTGTCCTGGGACTCACTATGTATGTAGACCAGGCTGGTCTCTGGCTCATAGAGATTGGGCTTCCTCTGTCTCCCAAGTGCTAGGATTAAAAGCATGCACCACCATGCCTGATTTTGATTTATTTTTATTTTATATGTATGAGTGCTTTGTCTGCATGTATGCATATGTGTGCACTGTGTGCCCTTAGAGGAGGCATGAAGAAGGTTGTTGATCTTATCCCCTGGAATTGGAGTTACAGATAGCTGTAAGATACCATGCAGGTGCTGGGAACCAAGCCTTTGCAAGAACATCAGCTCTCCTAACCACTGGGCCATCTTTCCAGTCCCAGTGTGTGTGTGTGTGTGTGTGTGTGTGTGTGTGTGTGCGTGCATGTGTCTGTCTGTCTGTCTTTGTGTGTTCATTGAATTTCATGAGGATAGTCTTGATTAGCACTGAGCTTGCGGGGGGAACATTCACTAATCTGAAGTTCTCGGTGTTCAGGTGACTGTGAAGGGTCATTCACAGCAAATTCAAGCTCAATCTTGAAATCATGATGCTTTTGCTCATTTATCCCCAGTATGTTGTCATGTTGGGAGAATGTGTTGGAGTTGAGTCACCCTGGGGTGCTTCCACCTCCCACAGGTGTCACCAAGGAAGAAATCTTGAAGTCATGTAAAAGTTAAAGAAGTTTCTCTTACAAGACAGTGTACCATCACTGCATCCTAAAGGGAGGCCCAAGGGAGCCTCAAACAGGGCCTTCCATGTTCTATTATTGTGGAACTTTGATGTGGGAGTAGAAAAGGCCTTTTATTCTTTAACTGGAGAAAGGAGCCACATCTGAACTCAAAATGGAAAAAAAAGTCCTAAATAATTTCATCAATCTTCCACCACCAAAAATCAATTTACAAACATGTCACATGAACATATAAACAGCTTGAGATTATAAGGGCCAAACTCTGCTAGGTGACTAGACAAACAGGCTGGCTTCTCTGGACTCTCAGGATCCTTGTGATGTAAGCTGTCATCATCACATTAGCATTTGTGTGAGGACACAGGCTTCACCCCACTCTTTCATTTGCTACCCGAGCTTCTCAGCTACCTGCAAAGAGGGGCTACTAGTAGGGTAATTTAACCTTAATATTAATCCTCCCTCCCCAAATTCCTGAGCAGAAAGGCTGACAGGCTTGAATTCAGGGCTTGGAGAAGAGAATAGAGTTAGGAGATTATAGCCAGCCTTCAGCCAATGGCTGATGGAGGGTGGTTGCCATGGTGACAGCAGTGTTGGAAGTTTCCTGACAAATGTTTTCAGAGTCGGGCTGTGAAAGAGGGAACAGGCTACTTTCCAACAAAACAAAACAAAAAGGCTGCGATTTTGAATCTAATTTGTCAGATTTTATTTTTAAGAAAATTTAAATTTTAAATGCAAAATAAAGAATGAGAGATTTAGGAAAGCCTACTATTTTTTTTTTCATGTTCAAAAATCACTTGTAATGTGTTCTGTGTTTCTGATTTCAATATTCTGATTTATTAGTGGGAGGTTGGTGCTCAGCATTTTGAGTTAAGTGAACCAAGATCTTATTTTGTTATTTTGTAGTATAATGGATCTAGCTTGGTAAACACACATAAGGTGTAGGTGTGTGTGTGTGTGTGTGTGATATCTCTATCTGTATATATGTATATATGAATGAATTCCTCATTGTCATAGTAAGGGAAGTAACAAGTCATAGTGTGACCTGTGTCTATTAACATCTCTGATTTAATACTGTTGGCACTGATGGATTTCAGAAAATCAATAGGTGTTGACCCCAGTGTGACTCACTTACCAAAAGAAAACTCAGGACTATAGAGATGGTTCAGTGGGTAAAGCACTTACCACACAAGCGTGAGGACCGGAGTTCAAATCTCCAACATCCACATAGATGCCAGGCATGGGAGCATTCCCTGTAATCCTGGTCCTAGGTAACAGGAAGATCCAGGGTGGGGGGTCTTGCCTAATCAATTAAGTCCAGGCTCAACTAGAGAACTTGTCTTCAAAAGTAAGGTGTAAAGTTATAGAACAAGTTACCCAGTGCCACCCTTTGGCCTCCGCAGGTGCATATACCTACACACCACAAAACATACACAATTAAAAAAAAATTGAAGACATAATCAGAGATGCTTTGAGGGAGCTTGCAAACTTTTCACGGCAGCAACTGTACTGAGCCCCACCCATCCCTGACTCTGTGCCTTCCGTCAGCTCCTCTGCCCCCCTCTAGCCTTCCACGGGTGAGCTGCTGAGCCTCCATTCTGGGGGAGGAGGGGTCACTCCTGGCCTTGGCTGTTGGATCTGTCGCCTTCACTGAGCTTTCATGCCACCAGAGCCAGTTTCAGAGTCTGGTAAAGTTTCCCATCCTCCAGGTTCCCCTCCCCTGAACCGGCTCCAGTTTCCCAGAGCTGCAGCAGAGGGTTAGGAGCGAAAGCCGCAGCTTCTGTGGACAGTGATGTGGATGGCAGATAACTCCAGCTGTCATTACAGGGTCATCCAGAGAAGGGGACGGTCAAGTAGGGCTTACAGTCCACTTGAGTTTTTCTGATTGTAAAACCGGCCATTTTTCAATTTAAATAATTTAAGGATCCCAGCATCCCTATAGTCTCAGGCTCATTTAGCCTCTTATTAGCTAATAGTTTCTCTAGTTCAAGAGGTGGAAGGGAAGATACTGTTAATTTACAACAGTGAGTAGCGTAAACAAAAAAGCAAAAATCAAAAAGACAAAACAAAGCGAAAACCCAAACCATGCAAAAGCAAAGAGAAGACACAATAGGAATCTATACAAATAACCATAATTGATTTAAAAGTTAATTAAAAGAGTCAAAGGAAGGCAGCACTAGGAGGCGCGTATGTGTCAATAGGTAGATGACACAGGAGAATAGATTAGAAAATTGATCTAAGCTAACTAGATGGAAACAGACAGAGCTCTTGGTTTTACCTTAAACACCCCAGATTCTTTCCCTCATATTTCCTAACAATGTTCCATGGATAGAAACCCCAAGATGAACATGAGGAGGCAAGCAAACAAAATCGATTTGTAACATCCAAAAGGGGTAGGATGGCTCAGAGACTCCGCTTTGACTCCTCGTGACAGCAAAGGCAGACTCTACAGTGGACCCAGGGACTCTGATGGCCAAGGCAGACACTATAGTGGTCACAAGGGACTTGTGACAGTTAAGGAAGACACTATAGTGGTCACAGGGATCTGTGACAGTTAAGGCAGATGCTATAGTGGACACAGGGATCTGTGACAGCTGAGGCAGAAGCTATAGTGGACACAGGGACTCTGTAATAGCCAAGGCAGATGCTAGAGTGGACATAGGGATCTGTGACAGCGAAGGCAAACACTATAATAGACACAGGGACTCTGTGACGGCTTAGGCAAATGCTACAGTGAACACAGGGACTCCGTGACAGCAGAGGCAGACACTACAGTGGACACAGGGTCTCTGTGACAGCAGAGGCAGACACTACAGTGGACACAGGGTCTCTGTGACAGCAGAGGCAGACACTACAGTGGACACAGGGATCTGTGACAGCTGAGGCAGATGCTATAGTGGACACAGGGACTCATTTCCTCTCACATATGAGCACATTCCCCTTTTGACTTTTAAAATCTCCACAGCTTTTCATGCCTCTGAACAAAAGCATGACCAAAGGAGTAAATAATCTGCCTCTGGGTGGATCTCCAGAGAACAATCTAACAAGAAGGCAGAATTCTCCTGCCATTTCCAGAAGCTTCTCTGAATAGTACCCCATTTTCTCTTCCTATGTTCTAGAGACATGAAGATGGTCCGAAGACCGCAAGTTAACTGCTCATGGTCCAATTGCACTGTGCGCCACTCATGCGACACCCCACTGCCACCCCAGTGAAGGTTACAGCTTGAGAGAAACCGTTGGATGACCAGTCAGAGAAAACATTTTCTGTCTGAGAGAGGGCTCATGGTACCACCAAGAACTGAATCCGATTGCCAGACACTCTGAGCTATGACAGGCAAGTAAGGTATGCAGGCTTCTGACTGAAGAAAGTCTTGTGCCAGCCCCTGAAAGGACTCTTTGTGTCTGAAGGACAGCATGGCTAAGGAGTCTGGAAGGGATGAGGTCAGAAAGTAGGCTGTGCCTGCCTGCTTCCTCCTTTCCCCTTCACATCTCCCTTCTAAACAACACATTCCTGCATTACCACGCAAGAATCTCAGAGGTATTTCCTGGTGCACGAGTGGTCCTCAGGAGGTCCACCAGGCTGTATCTTCTGCACTGGTGGGTACCCCCAGCCCACCTGCCCTTTTCTCTCTGTTTGGAATCAGGAAAAAAAATACCACAACAAAACAAACAAATAAAAAAAACCCAACAAGAAGAATGAAACAAATGTGGCCAGATCAAGCTACAAATGTCAAAAATACCCAGAACTCTTTGAGCTGCTCCCTGACTTTGTCTCCGAGATGCTACTCCCCGGCTCTGCCATCACCGGAGGTGATGGGCTTGCCTAACTGATTCCTGAACTCATGGCACCTGAGCTCTGTGCTTAACTATTTGTTGAGGGAGTGAATGAATAAATGGGATTTCCTTTCTATAAGATGAAGATAAAAGATGGGTAAGCACACACACAGTTGGCATAAATAACATAAAAATTACTTGGTAGGGTTTTTTGTTTGGGATCTTGCTTATCTGCAAAGGTTCAATTTGAGAACTCCCCGAAATGTGTTCGATAAAATATTAGGCTCAAAGAATAAAGGTGCAAGTTTGCACAAAAGCTGTGTGTGCATATATGTAATGAAACTTGTGAATAACATAGTTTGGAGTAATATATACATATATACAAACAAACTATATATATATGTTTATATATAGAAATATATATGTTTATATATACAAATATGTATATATACATATATAATTCAGAGTTTTCACTCCTGAAAACACACACACACACACACACACACACACACACACACACATTTTCTCTAGTGTTTTCCAACTTTCACCATGAATTGTCTAGATAAAGGCAGCAGGCTCTATGTCCCTAAATATATCATGTTATCCTGTCATGTGGCAAAGCTTATGGGAATTGTATTTCATCAAATGCATTTTTGGAAAATTTGTAACTCAATTTTCCTTAATTTATTCTATGTTTCTTATATTTGAATTAAAGCCCTAATTAAGATTTTCCACTTTGGAAAAAAAATTCCTCCCAGTTAAGACCAATGAGCCATGCGCTTTAAAATGCCTATGTTGGTTACCTTTCTGATCTGTGCATTTTAAAAACCACACTCACATTTTAAAAATTACCTCCAAAATATTACTTTCCTAGGGGAAAAAAAGATGGATCAAAACTTTAATAACACAATTATGCACCCAGAAATAATAGTACTGCTGAAGCAAAGGGTTGGATTAGGGACAAGCTCATGTCTTGATTCCGAGCACAGGGCTATTTCTTCCTTAGTGTGTGCTTTTAGTAACAGAATATCTACACAATGACCTGTGATGTGGGGAAAGTCCATCATAGTCTAAGACTGAGAAACAAAGTTGACAATGTCACCGTCTCCGAGGACGATCCTGGCTATGTTGTGCATTCCCACGTATAAGGTGGTCTGAGTAATTCTTTATCTTGTACCTCGAATTCAGCACAGGCTCTCTGAGCTTAAGGGACCAAACAGTTACCAGCCTCCTGTTCTCAACAGCCTCAGTGTCCCCAAGAAAACTTAGTTTGAAAATCACAATGCTTAATAACCTTTAAGGCTCTTCGCAAATTGTACTCTTGGGAAAGTGGAAAAGAGTCAGGGGACGGGGAGGTAAAAGGGGAAGGGGGTAGAGGCCATGGCACTGAAGGAGACGGAAGGAAACACATTCTGTTGGAACGTGTTACTGTGCTATCTAACATATTATGTGCTGACTTAAAAAATAAAAACATAAAAAGGTTTGACTCCTGCCTCTTGGAATAAGATTGAAAGGACACAGAATGTGTCTAGACTGACTGAAGCCTGTGGGCCCCTGGAATTTTATACAGACCCACACAGCCTTCAGTTTTTCAAGTACAGAACTGTGTTATACTACATGTGGCCAGCACCTTTGTAATGTCAACATGTAGCTTAGATTTATACAAAAAACAATATAAGGGAAATATTGCCAGAATGTGCTTAGAGAATTTATGGGTGTAGCTGAACATGTAAACCAAACAACAAGTTCAAATTGAATGTAAATATCATCCCAGAGAAGTTGCCTATTCATATTGTTTTCTGAGACCCTCATAGTTTTTAATGAGCAAGGTTTAGCTAAAAACAAAAAGTGTTAATTACATAAATATGCTTATTCTCAAAGCATAACGCTGTGTTATGATTAATAAACAATGGAGAAATGAATACAGAAGTATTTCAGCAGAAACGGTGTTGCACAAACAGCCTTGGAAATCACTACATGTTTATTGGGAAAATGTTTTACTTCTGACAGAGCTACAAAAGCAACATTAACCTTCTTGAAATGCAATAGCAAAGTCAGAGAGTTAAGGCTCCCCAGCAGGCACAGTAAAGTCAGAGACACAAGGATTGCCAGTAGGTTTGGTACCACCCATTTTCTGAAGAAGGTAAACAGAATAAAACACTTACTTAATGCTACAGCAAGACCTGGGTTAATCTTCCCTTAGAGGATTCAGGACACACGTGTGTCTTAAGGAATCGCTGTGCAGATCGTTCTAAAGACAAGAGTCTTGGAAATGAAGAAGCGTGTGTTTTCTGCTTGTCTTAGTTTGGACCCTGCTGGTTCTGCAATTTTGTACCCAGCATCTTCCAATTTGTCCTTACATAGATGTATATCTATCTTTCGGAGGTAGGCATTAGCCACATTGAGAGGTTACCAAACTCTTCCATTTTATCTGATATAAGAGTAGGTCATTGTGATTCTGAATCAAAGAGCATGCTTGCTTATGCACAAACATATCTATCTATATCTATCTATATCTATATCTATCTATATCTATCTATCTATATCTATATCTATATCTATATCTATATCTATATATATCCCACCCTAAAACATACACAATGTATCCTAAAACCAGCATTGCCAACAAGCCCAGGTCTCTAGAAAAAAAAGTTAAAAATGTATGCTGAAATAAACATGGTACAACCACACTTCCAGCTAAAATATTTTTCATGAGATTAATTTTGTTGCTGTTATTTTACCAAAAGATTTGTTATTTATCTATTCTCATTCTATTTTAAGAGATTCACACTTGAAAATGTGTCAGTGTTTTAACAATCCCAAAATAGTTAATTAAGATCGGTTATGTAGGGTTTTTTTTTCTTATTTTAGTTTGAGATGTATTGAAAAAAAAATAAAGGTCAAAAGTCAAAAAGGATGATAGCTGATGGTTTTGATAATGCTAATTATATATTACCAAGAAAAAGATAGAGAGGGAAACGTGACTACAAAAGAAAGATAAACATCCCAATACTGGATTCAAAAAAATCATGAAAAAACCCCCTTAAAACGTCTTTGTACTTCACTGTCATAACTCAAAGCCATAATGAAGCCTGAATTAAAAACGTCAGCTTCTGCGAGTGTTGATAACTTGGTTCTTTGTTGGGCAAGTCAAAATGTGTCTGTTTGATAGGTAAAAATGACAGTCTAAAAAATGGGAGAAATGGGTTCTAAAAAAAGAAACACACACACACATGCACAGACACACACATGCGCGCACGTGCGCGCACACACACACACACACACACACACACACACACACACACACGACTCTTTCAAAAAGGCCCATAATGTACTTGAAGGAAGACCTGTAGGGCAGGAGGTATTATCTTTAGGAAGTCACCAGGCAGCACTAAAAAGCAATGTCCATGTCCAATCAAAACGATTTCTGGGGCTGCTGGGGCTCCTGCATCTCTGTCTTCACACTAGACTGGAAACCCTTTGTACTAATTACCAGACTGTACCAGATTTTCTGGTTCAGTTCAATTCTATAATTGACTGACAGTGATGGGCAAGCAAGGGGGGAAATTCAGGCTCGCTGCTGCAAAGCAGAGGGTCAGAAATGGCTCAGACAGCTCATCACAGCCTGGCCCCAAAATGGAACTGAGTAGCCACCATCAGCGAGCACTTTTCATTCCCATGTTAAGAAAAAGAGGAAAACGCAGCAGCCTGTAGCTGCCTGAATCTTACAGAGACTCTTAGCACGCAACTGGTCTATGTAAAATGAACTGAGAGCAGTAATTTTAGCTGTCACTGGTGTATTTTGCTTTTGGCTAGTATGACTCCAAAACTCAAGTGCGGCATCCAGCAGACATTAAATAGACTTTGATCCTGTTTGTAGAAACTTAGAGAAACAATGTTGCTATTTTATCTCAGAGCTCGAAAACATCAGCAAAGATTGAGGCGTGTCAGGCTCCTGAAAGGTGGTGTATCAGAGCTGAGCACTCCTAAGCACTTCACGTCAACTTTCTTATACCCTTACTTGCCTGCAATTCACTGATCCAGACTTTGTGTAACCCTAGCAGCTAATGCAATTTGTCTATAAAATCAGAGTTTAAAATTGTGCAAGAATAATTTTTTATGAACTTAGAGTTAATACATTAAAACACACACACACACACACACACACAACCCTCACAAACCACCTCAATGAGCACCATTTCAGAGATAGTTATGGTCCACACCACTGGGATTCACTCTGAGCTCTTATGTTCTCACTTTACTTTTAAACGAAAAGAGCAACTCTAGCCTTTGCACTGGGAGACATTAAAAGCACAGGTGTCAGACCCAGGGTCAAAACAGGAACGGGGCCTTCTGGGAGGCAAGGGAGAATTATGTGCTATCATGTTGAGGTCAATTGACTTGAAACTTAATCACAGGTTAAGCCCCTTTTCTTTCCAGTCTAAAAGGGAAGCAGCACCTGTGCCAGCAGCCACTCACCCTGCACTTGACACAGCAGCCGCTTCAATTTTTTAGTTACAAGTCAATTACTTACTGGAATAGAAAGAGTATTTCACTCATTCTATGGACGGCCACTTTTCTGGAGAAATCTGTCAGGTTTGCTAGAGAAAGAAGAAGGAGGAGAAAGAAGAGGAAGAGGAGGAGGAGAAGAACAGAAAGAGAGAGAGAGAGAGAGAGAGAGAGAGAGAGAGAGAGAGAGAGAGAGAGAGAGAGAGAGAGAAAAGAAAGTTAAAAATCCATGGTTCTCCACAAAGTTTCCGAGCTAGGCCAGCCCACCCAGGCAGAGAAGCACGAAATCCCTTACCTTCTCAGTACTGCACAGAGCTCTTGGGGGTGAGGCTGGGCCCAGCTGACAGGTCCTGGGACCTTCCTCAACAGAGGATCAAGGCTGGGTGCAAGGGTGTGGCGGTGCACCTGAGGACAGGAGCCCGCTAAGTGTGGACAGAGAGAGCCAGCAGGAGAGTGTCCCCTGCCACAGTCAGCCCTGAGCAGGGACTTGGAACACACTGGCTGTGGACTTTTGTTCAAAGCTGTCTTTTTTTTTCTTTCCCTTTATTTCTTCTTTCTTTCCTTTTTTCCTTTTCTTCTTCTTCTTCTTTTTTTTTTTTTTAGTGAAGCTAGATTAGTTCATACAAAACTCAACAATGCAGCACTGAAACCCATTGTTGATATTCAACATTTTTCACATAGCGGAACAGAATAGACAATACGGTATCTAAGAAACCATGGGCTGGATTGCACACTGATGATGCTGTGTCCTTCTAGGGGCCTGTAATCCTTTTTTATTACCTACCACAGTAAAAAAAAAAAAAAAAAAAGAAAAACCAAACTGAACCAAAACAAAAAATCCAAAACAAACAAACAAACAAAACTCCCACAAGATGTGTTTGGGACTCTCTCAGAATAAATCTATAAGATTGCTATTCTTAGAAATAGGAGAAATTGACAGGAAATCACATTCCCAGCACTAAGTCCCGAGGTATCATTTCCTTTCAAGCAAGTTAATGATTTTTAAAACTACTGTTATCCTAACTTTTATGTGAACACCCACAGGTTTTTAACAACAAAATTATTTGCCGATGTTTGTTTAAAAACAATATTTAAAATTAACTTGATTTTTCCCATGCCTTATGAAAAATACCTGGAAAGTGAGTTGTTTTAAGGTCCCTAGGGCCAGAGCTAGAATGGCACAGACCATTGTTATGATCTTGTAGCTGTTATTAATGAGTTATTATTTATTCCTCTATTAAGAGAACATTAATTTTCAGGGTTTGGGGGGTGGTGGTCACCTCTTACCCAGCTCAGTGAACAATTTTTTACTTTTTAACCTCATGTTTCAATTTTATTTTTTTTCAGCTTGGAAATGGGTAATGGTAAAGCTGTTCTTTACCGGGCAGTGATACCCATTAACCTTTCTGGTGATCTGGCCCAATCCCTTTAAAAAACGCAATCCAGTTCCCACGCTTTTCTCAAGCCTCCCAATGGTCTAGGTAGCCACAGAAGTGATTGTTCCAACTGGGTTCTTTTCATCACTTCTGCAATTGACCAATTGACAACTGATTGATGGTTATCTTTTCACTTCAACAATGAAGGAAATTACCATCACTATAGCTATGTACAGTAAATGCCTCCGGAGTAAATTACATGATTCTAAAATTCTCCTTAGCTCACTTGGTAAAAACATCAACACAAAAAACTTTCTTTTTGTTCCTGCTTTGCAGCGTCACAGATTTGGCCTTTCCTGTCAGCTGCAGAAAGAGAACTTGACAGCTTCTTTACAAGGGAAGCATAAAGGGGCTGGAATAAAGGATGCACTGGGCCTGTCTCAAGCCAGCGGCCGTTCTTTGCGTTCAGAAAAAAAAAAAAAAAGTAAGCATGGGTGTTCAGATGAGTCCTGTAATAAGACTGCCATGACCGCCGTTCCCTGGGACCTGGCCGTTCTCTCTGAACTATTCCTCAACACAGGTTCTAAACACAGAACAGCCAATTTATTCCCAGTAGGTTCGAGTTCTCATCTACAGTTTTTCAACCTTCTTGAGAGTTGGGAGACACCCCCCCTCCACTGCACACCCCCCCCCAACTCAGCAGGCAAGCTCCAGCAGCTGCTACAGTGAAAAGGACACATTCCTCCAGAGGACATGTTGAAAGACAAGAGCTCAAAAATCTGCCCCACATCTAAGTTTACTGTAAACATGGATTACATTCTCATACAAAAGGCCCATCTTGTCAAGGATGGTCAGTCAAACACTTCTTTCACAGTTATGCAATTAAAGACGCCCCTCCCCCCCCAGAAGTGAATATACTGTTATAGGAGACAGATTGGTGTATTCACCCATTTTACCACTCCCCTTTGATTACATCTTTAAAGTGGAACAAAATAAAAACCACACACACTTGTAGACAAGACAAGATGTCTTATTAGGCATCTGAGTGCTTTAGAATGTCCCACTTAATACTAAAAGACATGAGGAACTAGACTCTTCTCTTTCTCGATAACAGGGTCCCAAGTAGCCATCTGCCCTTGAACTCTAGGCCGAGGATGGCCTTGAACTTCTGATTTTTCTACTTCAAGTTTCCTGAGTTGTTGGGACTATAGCTGGGTGCTCTGTTGCATTTTATGCCTCGGTAGAGATCCAACCCAGGGCTTTGTAAGCGTATTTTCAGTGAGTTGTATCCTCACCATGCATCAGAACTTTATAGTCTAGAATATCTTGGCACCGTTGAACATGGTTACATATATAGTATTCATGCATTTCAGGTAGCACCCATGAAATATCATAATTATATTTTACAGATGATCCCTAAAGACATCTGTGTTAAGGAGCTCGTTTACAAAGTGTTCCCGGGGTGGGGGTGGGGGGCTGGAGAGATGGCTCAGTGGTTAAGAGCACGGACTGTTCTTCCTAAGGTCCTGAGTTCAAATTCCAGCAACCACATGGTGGCTCACAACCATCTGTAACAAGATCTGATGTCCTCTTCTGGAGTGTCTGAAGACAGCTACAGTGTACTTACATGGAATAAATAAATAAATCTTTAAAACAAACAAACAAACAAACAAACTTTTCCCGGATATGTCTCTAGTCAAGTGACATTGCTGTTGAAATGGCCACCTCCTGCTCTGTCTCACCAGGTTTGAAGACCTTGGTGTAAAACCTTTCCTCATTGCATTAACCCTAAGCTCCCCTTTTGCCTCCAGTCCTCTTCAAAATATAGACCTAGCACAGCCTCTCTCACCAGGGTTTCTTTACTTCAGTCCAATGTGAGTTCTTACTATTATTCTCATTATTTATTATTACTTATTGTTATCACTTATTTATTATTACTATTACTTATTATTTTTACTATTGCTATAGTTCTTACTATTATTACATGTCTAGTATAAACCATGCATTCAATTTTCGAATGTTTATAAACATGTATATGAGTGTTTATATATGTACTGGATGGTTTTGAGGGTCAACTTGATACAAGCTGGAGTTACCACAGACAAAGGAGCCTCTGTTGAGGAAATGCCTCCATGAGATCCAGCTGTAAGGCATTTTCTCAATTAGTGATCAAGAGGGGTGGGGAGGCTCATTGTGGGTGGTGCCATCCTGGGTTCTATAAGAAAGCAGGCTGAGCAGGCCATGGGAAGCAAGCCAGTAAGCGGCATCCCTCCATGGCCTCTGCTTCAGCTCCTGCCTCCAGGTTCCTGTTCTGTGTGAGTTCCTGTCCTGACTTCCTTGGATGATGAACAGCAACATGAAGTGTAAGCTGAATAAACCCTTTCCTCCCCAACTTGCTTCTTGGTCATGGAGTTTAGCACAGGACTAGAAACCCTTACTGAGAAAATGTGCATGTACATATATATGTATGGTGGATATACACATGTGTTCTGGGGTGTGCCCATGAGTGGGACACTAGAGAAAGACATCAAGTGTCCTGCTCTGTCACTCTCTGCCTTATTCATTGTGACAGGGTCACTCACAGAACCTAGACCTAAGTTGGTAGTAAGCAATCCTCTTTGTCACCGTCCCCTATGATAGGGGTTACAATGCTGAGGCTACAACTCCAGGCTCAACTTTTCGCTTAGGGAGCTTTAGGATTCAAGGCCTACTGTGCCTTCTACTGCTATGATAAAATGCTGATCAAAAGCAACTTGGGGAGGAAAGTGTTTGTTCTGCTTACACTTCCATGTTACAGTCTATTGAGGAGGGAAGTCAGGGCAGGAACTCAAGGCTGGGACCTGGAGGCAGAGACCATGGGGGAGTGGTGCTATCTGGCTTGCCCCTCAAGGCTTGCTTAGTCTGCTGTCATATATAGCTCAGAACCACCTGTCCAGGAGTGGCACCAGCCCTAGTGGGCTGGACCCTGCTATGTCAGTTAGCAGTCAATCAAGAAAATTGCCCACAGGCCAATCTGATGATAGTGGTTTTATATCAACTCGGCACAAAGTAGAGTCAGATGGGAAGAGGGACTCTGAATTGAGAAAATGCCTCCATAAGATTAGCTAATAGACAAGTTATGTATTGTCTTTTCTTAATTAGTGATTGATAAGGGAGAGCCCAGCCCATTGTGGGCTGGTGCTGCTGGCTCTGAAAGAAAGCAGGCTGAGTAAGCCATGAGGAGCAAGCCAGCAAGCAGCACCCCCACCCCCCACCCCTGCACCGTCTCTGCATCAGTTTCTGCCCTGACTTCCCTGGGTGATGGACTGACTGTAAGCTATAAAATAAAATGAAGCTTTTCCAAAAAGTTGCTCCTTGTCATGGAGTTTAATCACATCAATAGAGACGCTGATTGTTGCACGGGTGTGTGTGTGTGTGTGTGGGGGGCAATTCCTTAACTGAAGGTCAGGTGTGTCAGACTAACTCTGAAGCTATAACACACAGATCTACCAGTAGTGTTTTTAATTAGTGACTTTAATACTCAGTTCAGGTGAAGCGTCACCACGTTGCTAAGATCTCCTTAACTGCTGAGATGCAAGGAGTCTCTTCTCCCACTACTCCCTGTGGGTGTGGGTGATTCGAACTCAGATCCAGACTATTATGTTTGTGCAGGAAGCATTACATCTCCCATCCCCACTGTTTTTTATTTTTGTCTGTGTTTTTGTTTTTTCGAGACAGGACTTCTCCATGTAGCCCTGGCTGTCCTAGAACTTGCTCTGTGGACCAGGCTGGCTTCTCATTCAGAGATCCTTGTGCCTCTGCCTCCTGAGTGCTGGACCTATAAGCCAGTCCCAATTAAATGTTTTCCTTATAAGAGTTACCTTGGTCATGGTGTCTGTTCATAGCAGTAAAGTCCTAACTAACACACAGGATCTAGAACCTCCTAGGAGACAAACCTCTGGGCATGCCTATGGGTGATTTTTCTGGGTTAGGTGGTGGCACCATCCCACAGGCTGAACTGGGACTGAATAGAAGGGAGAGCATAACTGAGCATCAGCTCAATGTCCTGCTCTCTAACCGGATACTGTGGGAAGAGCTCCCTCTAACTCCTGCCAAGATGACTTTCCTACTATGATGGACTGACTGTCTTCAGACTTCGAGCCAAAGTGAGCAAAACCTAAATCTTTTCTTCTTTAAGCTGGTTTTGTTAGGCATTTTGACACAGCAGTGAGAAACGGAATCCGCAGTCCTTCGAGGAAGCAAGGGGTAAAATGTCTGTGCATATGAAAGGAGAAATATCTTTAGCCTTGACTTCTAAGCCCATGACTCTTAATTAAACTTCAATTACATGTTAGGACTAACTATGAAACATGTCACTAGATATCCTGATATAATAGGTTGGCAATGGGTCCTGAATAGCAGTACTTAAAAAAAAAGTTATCCCAAAGACTGATGAACAATTAAATGTAAAATTTATTTTTAATCTGGTAGCATCCAAAGGTTCAGCTGTTGATGTCACTGAATATCTTTGTAAAACAGAAATAAAATCATTCACTAGTTAGTTAAAATCATTGTCTTAATTAGGGTTTCCACTGCTGTGAAGAGACACCATGACCAAGGCAACTCTCACAAAGGCAGACATTAAATGAGGCTGGCTTACAGTTTTAGAAGTTTAGTCCATTATCATCATGGTGGGAGGCATGGCAGCATGCAGGCAGACATGGTGCTGGAGGGACCCAGAGTCTACATCTTGATCCCACAGGCAGCCAGGAAAGACTCTCTTCTGCAACAGGCAGAATTTGAGCATAGGATATCAAAGACCACCTCCACAGTGACACACTTTCTCCAACACCTCTTAATAGGGCCACCATGGGCCTAGCATATTCAATGTGCTTCTCTGCCTTGAGCACTGGCTATCCCCTCTGCACACATCTATAATACTCTCTCCTGCTTGGCTTGGCTGCTAGGAGCTTTGGAGGACTCTTCCAACACGCTCTTGGGGGGTCATGACCCAGCATGTGCCCCTCACTTCTCTCTTTTGCCTCCACATTCTGAAATACCCATGGCTTCAACAGTTTGGCTATCAAAGTCACAGCTAACCCTGACCTTCCCCTTACATTCTAGATCTATGGTTTTTTTTTTTCCTCTTTCACTAAGTTTTATTTTTGATTTGTGTTTTTTAACAAAGAGGTTTTTGGTATTTTAGGCTAGCCTTGAACTCTGTATGTAGCTAGGAATGACAGTGAGCAGTTCTAGATCCTCCTGGTTACACCCCCAGGGTACTGGGATTACAGGTGTAAACCAGTACAATCCATGTATGAGGCACTGGGGATGGAGCTCAGTGCTTCGCACATGCTACACAAACACTCTACTGGTCAGGCTACATGCCAGCTCTTAGATGTGTATTGAATCACGCATTCAATCGTCCATTGGAACTCCATTACCCAAACTTCACTATGCATCAAACTGTCTGTCACTTCTCTGTAAAACCACCTGTTCCTGGCATGCATGGGGGTCCTCAGTCACTTCACCACCAGCACTGTGGTCTCCAAAGCAAGAAGCTTTCAATAAATCCCTCTCATTCATAAGTCCAGGAAACTAGCAATCTCCCATTTTTAAGATCAATTTCACTTCTTGTTGTATTCTTGTTCCAAGTTTAATCTTCCTTTGCCTCTCATGAGCCCACAGCAGTTCTCCCCATTTCTAAGTCCGTTCCTTTTGAGCTATCCTCCACTCTCCATCAATGACTTCAGTTTAGATGCAGGCCTTTTCCCTCTACTCTCCAGGTCCAAACCAGTGGTTATCAGGAGCACCTGGAGTCCTGGAGGTGTACAAAGAACCCCCAAATCAAATTATAAGACAGACATGAAAAAACTGAACAGATACTGTCCCAGCACCAGGTACAAATGCAGTATGTGTCAGCACAGAGGAGTCTATGCAGTCACCAGACAAGAGTTGATGTTGTCTCCTAAAGACTGCAGAGCAGATCCCAAGCCACCTGGATGCCTGCATAGGGACCAAGACAGAGGCTGCATGAAAACTTGCCAAACTGACAGGAGCAAAGGATCACCGATCCCTCTTGGCACACAGAGAAGGTTATCATAAGTAAGAAATGTTACCATAACGGCAGGAGGAAGTGCTCATAACAGCACCCCTTTTTAATATCCATGTAACACTGAAGGGTTTTGTGGGGGACTCGTATGGGCTCACAAACTGTGAAGCTCTATATGGAAAAAAGTAAAGTGACCTCCAAACGTGTTGATCAAATGACATCTCCACCAGGACCAGCTTTGATGCAAGGAATCAGGGGGTGGGGATGTGGAAAGCTGTGTTTGCACTGCACACATGGAAACAATCAAGGGTGCAGCTACTGTGGGGGATGCTCTAGCACGGGAGTGATCTAGCACAGGCACAGCTATGGGTTCTGTGTACGCATACAGAATACAATACCGCAAGGAGAAATAAAACAGTAATAGGCAAAGACAATGGGAACAGTGATCTTACAAAAGATGTTTTTTGAAAATACATTTGAGGAATGATCTAATTTGCATAAACAGCCCTTAATAAAAGGCGGCTGCGTTTTCAAAGCATTTTATGCAGGTCAGCTGGTGCAGAAGGGTCTACTAGTCAAACAAAACAGTTACTTCTGAGCGCCTGTAAACATTCGGCAACTACTGCGATTCACTGTGCAGGATGATTTCATAATTCACTCCTTTTGGGGAAGAGGCAGTTGAGACACTGTCTGAGGTGGCTCTCAAACTCACTATGGAGCTGAGGACACTGAATTCTGGGTCCTGCAGGCATGTAGGACCCAGACCTAGAAAGAAAGGTTGACATTTTTATATAGTTGAAGTGAGCTGTAGGACATATTCATAATTCATATCCATATTCACATGGATAGTAGTACATATCCAACTGTGTGTTAATAAGGCAGCTTCCACATTTCCCCTACAATAAATTATGCCAGTGCCCATATCTTTCTGATAATTTCCATCACTCCAAAGAGCCCAATTTGGTAATATTTACAATAAAAGATGAATTGCTAGAAGGGAACAGAGCCATGCTGAGATTGTGCCTAATCCCGAGTAAATGAGGCTCTAGTCATGAAATTCTCAGGCAAATGGATGGAACTAGAGAGTTAGGTAACCCAATCACAAAAGAACACAAATGGTATGTACTCAGTGATAAGTGGATATTAGCCTGGCAGCTTGGAATACCCAAGATACAATTCACAGACCACATGAAGCTCAAGAAGAAGGAAGACCAAAGTGTGAATACTCTTAGAAGGGGGAACAAAATACCCATGGGAGGAGATACAGAGACAAAGTGTGGAGCAGAGACTGAAGGAAAGACCATCCAGAGACTGCCCCACCTGGGAATCCATCCCATATACAGTTACCAAACCCAGACTCTATTGTGGATGCCAAGTGCTTGTGGAGAGGAGCCTGATATAGCTGTCTCCTGAGAGGCTCTGCCAGAGCTTGACAAATACAGAGGGGGATGCTCTCAGCCAACCGTTGTACTGAGCACAGGGTCCCCAATGGAGAAGTTAGAGAAAGGACCCAAGAGGCTGAGGGGGTTTGCAGTCCCATAGGAGGAAGAACAATATGAACCAACCAGTACCCCCCAGAATTCCCAGAGACCAAACCACTGACCAGAGTACACATAGCTCCAGCCACATATGTAGCAGAGGATGGCCTTGTCAGACATCAATGAGAGGAAAGGCCCTCGGCCCTGAGAAGACTCGATGCCCCAGTGTAGGGGGATGCCAGGAGAGGGAAGTGGGAGTGGGTGGGTTGGTGAGCAGGGGGAGGGGGGATGGGATAGGGGGATTTCAGAGGGGAAACAAGTAAAGGGGATAATATTTGAAATGCAAATAAAGAAAATATCTAATGGGAAAATAAAACAAAAAATGAGACCTTCAGTCCTGATAGCCCAGGCTATGTTAGAGTCAGTCTCCATAGATCCCACCAACAGTTCCCTTTCCTCCTTTTGGGATCTAGCCTTTCTCTCTCCCACTGTCTCTGTCTCTGACCAGGTTTGGTCTGGATCCCTGGTTGACCTTCAGCCTGCGATTCTCCATCCTCGGCTCTGTCAGTGCTAGGCGCCAAGAATTTACTTTCACTTTAAGAAGTTATAAAGCTAGGTATGGACAGCCTGAGCTACATAGGAAGACCTTTTCTTAAAACAAAACAAAAAAACTGTATACTTCCACAGGACCATTCATGAACCCTGTGTGCACATGTATGTGTACGTATGCTTGCGGGAATGTGTTTTCCAACCCGTGATTAATGGGTCTGAGTTTTAGATCTGGAGTTCTAACTCAGTACATGGAAGAATTACCCGGCACGTATGTGCAAGGTCCTGAGTTGGATCCCCAACACCATATAAACTGGGTGTGATACCACATGCCTGTCGCCCTAGCACTCTGGAGGAAGAGGCAAGAGGATCAGGAGGTCGAAGTCACCCTCAGCTGCCCAGCAAATTCGAGGCCAACTTGGGCTATATGAAACCCTGCTTTAAAAAAGAGCCTGAGTTTTGGAATTAGACTATATTTAAATTAAAACTCTGGCACATATTAGTAGTTTGGTGCCAAGACTAGTCTGTGGGTGAGTTGTTCTCATAAGCAAACAGTGGGAGGAGCCGCCTCATTTAAAGTCAGGAAACAGCCTGACATGGCGTGAACTCTAGTGTCATATCATTGCCTGCCTTGTCATTACCTACTCCTACTTCAAGAGCCAGCTCTAATAACCACCTCCTTCCTCCAGTGGCCACTGGAAGCTGAGATTTGCATTAGACTTTAGGTGAGAGATGACCCAGACTCCTCCCCCATACAGCGAGAGCATTCAAGGGACAGAGGGATTGAGAGAAAGGCTTGTCTATCTGTTAATCCCTCTAAATCTGATTTGCCATTGATACAACGAGGTTAACAATGACACATAGCTACTACATAGTTATTTTTTACAAAGAGATCAGGAACCACATGATTCCCAACCCAGCACCTGACACTTAGTAGGGGTGCCATTTTTCCCTGTCAATCAAGCCCGCTGCTTTTCGCTTCCTTTTTCCTTTGCTTGAAGCTTAGCTGTGGTCTTTTCTTCAGGCTCTGCCCATGTTCAATCTCCATGCAAAGTTGGTACCTGGAGATGCTTCCCCCTCATCAAGATGGGCACTATGGCTTGGCTTGGTGGCCACACCTATAATCTCTGCACTGGGAGCCTGAGGGAGGAGAATTATGAGTTCAAGTCCAGCCTGAGCTTTTTAGTGAAAACGTGCGCCAAAACAAAACAACAAACCATCAATCCATCCCACAAACCCAAAACAAGCAGTGGGAGGAGAAGAAGCTGGCATACCTCAGCCACAGCACAGCCGCAGGGCAGCCGCAGCGCAGCGTCAGTGCAGTCCTAAGACTTTCACCGGAGAAGTCCGGTGGAGATACAGATTGACACCTTAAATGAAATACAATTGATCCAGAAAGGCAAGTTCTGCACTATGTTTTTCTATCCTAGGTGAAATCTAGGTGTTCAAATGGATGCTTACAAAGTAGAAAGGGAACTAAGCGGCGTGAGGGGGTGGGGGTGGGGGTTGGGGAGGGACTCAAGGGAGGGATATAGGGAATGAGGGCGATAAAAATGGATGGGAGTATAAAAGACACATACCACACATTTTCTCATATTTGGACTCGAGATTTAAACACTCACATGCGCTGTGAAAGCAGAGGTGGGAACCTTGATGTGATTCCCGTTATTTGTGGGGCTGTGCAGGAAGAAGGACAAGCGAGGGTAATGGGGCTTGCACAAACTACGCGATAGACACTCGTGAAAATGTCAGGATGAGGCCCATTATCTTGCATGTTAATTAAAAAATTAATAAAAAGATACTGTAGATGCCCTGAGAAAGAGCTTCATTGCTTTTTATTATTTCTTTCCCCAACCAAGTATTTAGTCTATCAAAACCAGCTGGAGTTCACCTTTTTCAACGGTTTTATTAAGATTTCATACTCAGGAGTCAGTGGGATGTAATTTTGGAGTTTGATGCCAGTTTTAACTAATTTTCATATGTTTGCTAATTAACAAATTAGGGAGTGGGGCTTACCAAGTAGAAGATAATTGGAAGATCGCTGGAGCCTTAGCATTTGAGTTTTCCATGCCATAAAATGCTGTAAATTTGTTTTTAGATTAGCTAGAACTCTAAAAGAAGTAATTATAACATCAAACCAAAAAGGCATGTCTGAGTTTGGCCTTTTTAAGAGCAGGTAATACCATTTTTGTTGGGGCATATAGAAGCTTCTTTTTGCCTCTGTGTTCATGATTTGGAGAGGGCTAGCGCCAGAGTACTCTCATCAGTACCAGTGTGATGGGTGCACAGGGATGCTGTATAAAAATTACAGAGATGAGAAACCAGGCAGGGGGCGGGAGAGAGGTTAATGGGGGCGGGGTTGAACAGTAAAACCTCAAACTACAGGAGTGTCCTCCCCTGCAGGCCTCCAAGGAGACAGATTTCCCAATTTGAAGTCACCAAACCAAGAGGCAAAAGCATTTTTTTCTGAGAAGTTAATACAGGACATCCCTAAAAAGGACAGAGTAGTGTCAAAATGAGGGAGTATCTCCAGCAGGAAGCACTGGAGGTCTGAATCCCACCATCACTAAAGCAGGGAGAAATGGAGATTCCCAATGAATGACTGTGGGGTCTGGGTTAATGTAGTTAAGTCCCTAAGAACAAAGCTCACAAACAGGAAGAAAAGCTGTTTTCTCTAGGGCAGCCCTCCAGTTTCTGCAGGCTCCTATAGGCAACTTGAAACTTGCTGATTGGTCGACTTGCTGATTGGTCAGCTTGCTGATTGGTCGGTTTGATGGTTGGTCAGCTTGCTGATTGGTCGGTTTGCTGGCTGGTCAGTTTGCTGATTGGTCCCGCACAGGTCATCCATATGCTTTGATCCTGGCCACTTTACTTTAGGACATTCATTCTTAACCTTCCTAATAATGTAACCCTTTAATACAGTTCCTCATGTTGTGGTGAACTTCTCACCCTCACCCACAATCATAAAATTATTTTGCTGCTACTTCATGACTATAATTTTGCTACTCTTATGATTCGTAATGTAAATCTCTGTTTTCTGATGGTCTTAGGGGATCCCTGTGAAAGGGTCTGGGACAAGATTCACATGCTAAGAATCGATGTATTAGGGGATTTAGCCTAAGAAGATCATGACAAGCCTTAGTTTATTGTGGAAGGTAATGGTTAAGTGTCATCCCAGCTCTTGAGAGGTTGAGGAGAGATGACCATGAGACTTCAGGAGCTCTAGGTCAGCCTGGCCAATAGCAAGGGTCTGCCTCAAAAAAGTTAAGCACAGAAAGCCCTCAGAAATAATTTCATACAAAGGTATTTGTGTTATTTACAATAATTTTTTGAAAAATCTAAGCATCAGAAAATAAATAGAGGAATAAATTATTATCTAACAGATGATAGTGTTATTTTAGAAGGACTATTATAGTATAATTAAAAATATAAAATTAAAATTGGCCTGTAATCTTTTGTAATGAATGTTAATTGTATGTAAAATGCTAGTGTAAGTGAAATTGGGGAAATAGTAGCTAGGCTATAGTTTTAAAATTATTTCAGATTTATTTTTTAAATGATTTCTTTTATTTTTTGAGATTATAATTACATCATTTTTCTCCCCTCTCTAAGCCATCCATGTACTCTCTTTTTCTCTCAGATTTATGTTTTTTCATTAATCATTGTTGCATATATACATATTCCTAATATAGCCTGCTCAGTCGTATATACGTACATACATGTACTGGGGTTGGCTTAGGAGTTGCCCCACAAACCACACAAACAGTGGTCTCAGTCAGATAGGGATGGTTTATTGAACACCTACCCTAATACTGATTGATTAGGACTATTAAAATTCAGGGCCTGAGTCACAACGATGAACATCTTTCTCTGTCAGCTTATAAAGGCCAAAACTGTAAAAACCACAATGAACTCACACTCAGGTGCAGGAAGGGCTGTCTGGTGGTCGGCTTTGACTCACACCAGCCTTTTTGGACACAACAGCTCATATTCACCTTTAATTTGACGGGTCCTATGTAAAGCTTTGTGGAATTTCTTAAGATTAACAAACATCAGAACATACAGAACACAACGGGGTTTGTGATCAGCAAGACCTTGCTCTGAGCCAAGTTACTTAACGACTGGCAGGCATAGAACAAAATGGCTACCGCTATGCTGGGGGGCGGGGCAGACCTCAACACGTTTTCAGGGCCAAACATTTGGTGCTGGATAACCAATTGGTGTGCTCTTCCCTGGGGAAGGCACTCTCCCCCACTCTCAATGCTCATTGGTTGTCTGTAGTTCTTTGTGTAGAGTTGCTTTATTTTACATGTATGAGTGTTTCCCTGCATGTCATGTTTGAGTACCACATTGTGAAGTTCTTACAGAGTCCAGAAGAGGGTATTGGATTTGGATCCTCTGGAACTGGAGTTATAGACAGTTGTGGGTAGCTGTGGTGCTGGGAATTGAACCAGGGCTCTGTGTAACTGCTGAGCCATCTCTCCAGCCCCTATAGTATGGTTCTGATTATTTACAGTGTGTCAAGAATGTATCCTTTAGAAAGTACACAAGTAAATTGAGACTCTTTCAGAGAATAAGAGCAAGGCTTTCAAACTTCTAACACGGTTAAGCAGTAAAGCCTTTAGATTTTGTGCCCCATGGTCTCTGTTCCTCACATGGTCTGCCTTTGTGGAAAACAGTCACAGGGTGACATGTGCTCCTGGTACATCTCATCATGATGTAACAAGTCTACTTGGTGTCTCTGACTTGTTACTTTCCACCTGAGTTAGAACTGCAGGTGCATTTATAATGTTGCAATGTTTTACTGAATTTTTTTTTCAGTAAGAAAAGTTACCATCATGCCCTTCTACCTCCCACTTCCTCCCTCCCCTACTCCTCCACCTCTCTGATGGGATCTTGCTAAGTTGTCCAGGATAGTCTCAAACTCACAGCCTCCCAAGTTAGTTGGGTTTACAGATGTGTGCCTCTTTACTTGGCTGCAAAGCTTACTTTCATAATCTGACATTAAAACATAAAAGCCGTACCTGTAAAATATCTTTTCTGAGGTTTTGGGTTGGTTCCTAGTGCTGTAAAAAAACAAGCGATCAAATAAAACAATCAAACAAACAAAAACAAAGAAAACCAGCAGGTGCAGCCTCTGATGCACAGGAATAGCATGGCTCGGTAGAGGATGGGTGGAGTGTGCTTATTTAACCTGTGTTTAACCTGCCGGATCTGCAAGTCTGTCTTTTCAGGATCCACATGTTGAAGACCTTTGGGAAGGAGAAGGGCCCTTCCTCCATGAGGCTAAGTGTCCTAATCACAGAGGCTCCCCAGTGAGCAGGCATGCCCCTTTCCACCCTTTGAGGACCAGATAAGCTGTGAACCCTGAAAGAGGATCCTCACCAAACTCCAAACCTGTCATGACTGCATCTTGAGTGTCTCTTCTCTAGACTGAGAACGAGGCTTTAGACGTTGATGAGATACCATTCCTGGTAATTTGTTATAGCAATCCTAATAGACTAAAAGATCATAGTGGTCCTGTCAAGTCCTAACAGCTCATGGCACATTTCAATAGTTATTTTCTCTAGGATATAAGGCCTGAGGCCCTGGGCTTGATTGCTGGTTGTACCTTAGCATCATTTTGGTCACTCTGACCCAGAGTGCTTGCTCTGACTGCTGGTGCTGTGCTATGATGCTAACCAGGGCTGACTTAGTGCATGCTGTGGAGTTCTGGTCCTGGTCACACTTGAGTTGACCCAAGGGACTTGGAAATCCCTGCTGGAAAATTGCCCAGTTCTCTGAATCTTTAAAACACACACACACACACACACACACACACACACACACACACACATATTCCTTTTTTTTAAAGATATATTCTTATTTATATTTCAAACAATTTCCCCTTTCCTGGTTCCCCCCCCTCCCCAAAAGTTCAATAAGCCCTCTCCCCTCCCCCTGTTCCTCAATCAACCCCCTTCTGATTCCCTGTCCTGGTATTCCCCTACACTGCTGCATCGAGCCTTTCCAGGACCACGGGCCTCTCCTTCCTTCTTCTTGGGCATCATTTAATATGTGAATTGTGTGTTAGATAGTCTTCAGAGACTTGAAGTTCTTGTCATACAGATCTTTCACTTGTTTGGTTAGAGTCACACCAAGATACTTTATATTGTTTGTGGCTATTGTGAAGGGTGTCATTTCCCTAATTTCTTTCTCAGCCTGCTTATCCTTTGAGTATAGGAAGGCTACTGATTTGTTTGAGTTGATTTTATATCAGGCCACTTTGCTGAAGTTGTTTATCAGCTGTAGGAGTTCTCTGGTGGAGTTCTTTAGGTCACTTAAGTATACTATCATATCGTCTGCAAATAGTGATAGTTTGACTTCGTCCTTTCCAATTTGTATCCCTTTGACCTCCTTATGTTGTCTAAATGCTCTAGCTAGAACTTCAAGTACTATATTGAAAAGATATGGAGAGAGAGGGTAGCCTTGTCTAGTCCCTGATTTTAGTGGGATTGCTTCAAGTTTCTCTCCATTTAGTTTGATGTTGGTTACCGGTTTGCTGTAAATTGCTTTTACTATGTTAAGATATGGGCCTTGAATTCCTGATCTTTCCAAGACTTTTAGCATGAAAGGATGCTGAATTTTGTTAAATGCTTTTTCAGCATCTAATGAAATGACCATGTGTTTTTTTTCTTTGAGATTGTTTATGTAGTGGATTACATTGATGGACTTCCTTATATTGAACCATCCCTGCATCCCTGGGAAGAAGCCTACTTGATTGTGGTGAATGATCATTTTGATGTGTTCTTGGATTCGGTTGGCAAGAATTTTATTGAGTATTTTTGCATCGATATTCATAAGGGAAATTAGTCTGAAGTTCTCTTTCTTTGTTGGAATTTTGTGTGGTTTTGGTATCCGTGAAATTGTGGCTTCATAGAATGAGTTGGGTAGTGTTCCTTCTGTTTCTATTTTGTGGAATAGTTTGAAGAGTATTGGTGTTAGGTCTTCTTTGAAGGTCTGGTAGAATTCTGCACTAAAACCATCTGGTCCTGTGCTTTTTTTTTTGGTGTGTGGGGGGGGACTTTCAATGACCACTTCTATTTCTTAAGGGGTTATGGGACCATTTAGATGGTCTATCTGATCTTGATTTAACTTTGGTATTTGATATCTGTCTAGGAAATTGTCATTTTCATCCAGATTTTCCAGTTGTTTTGAGTATAGGCTTTAGTAGTAGGATCTGATGATTTTTTGAATTTCCTCAGTTTCTGTTGTTATATCTCCCTTTCCATTTCTGATTTTGTTAATTTGGATACTGTCTCTGTGCCCTTTGGTTAGTCTGGCTAAAGATTTATTTATCTTGCTGATTTTCTCAAAGAACCAGCTCCTGGTTTTGTTGATTCTTTATATAGTTCTTTTTGTTTCTACTTGGTTGATTTCAGCCCTGAGTTTGATGATTTCTACTCCTCTTGGGTGTATTAACTTCTTTCTGTTCTAAAGCTTTCAGGTGTGCTGTTAAGCTGATAGTGTATGCTGTCCCCCGTTTCTTTTTGGAGGCACTCAGGGCTATGAGCTTTCCTCTTAGCACTGCTTTCATTGTGTCCCATAAATTTGGGTATGTTGTGCCTTCATTTTCATTAAATTCTAAAAAGTCTTTGATTTCTTTCCTTATTTCTTCCTTGACCAAGGTATCATTTAGTAGAGCATTGTTCAGCTTCCATGTGTATGTGGGCTTTCTGTTGTTTTTGTTGCTATTGAAGACCACCCTTACTCCATAGTGATCTGATAGGAGGCATGGGATTAGTTTGATCTTCTTATATCTGTTGAAGTCTGTTTTGTGACCAATTATATGGTTGATTTTGGAGAAGGTACCATGAGGTGCTGAGACGAAGGTGTATTCTTTTGATTTAGGAAGAAATGTTCTATAGATATCTATTACATCCATTTGGTCCAAAACTTCAATTAGTTTCACTGTGTCCCTGTTTAGTTTGTGTTTCCCTGATCTGTCCATTGAGGAGAGTGGGGTGTTGAAGTCACACACAATTATTGTGTGAGGTGCAATGTGTGCTTTAAGCTTTAGTAAAGTTTCTTTTACAAATGAGGGTCCCCTTGTATTTGGGGCATAGATGTTCAGAATTGAGAGTTCTTCTTGGTAGATTTTTCCTTTGATGAGCATGAAGTGTCCTTCCATGTCTTTTTTGATGACTTTTGGTTGAAAGTCTTTTTTATTGGATATTAGAATGACAACTCCAGCTTGTTTCCTGGTACCATTTGCTTGGAAAACTGTTTTCCAGCCGTTTACTCTGATGTAGTGTTTGTCTTTGACACTGAGATGCGTTTCCTGTATGGAGCAAAATATTGGGTCCTATTTATGTATCCAGTCTGTTAGTCTATTTCTTTTTATTGGGGAATTGAGTCCATTGATGTTAAGAGATATTAAGGAATAGTGATTGTTGCTTCCTGCTATTTTTTATGTAATTTTTATGTTTGTGTGGTTATTTTCTTTTGGGTTTGTTGAAAGAAGATTAATTTCTTGCTTTTTCTAGTGTGTACTTTCCCTCCTTTTATTGGTGTTTCCCATTCATTATCCTTTGAAGGTCTGAATTTGTGGAAAGATATTGTGTAAATTTGTTTTTGTCATGGAATACCTTGGTTTCTCCATCTATAGTAATTGAGAGATTTGCTGGATATAACAGTCTGGGTTGGCAATTGTGTTCCCTTAGGGTCTGTATGACATCTGCCCAGGCTCTTCTGGCTTTCATTGTCTCTGATGAGAAGTCTGTTAGGTCTACCTTTATATGTTACTTGACCTTTTACCCTTACTGCTTTTAATATTCTTTCTTTGTTTAGTACATTTGGTGTTTTAATTATTATGTGCTGGGAGGAATTTCTTTTCTGGTCAAATCTATTTGGAGTTCGGTAGGCTTCTTGTATGTTCATGGGCATCTCTTTCTTTAGGTTAGGGAAGTTTTCTTCTATAATTTTGTTGAAAACATTTACTGGCCCTTTAAGTTGGAAATCTTCACTCTTTTCTATACCTATAATCCTTAGGTTTAGTCTTCTCATTTTGTCCTGGATTTCCTGGATGTTTTGGGTTAGGAGCTTTTTGCATTTTGCCTTTTCTTTGTTGTGTCAATGCTTTCTATGGTATCTTCTGCATCTGAGATTCTCTCTTCTATCTCTTGTATTCTGTTGTTGATGCTTGGATCCATGACTCCTGACTTCTTTCCTAGGTTTTCTATGTCCAGAGTTGTTTCTCTTTGTGATTTCTTTATTGTTTCTACCTCCATTTTTACATCCTGGATGGTTTTGTTCAATTCCTTCACCTGTTTTCGTGTGTTTTCCTGTAGTTCTTTAAGGACTTCTCCCTTTTTACTTGTATTCTCCTGTATTTCTTTAAGGGAGTTATTTATGTCCTTCTTGAAGCCTTCTATCAGCATCATGAGCTATGATTTTAAATCCAAATCTTGCTTTTCTGGTGTGTTGGGGTATCCAGGACTTGCTCTTGTGGGAGAATTGGGTTTGGATGGTGCCATATTGCCTTGATTTCTGTTAGTAACGTTCCTACATTTGCCTTTTGCCATCTGGGTATCTCTGGTGTTAGTTGGTCCTGCTGTCACTGGCTGGTGCTTGTCCCTCCTGTGTGCCTTCAAGCCTATCTCAGCACCCCTGGGTGATCGGCTTTCCCCTGGCACAGACTGCTGTGGGGCTTCCCAGCTCCTCGATGCAGGTGGGACCCTGGCAGACCGAGTCCCAAGTGATCTTACACTAGGGTGTTCTCTGCGTTATTGGCTGTAACAACCCATTCAGTCGCAGGAGTGAAGATGGATCATATATATATTCTTAATGTTTGCCTTGATTTTCTGTATTTGTAACTTTTACATTTTATTTTATTATTTTTATTTCCAGAATGTCTTTTACATTTTACTGTCTCTCTGCCTCTCAGTCATTCTTTTTCTCTCTCTCTTTGTCTCTCTGCCTCTCTGTTTCTGTTTCTCTCTCTGTCTTTCTGTCTCTGTCTCTCTTTCCCTCTGTTCCTCTGTCTCTGTCTCCATCTCTGTTTCTCTCTGTCTTCCTCTGTTTCTCTCTCCCTCTGTTCCTCTGTTTCTGTCTCTATCTCTGTTTCTGTTTCTCTCTCTGTCTCTTTTCTCTACCTCTGCGGGTGCATGTGTAATTGTGTGTGTGTGTGTCTATGTGTGTCTGTGTGTGTCTCTGTGTGTGTGTGCTATGGCACACGTATGGAGGGTGACTTTTAGCAGTTGGCTGTCTCCTCCCATCGTGTTGCTTCATAGACTTAAACTTAGGTTGCCTGGCTTGGCTGTAAGTGCCTTCACCTGTTGAGCCATCTCTGTGACATCTGTTTTTCTGTCCCTTTTTTTGTTTTTATATATTTATCATAGAAAAGTTGAGCAGCCATCTTGGCATGGTAACAAAATGCAAACCCAGATGCAGCAGAAGGGTATGGATTTGTTTGTTTGTTCATTTGTTTTAAAATTTTAGCGGTAGCACACAGAGTGATACATTTGATTGTGGCATCTTCATATGTATTTGTCACTATGCTGTGTTCTATTTCTTTTCCCTCCCTACTCTCTCTGTTACTTCTGTCCCTCCTGGCTGAGTGTCTTGCTACACACACACACACACACACACACACACACACACACACAGACAACCATACCTCCCCCAGACACACCCCCACACAAACACATATACATACAAACACAGACACACCACCCACCCTACACACACACACACACACACACACACACACACACACACACACACGGTCACTCTGATGCTCTCATGTCACATGTATCTCATTACCCTGTCTTCCTCCGCTCTCACTGTCCTCTTCCCAGTTTCCCACATGCACCTAACTTTCATCTGGCTCCCCACATGAAATCAAACACACGGCACTTGTCTTCCTGGGTTTGGTTTATTTTGGTTAACGTAATGATTTCTATCTAGCTCCATCCATTTTTCTACGAATATTATGGTTTCATTTTTCCTCACAGTCGCTTAAAACTCCCTTGTGTATATCTAGCACATTTCCTTTACCCATTCTTCTGTGGATGGACAGCTTGACTGGTTCTACTTCTTGGCTATTGTGAATGAACAGCACAAACATGAATGTGCGAATATCTCTGTGGTGTATTAACTTACAGTTGTTTGGGTGTATGCTGAGGAACAGTGTAGCTGGCTCACATGGAAACTTTATTTTTTTTTGAGAAACCTCCACATTGATGTCTAGTGGTTCAACCAGTTGAAACTCCTATACCTTCACCAGCACTGGCTGTCATTTGTAACCATGATGGCCATTCTAATTGTGGGAGGTGGGAGGTGGAAATCTCAAAGCACTTTTTCAATTTGCATCTCCTGCCACTGCAGTCTCTATGGCTGAGGATGTTGAACTTGTCTATTTGTGGTTCTTTCAAGAGCTCTCCATTCAGACTTAGTGTGGGTTGGACTTCGACTGTGGGTCAGACACACCTGCATATCACTTTACTCTGGTGATTGTGCACTTTTCTGTACAGAAGCTTTCTAATGTCATACAGTCTCATTTATCAGTGGGATTATTTTCCGTTCCAGTGGAAAGTCCTTGCTAACATCTCTATCTTGGAGTGTTTCTCCAGTGTTAGAATGTTTCAAAGTTTCAGATCTAATAGTAAGGTCTACTCTTTAAAACCATTTTGAAATAGTTTTTATGCAGGGTGAAAAATACGGCTGTGCTTTCACTCTTCTGTAGAAATCTAATTTCCCCAGAACTGTTTGTTGAAGAAGCTATGTTTTTAGGTTAATTTCTGGGTCCTCTATACTATATCATTGGTCTAGGTGTCTGTCTGTTCCAGTACTGGTCTGTCTGTGTCACTATGACTCTGCAGTATAGTTTAAAGTCAGGCAATGTCCTTAGCATTGCCTTTTCTGTTTAGGATTGCTTTGGATGTTTGACAGGTTTTTGTTTGATTATTTGTTTTGTTTTGCTTTTATGTGCATGTGAGTATGAGTACAGTGTGTGTGTGTGCTCCTTTGTAAGTTTTAATATTGTCTTTTCTGTTTATATGAGGAATGTCATTGCAATTTTCATTGTTATAACAGTGAATCTGCAGACTGATATTAACAATATTAATACTTCCAATTCCTGAACATGGGAGGTCTTTAATTTTAATTTTTTAAGTTTTTCTCTTCAGTTTCTTAAAATTTCCACTGTAGTCATCTTTCACATTTTTAGTTAGGATTATTCCTAGGTATGCTTTATGCTTATTGAAGTTATTATGAATGAGGTGTTTTTCCCTCTGATGTTCCTTAGCAAGTTCATTATAAGCATCCAGTCTTGGGTATTGGTTTAGCTGAGAATGTTTACAGGGTCTAAGAGTCTTACACTGTCTTTACAGATATCATCACATCTACAAATAGAGACACTTTGATTTTTTTCCTGGCCTCATCCCTTTTGTTTCTTTCTCTTGTCTAAAACCCCCATCACTACAATGAATAAGAACAGGAACAAGGGGCTGCCTTGGATCACTGTGCTCTGTGAGAGAGGAGAGAATGGGTAGCCCCATCATGGTCTGGGTTTCTGAAAAAAATGTTCTTAGTATTTCCCCATCTAGAGGAATGCTGGCTGTAAGTTTATTATACTTTGCTTTTATTGTGAGGTATGTTTCTTCTAATTCTAGTTTCTTCAAGTTTGTTTGCCACCAAGGGATGGGAACTTTGTCAGAGAGCTTTTCGGCATCGATTGAGTGATCACGTGTTGTCCATCCTTAGTCATGGCATGCATCATGACTTTTGTGTCATCCCAAGTATGTTATATATGCTGCTGAACCATCATAGATGTGTTCTTGATAAGATAAAAGACTGCACACCTCTGCAGAGCCAACACAAGCACTAGGTAACCTTAGGACATGTTCTAAATTTTAAAGGGGTAAAATTTTATAGAGAGCCAACTTTATTTCCATCCTCTCTTTTGCTTACCATAAGCCACACATCTATTTCTGACCTTGTGTTTACTAACATACAACATGTCTATCAATATATTTACCCAGTGTCTTCCTGATCAGTTAAAATGGGTAATTTTCATAGTTTTATTTCTGTTTAATTTTTTAGGAGAGTGAGGAAGCACCTCAATTTGGAGATAGAGTCTTTGCTTTGTGGGCAAAGCTCACAGGCTGGTTCCCCATTATCATGTGTCAGCTGTTCAAACACTGGGATTGAAAGTGGGTGTCACTAAAACTATTTAAAGTATACACACACACACACACACACACACACACACACACACATATATTTAATGCCATATGTGAGGCTAGGAAAGTGGCTGAGCAAAGTGCTTGTTAATCAGTCATGAGGACCTGAATTTGGGTACCTAGCAACCAATCAAAAAGCCAGGCATGATCGTGCTCCTGTAATCCCAGCTCTCCAGAGGTGGGGACAACATGATCCTTGGGGCTTGCCAGATAGCCAGTTGTGCTGGCTACTTTTATGTCAACTTGGCACAAGCTAGAGACATTTGGGAGGAGGGAACCTCAATTAAGGGAATGTCCCCACCAGACTGGCCATGGGCCAGCCTGTGTGGTATTTTCCTGATTGATGACTGATGTGGGTAGGCTGTGGTAGTTAGAATAAATATGGCCCCCATAGGCCCATAGAGAGTGGCACTATTAGAAAGTGTGGCCTTGTTGGAGGAAATGTGTCACTAGAGATGGGCTCTGAGGTTTCAGAAGCTCAAGCCAGGCCCAGTGTCTCATTGTCTCTTCCTGCTGCCTCCAGATCCAGTTGTACAACTGTCAGATACCTCTCCAGCAACATGTCAGCCTGCATGCCACCATGACAATAATAGACTAAACCTCCAAACTGTAAGCCAGATCCCATTAAATGCTTTCCTGTATAAGAGTTACTGTGATCATGGTATCTCTTCAGAGCAATAAAGACAAGGACGAAACTCACTATGGGCAGTGCTGCCCTTTCCTGGGTTATAAGAGAAAGCAGGCTGAACAAGCCACAATGAGCAAGTCAGTAAGCAACACCCCTCCATGGTCTCTGCATCAGCCTTGGCTTCCAGGTTCCTACACTGATTTTCCCTGGTTGATTTACTACAATATTAAGATGAAATAAATTATTTTCTCTCCACATTGTTTTGGTCATGGTGTTTTATCACAGCATTAGAAATCCTAACTGAGACACCAGTCTAAGTGAATTGGTAAAGGTTAGGTTTAGTGAGAGACCTTGTAAATGAGAAAGACACCCAAAGTTGAGCTCTGGCCTCCACTTGCATCTCCAATTATACATATATGTTTCCTGGGTGTGACTTAGGTTCATTATCATTGTTTTCTACTGTTCTTCAGCAATCTCTTTAGTGTGTTATTGTAGGAACTTTTGAAAGTTGTAGAGAAATTAGCTTTTCTTTATTATGTGCACCACAAATAACCTCTACCTAATTTTTGACATTATTTTTCCATTTTTACTTATTTAGTTTTATAATGCAGAAATTATTAAAAATGTTCTGTCTAGCTTTTGTAAGTCTTCTGAACTACATGGCATGCATGAAAGACCTTCTCTACCAAACAAATGAATAAAAAGTATGGCCCAGTGTTTTTTCCAGTAGTTTTATAGTTTGTTTTCCTTCTTATAGATCTTTGTTCCACTGAGACTTTAATCGGGGGTGTGAAATGACAGAGGGGAATGTGTGTCTTACATTTGTCCACAGTTTAAGGGGGCAGAACACTGACTGTAGAGCAACTGTCCTGTTTCCTATGCCCTCTGCTTTTTTAACTCCCAGAACTGCTGGATGGTCCAACTCTTATATCAAAGTGTTAGTTAGCATGGGCTAACACCTTCCAACAAGTGATTTGGATCAATATTTTCTGAATTTTGATGATCTGAATGCCACTTTAATGGTTTTTAAGTTTTGCCTGTATGTATATATGTATATGTATATATATATGTATATATGTGTGCTTATAGTGTATGTATGTTCACTTGTGTATGCATGTGTATGTACAGTTGCAGATGGCACATGTGTGTTTAGAGGCCAGAGTTCCAAGTCAGGTGTCTTCCTCTATCACTCACTACATAATTAATTAATTAATTAATTGTGTTTTTTGAGACAGTTTTTTTAATTTTTTTTTGTTTTATTTTTATTTAAATAACAGCCATAGCTGTCCTGGAACTTGTTTTGTAGACTCGGTTGGCCTTGATCTCATAGAGATCTGCCTGCCTCTGTCTCCAGAGTGCTGGATTAAAGGTATGTGCCATAACCCCCTGATATCTACCGTATTTTTATGAGACCAGATCTCTCACGGAACCTGGGGCTCACCAGCGGACTAGGCTGACTGGTCAGTTTACTCCACCTGAGTCTGTCTCCACCCTGGCCCCCAGCCTCAGGGTTCCAGACAATGTGTCAACGTGCTGGTTACTTTTAATTGTCAGCTTGACTCTGCCACAACCAGCAAAGTTTAAGGTCTGACCTATTTGGGGTTATTGGAAATAAATAAATGACAGACATACATACGGAGAAACTGGAGTTGGAAATGACCCAGCAGCACTCCTGAAACTCACCCCAATTTATATATAGCACAAATGAAGATGTAATAGCTTTGTTAATCTAGGTCTCTGTAGAGGAGCCGTCTCTGATCATTCCCCTGAGCTTGACCCAGGGAAGGCCTTGCTCTTTTTGTGGGTCTAAGGCATCCGGGTTCTTGACATGGCCCTGCTCATGTCAACAACAGACATTCATGAAGGACTTCATCCACTCCCCATGTGACTCAATCAAAGATCACTTGGGAAGAAAGCATCAGTGAAGGGTTATCTAGATAAGGTTTGCCCGTGGGAATGTCTGTGAAGGATTGTGTTATGCTAATAGGTGTAGGAAGGCTCACCCACCATGGGTGACATTATTTCCTAGGTAGGTGAGTCTAACTTATGTTGAGAGAAGAAAAAGTGAGCTGAACACTAGAATTCATGCTTTACCTCATTGCCCTCTGCTCTTGACTGTGGATATGACCTGCTGCTTCAAGCTGCTGCCTTGACTTCCGTGCAATGACAGGCTATACCCTGGAACTTTGAGCTAAATTAACTCCTTCTTTCTTAAGTTGCCTTTGTCACGTATTGTATCATAGCACAGGAAACAGAACTAAGGGAGCCCCCAGGCCTGGTTTTTATGTATGTGCTAGGGATCTGAAAATAAAGAAGGTGATGTTGCCTCTTTGGATAGAACATTGTCTACAACTCTAGAGACACACATGCTGCTGGCAGTTCAGGACAAGTGCTGCCATCTTATCAAAACAGTAGCTGAGCCAGGCCAGCACGGTGGCTTGGTGGTAAGGATACTTGCTGCCAAGCCTGGCCAGAGTTCAACCTCTGAGAGCCACACAGCAGAAGAAGAGAACCCACTTGCATGTGTTCTCCTTTGACCTCACATGTGCTATGATATGTGTGTACCTCCCCACCCAAATAGATAAAATTTAAGAACAATGGAATGGAAAGATGGAAGAATGTTGAAGAGTATCCCATCTGCCTAGATTTAGACATGGGTTGCACTGACATATTGCATGGCTTTGGGGAAAATGGCAGCACTAACTGAGCCCAACTCTCATGCCCAGTCTTACAGAAGAAAATACCTCCAAAGACAAATTCTTTCCATTTTATTCATATTCTATATTTCATTCATGCCTAGAAGTAGGTGATTTTGGAGCCTTGGATGTAGATAGCAGAATACTGGGAATTAGCCATACTGTCTGCCATGATGTGCCACATGGATTCCTGGGGCCTGAGGTAGCTATGCAAGAAGATCCTGGAGAGCATGTGAGCTTCCATTCAAAGATACAGCCATTGAGTGGGAGAGGAACAGCACTGGGCTGGTCTTGGTAAGCGGGGCACAAGTACAGTCTTTGTTTGAGTGAATGACATCAGTTCTCCCAGCCATCTTAACGTGCACACTCAGAACACAATGGGACATGTGTGTAACTGTTGATGACAGAACACTGGTACTGGGTTTAGTAGGAACTGTGCTTTTTAGATATACTGTCTCATGTACTCCTCAACATATTATATCTCTCGGTATTGAGATGAGTGAGTTAGGTTTCAGAGAAGTAAAGTTATGCTGACTGGCCACCCACCAGGTAAACAGGAGAGCAACAATGTGAAGCCAGGCTTTCAGGGTAGGCGGCTTTGACTGGGAGTTGTGGCATGACGCTGCTCTGCCCACCTCCCCCCAACCCCCACCCCCTGCTGCAAACTGTCCCTTAAGAGAGGAAAATCCCAGTAGAAGAAACGATGGGTACCTCATACCTCACCAGAAACAGGTTGAACCAGCTTTCATTTGATAATGAGGCCAAGAAACTGCAGGGGCCACATAAAACTGCTATTTCAAACCGGAAAGTCATAGGCTTTGGCAACAAATCACCTGCCACTCAGATGACCTATTCAACATCGATGGGGGCTTGGAGTTCTGTATGAAATAATTCATGCAGTTCAGGCTGAAAAGAAACAAACAACATTTGCAGGAGTCTGATTCCTAAGCTCCCCTGTGGGGTTTTGATTGGCAGTTCACTGCATTTCTCGGAGCACAGTCCACATCCCTGGGGTGTGCAGAACACTTGCATTAATGGAAACCACAAGAACATCTGACGAGCCGTTTATGGGGGTTTCTCCACAGCTGTTACCTAAGAATTTCTCCTCTGCAGAAATGTTGTCAGAATCCCATAGAATGACACAGAAATCTCCTTCTAATTCGACTTAGCAAGGAAGAAAATTATGTTAGCGTTTTCTGTAAGATGTTGATGTCATATTCTAAAGATGATTCTCAGATCATTTGAAAAGGCATATAGCTAGCTGGGCATTATATTAGAGGAGCCAGTTGGAAGTAGTTAGAACATATATAGAAGCAGGGAAGAGGCCTAAGACAAACTGGTCTGGTTTTAGGGTCTGACAAGTGCTGGGGAGACAGAGAGAGAACCTTATGTCTCAGGAGACCAGGTGGGAAACAGGGACCTCATGCAAAGCACAGAGAACCCTAGTTCAGGAGGCATTCCATAAATACTATCTCTTTTTTTAAATGCACATTCCAAATACTTAAGAAACACTCCCTCTTACTTAGTTTTGCACCAACAATAGCTACTAGGAAAAATGTGAAGAGATCAAAATGGTCGGTCATCTTTGTAACAAAGCATTATGGGGAGATTTCATTTGATCCAAGGGAAAAGTTTTTGGTGGGGGGTGGGGCAGGATCCCTGGTAGCACAGGCCTCATACACCTCATGTGGCTGAGGATGACCTTGAACTTTTGGTCCTTCTACCAGTACCTCCCAAGTGCTGGGATTACATGGATGTGTTAGTAGGTTTTTTTGTGTTGCTGGGATTAAATCCAAGCTTTGTCCATGCTAGGCAACACTCTTTCTAACCGAGCTGTGGCACCCACCCTTGGACTGAAGGTTCTTTGCAGAACACACTTGGGATATCATGTAATGTAGTCTGAACAAATAGAACATTCTAATAGGTTACACCATTGTATTATTTTTAAGGTAGTAATGTAAAAATGATGAGATACATTCAAAGTCTCACTTCATTATATTTACAAGTTATTTTATAGTCTTAGATGCCAATAGCTTCTTTTTTTTTTTTTTTTTTTTTTGTTTGTTTCTTTAGACGGGGTTTCTCTGTATAGCCCTGGCTGTCCTGGAACTCACTCTGTAGATCAGGCTGGCCTCAAACTCAGAGATCCACCTGCCTCTGCCTTCCAAGTGTTGGGATTAAAGGTGTGTGCCACCACTCCCCAGTAGCCAATAGTTTCTTAACAGCTATCAGACATGACACATAAGTTAACTGTGGAATAATAACATCACGACAATGTTAACTGAAAATATAGCACTTGTCACCTGCCTGCACCTTGGCCTGGGCATTGTAACTATTTTAACCACATTGAATCTACCCAATAATCAAAGCTTGTCCCCACATTTTAAAGGGGAGAAAAATATGGCACAGAAAGGTCAATGGCATGTTCTAGCCAAATCGGAACCATGAGTACAAAGGGAATTGAGAATATGATAAATTATGTTGTCTTATAAAACTGTAGTATATCTAAATTCAAAAATCCTAGGCTATTTAGTATCACATTGGTTCCTTGAGTTGCTTGGGCTGTGGTCCCATCCAGAATCTTCCCTCTGCAACTTTGCATTTATACCCTGTTGTTGTCCTTTCCCAGTAAAATATAAACACATGAAAAAGAGAAAATGTAATCAAATATTGGTTATTCAATATGAATAGTGGGATATATAAGGTACAAATCTCTAAGCTTTAGGGGTTAAATAATTTGTAAGAGTTATTTTCATGACCCTTGTATTTGCAAGTAAAGTGTTTGTATGGGAAGAGGAAGCAGTTGGCACCATGTCTGTCATGTTGCATGTGGTACTATGTCGTGTTGTATGATATATCATGTCTGTCATGTTGTATGATATATCATGCCTGTCATGTTGCATGTGGTACCATGTCTGTCATGTTGCATGTGGTACCATGTCTGTCATGTTGCATGTGGTTCTGGAGTTGTGTTTGTAGAAGGAGATGTGACCCTACCTTCAATGAATGAGGGACCTGCAGGGGAGCACCATCATTTTAATTTTCTGAAGTATTCTTCTGGGTCAGTCTAGTTACATCTGTGCTATTTGGGAAATGATCCTTTATAGGTTCCAAGTATTTCATCATGGTAACTGCCAGTCAGTGTCAGACATGGCTTGAACACACTGTAATTTCAATTAAGTGCACACCACTTAAATATGCACATGAATAAATTGCATAGAAAAATTATGGATGGAGTGCGGGCTGATCTAACGATAACACGTGTCAGGCTGTGGTAAACACTGGTCACGGCAGATTTCTCTGACATCCTTCTGGTGAAAATATATACAGTTATATTTTCATTAAGGATGCTTAAAATAATAAACCACGTGTCAGGAACCTGATTGAAATGGGAAGAGGGATGGAGGCAGCTTTGGGGGAGTTTTATCTTCCTATTCTTTAATGGGGCACTGAGTTCCTTAGGTTGAGTGTGACTGTGGGTCACATGGAGTAATCAGGTAGCTCACTCTGGTCTGGACAGTCGTGTCAGTCTTTAGGTGAGCCTTCACTAGCCTTGGACAAGTCTGCATATGAGATTGTGTCCCCAACTGAAGTCTGAGGACACAGCGTCTGGTCTAGCCTACTTTCCATTCCGGATCCCCTTAAGTCTAAGTCAAGCATGAAATCATATCCTGACACTAGTCAGGATGAGTCTAGACCCTGCCTTAGCAGGTGGTGGCATGAGTTGAATGTCACCTGTCCTTGGCTGCATGCTTGACAAAGCAGGTTCAGAAGGGATAAACCTGGCTCAAGTCCTGTTTTGGTCCTGTGCCACCTGGGGACAGCGAGTAAAAGAACAGGTTCTCAGAACCATACCTTCTGTACTTGAAACTAGAAAACTTCTTCCAGAGTGGATGGGAAGATAAAATTTAACAGACGCAACAGTTAATGGGAATTAGTCTTTTGAAATTAAAAACAAATTTATTATTTATTTATGTAGGTGTGTGTGTGTGTGTGTGTGTGTGTGTGTGTGTGTGTGTGTGTAGGTTTGTGCACGTGCATGTGTGCAGGTGCCCATGGAGGCCTAAAGTGGGCTTCAGAAACCTAGAACTGAAGTGACTGGTAGTTGTGAGCCACCTAACATGGGTGCTGGGAACCAAATTCAGGTCCTCTGCAAGAACAGCAATTGCGCTTGACGGCTGAGTCAACTTTCCAATATCCTTGTTGCCAATTTTTAAAAAATTGCTTAGAGTATCTGGTATTCATTAACCCCTGATGATGTTTCTAGTGCTAACAGGAAACTAGATTTTCAACGTGGCTACAAAGTATATGGAATCATGAAGGACAAGGCGATTGTAGTTTCACAGGGTTCACTTTGCCTTACTCTCCTCCTGCAGCCAAATAGCTACATACATGTAACACCTGCAAGTCACTTCAAGAGGCCAAGAAAGCACCTCTGAGCAATGACTGATGTCACTGTATAGCACACAGCTGTCTCTGAAGTCATGCCATCAGTTCTACATGGAAACAAAAAACACCCTCCTCTAAGTCATCTCACATCCGAGAGGGACGGAAAACGTTTTAGTCGTCCCACTAGGAGTCAAGCAAGAAACGTGTATATATAAGAAGTCATTATTTTACCGCATGTGTTTTGCATATATATGAATAATTCAAAGAACACTTCATGAGACCCTCCCATCTTTCTTAGAGACAGAAACACCTTTGCTTGTTGTATTCTTACTTTCCTTAGAAAAGATGAAGTCTTTACTTCTTTTATATGCATATCTGTCTATATTTATAACACCAACTTAAAAACTGTTGACGAAGGGGAGGGTGATTTATTTGTTTCTGGATTCCTTTGCAGCACCTAGAATCCATCAAATTTAACAAATGGGAAAACAGAGTTCTCTCTCCACCCCTACTGTGTCAGCAGGGAATGTCATCTAGCTTTCTTGGGCTCCAGTTCTCACCTGGACAATGGGGACAAGTGTTCTGTTTTATGAGCAGTCTTTTAAGCAGTTACTGAATTTAGATTTTTAAAGTCATTTCCATAGCTCCGGTGTGACAGACAGAGTGCTCAGATGTTAGTCCAGCTTTGTTTTGTTTGGTTTGGTTTGGTTATTTTGGTCACTGTTCACACATTCCCAGGAAGCTTCAGACATTCCCAGCACACAACGTTAGCTGACAGAGGTAACCAGATCTGGGCTACTGGTCTGCCATCCAAATATTTTTGTGGTGACAGTGAACACTAACATGCTACTTCTACGGTATTCTTCAGGAAAGGGCCTTCTGCATGGAACAAGTGATTTGAACCTTCTGACAATGACACCAGCTCTGTGCCCTCCATCTCTGTCTGTCTGTCTGTCTGTCTGTGTGTCTGTCTTTTTCCAGATCTTGGAAGTGAACATAGGCCTCAGATCTGCTCGGCAAGCTCTCCACTTCTCAACTACCTCCCTGCTTCAGTCTTTTTTCCCTTCCTTCTCTCTGAGTCCAGTCTCACTCTGTAGCCCTGGCTAGCCTAGAACTCACTATTTGACCAGGCTGCCCTCACACTCATGGGAATCCACCTGCCTCTTGAATGCTGTTGTTCAGTAACCAAACTCTTTGTACTACATATATCCTTGCATCATGCCTCGAATCTTTAAAACTCTCCACTGAATAGATGCATTGGAAAGGCACAGCATGGGAACTCATAAATGGAGACATTACTCATGGAGATGGCCAGACTTACAATGGTTTTAGACACAGATTCTCTAGCACAGTTACAATGGCCAAAAGAAAGAAAAATGTCTTAATTTTCAAATTGTCTCTGTGCGTGATGCCATCTCTATATCCTTGATCCAAGATGATATAAAATTCCATTCTTTGGGCTAAGGTCACCCCCGTAGAGTCCTGGGAGCCTCTCACATCCTAGGTCTCTGGTACTTTCTAGAGGGTCACTCCCCCCTCCCCCCCGCCAGAGGCTGCATATTTCCATTCATTCTCCTGGCCATCTGGGCTTCTCTCCTGTCTCCCCCATACCTGATCCTACCCCCTTTTCCCCTCTCACATCCCTCTCACATCCAGGTCCCTCCCTCCTTCTGCATCCTGTAATTATTTTGTTCCCCCTTCTGAGTGGGATTGAAGGATGCTTACTTGGGTCTTCCTTCTTTTTATAACTTCTTAGGGTCTGTGGGTTATATCATGTGTATTCTGTACTTTTTGGATAATAGCTACTAATTAGTGAGTACATACCATGCAAGTCCTTTTGGGTCTGGGTTACCTCATTCAGGATGATATTTTCTAGTTCCATCCATTTGACTGCAAAATTCATACTGTCCTCATTTTTAATAGCTGAATAATATTCCATTATGTAAATGAGTCACATTTTAACCTGAAGAGACCATCTTCAGTAGTTAGGCAGGGTCCTTAGTGGAGAAATGGGGACACCAACTCACTTTCAAAATTTTTGACCCAGAATTGTTCCTGTCTAAAGGAAATGAAGGGACAAAAGTAGAGCAGAGACTGAAGGAAAGGCCGTGCAGAGACTGGCCCGACGTGGGATCCATCCCATCTGTTGGTACCAAACCCTGACACTATTATTGCTGCTATGTACTTGCAGACAGGAACCTAGCATGGCTGCCCTCTGAGAGGCTCTACCAGCTGACTCACACTGATTCAGATACTTAACACCCAACCATTGGACTGAAGTCTGGGACTCCTGTGGTTGAATTAGGGGAAGGATTGAAGATACTGAAGGGGAGGGCAACCCCATAGGAAGACCAACAGTGTCAACTAATCTGAACCTGTGGGAGCTCCCAGAGACTGAGCCACCAACCAAAAACCATACATGGCTGGTCCGTGGCCCCCTGGCACAAAGGGAGCAGAGCCTTGCCTGTCTTCAGTGGGAGAGGATGCACCTAATTTCGTAGAGACTTAAAGCTCCAGGGAAATGTGATGTCCTGGGAGGGGGTACCCTTTCATAGGAGAGGGGGAAGGGGGGAAGAACTCTGGGAGGGGAACCAGGAGGGGGACAACATTTGGGATGTAAATAAAAGAATTTAAAAATTTCCATTGTTTGGAGAAAGAGACCATAATTCATGCTGATACACATTATCCCACATGACCTAGCTGACATCGACTTATTTGGAACCATGGTATCAGGTATGAGGAACACAATGATGAGCTAACCGCCATTCTCATTTTGTGGAGAATGTGTCAGTGGGACCCTGATCATCTGTGGTGATAATCATTCAGTTCTAGATTTTCTTTTAAAAATAGTTAAGTGCTTGTGAAAGTTTTGTACAATAAAACATTGGTTTCTATAAACCATCCTTAAATTTCTTTCTTATTATATGAGCTAAATTGCTTTTTAAAAAATCAGTTATTCAACATAGTCTGAGAGTCCCTGCCAGAATAACCAAGGAGGTAGAGGGAAGGAAAAAGCAGACCAGAGAAGCCCATTGGCCACCGTGTGCAGAGGACAAGGCCTGTGTGTTAAGGACCCCAAGACTTCCCCAAGAAAAAATAAGCAAGAAAATAGAATTAATACATGAATTCCGCAAAGTTGTAGGATGTAAAACTAACATATACATGCTAGTGCAGTTGTAAGACTCCAGTAGTGAATTATCTAGAATGGAAACCAAGAAAGTTACCTCCTAATAGCTACAGAAATTGAACCTACCAACCAATCAGCCAATCAACCAACCAACCAACCAACCAACCAATCTAGGAATGAATTCAACTGTAGGCATAAGGGCTCTAAAATTTATAAAACATTAATGAGAGATATGAAAAATGATACAGAAAGTAGAAAGTTATACCATTTTCATGGATTGGAGGAATCATTGCTATTAAGTAGTTATACCGCCCATAGCAAGTATGTTTGTTTATTTATGAGAAACGGTATCACTATGCAGCCCTGGCAGGCCTGGAACTCACTATGTAGAGCAAGCAAACTAGCTGCTATCAAAAAGACTAAAGCTAAGAAATGACAATGAAGGGCATGCCATTGATGAGAATGCAAATTAATGCAGCTGCTGACTCTCTGAGAAGTTAAAGATAAGAGAAATGCTGTCATTGTGTACTCCCTGTGCCCTGCAGCTCGGGTCACCACAGCACAAGTGGAAACAAAGTTAGAGAAAAAGAAAATGTGGTGAATAGCCATATGGAATGCTACTCGACCATAAAAATGAAGTCCAGTCATTTGTAGCCACATGAGTGGAACTGGAGATCATTATTTCAAGTAGCCCGGCATGGAAAGACAATTGATGTGAGTCACTTCTGTGTGGAATCTGAAGAAAATCCTGAGTCACCATAACATGGTGGTTACCAGAGGCTGGGCTGGGCTGGAGGGTGGATAGAGGGTGTCTTAGTCACTTGGCTGTTGCCAGATAAGACACCACCACAAAGGCAGCTTATAGGAGAAAGAGTTTGTTGGAGATTACAGTTTCAGAGAGTGAGTCCATCATCATCATGGCCAGGAGTTTAGCTACAGACAGGAGCAGCTGAGTATACATCTTGATCAGCAAATAGGAACCACAGAGAGAATAGTGTGACCTTCTGATATGTCAAAGCCCATCCCCAGTGACATACCTTCACCCACAAGATCACGCCTCCTAATCCCTTCTAAACAGTTTCTTCAACTGGGGATCAATTATTCAAACATGTGAGCTTATGGGAGTCTATTCTCATTTGATCTCCCATAGCAAGGGAAGGTTACTCAACAAGTACTGGATTAAAGTTGGACAGGAGCACAAGGTTCTGGTGTGCTATTCTCAGTAGCTAACAAGAATGTACTGTTCATTCAAAAGTTAGAATAATGGATCCTGGAAGTTTTCATTACAAGGAGATGATAACGTGTAACCAACCGATTTAACTTAACTGTTGTGTGCGTGTATCACAACGCATGGTGCCCACCAATATGTATAATATTCATCAATTTGTGTGTCAGTTTAAAATAAGAGTAGCGGGGGCTGGTGAGATGGATCAGTGGGTAAAGATGCCCACTGCCAAGCCTGACAATCTGAGTTCCATCCTTGGGTCCCACATAGTGGAAGGAGAGAACTGACTTCTGTATTTCTGCTCTTCCCTCCCTACACTCTCTGTGTGCTACATGCACTCCCACATAAGACACAGTGGGAAATAATGAAATATAAGAATCCCAAAGTCAGTATATTTGTTCCTCACCTAAATTTCAAAATAGAGCATGGAAACATGTATCCTAGCTTAGTGACAAAGCAAACAGACAACAGTACCCATCCCTACCCCCCACCACCCCACCTCCCCACCTCCCACCAACTCCCACCTCCCTACCCAGATCGCTGCGATCCCTGCTACACCAGCAGAATACGATGACACTATGCTGCTCATTTGAGCAGTCCAGCATAGCTCTAGAGGGAAGAAATACAAGAACCAGCAACCACACAAACAACTAAAGCTGGCAAGATGTTGAGACTTAACAGCGTGACTCTTGTGTAGTTCATGAGGACCCCAGGGGTCGTTCATAAAGATACAGCACCAGGTAGATTTCTGGGTAAGTGCTCAGCGAGACGGATGGGAAGAAGTTAAAGGCTTTGGTCTCAGGAACGGAACAAGCTACATGTTCACAGGTAGGCTACCTCCCTGGCCATGTCCCCTCTTAGCCACCCGTCCACCCCTGCTGCCTCCTACGTGCCCAGCAGAAGCTGATGGTGCACACTGCTCGGGCTTGTTTCTTTCATCCTGTGGCACAGGCTGTTCCTCCTGCTTCTGCCTTCTGAGTGCAGGGTGTGCACCACCACATCTTGATCTATTCGTTCTTGCTAGCAAATCCTTCCGGAAAGCAACGACAAAACTATAGTAATGATGTTAGACACAGCTTCACCGGTCTTGGATTTGTGCTATGGAGTTGACCTTCCCTGCCATTCACAGAAAGGAGGACATTCCTCACTTAAATAGAAAGGAAATTGTAAGGCTATGCACTTCACGATGCCTAAAGCACAGGAAAAAGACCACAATCTTCAAGCCACTAGACAGAGCACTTTTAGCACAATTGACTAACCTGCCCAGAGATGGTGGTGAAACCTTTGTGATAAATAATAAAACCTCACTCAGACATTGCTTACTGTCTGCTAATGATGCTTGTATATTCTCAGGTCAATAATACAAATTACATTAAGATTTCCTGAAGGCCCAGGATTCTATTAAAATGCCACGGGATTAGATCATGAAAAAAAAATCAACAACAAATAGCCAACTGGGAGAAAAGAGAGACATTTAAATAAAACGCCACCAATTTCCCATGAGCTCTGGTAACAGCTTTCTATTTTATCATATTTTCACAGTTGCTCTGACAGAAAAGTGAGGCCGGGGCAGGACCCCTATTTCAGAACACAGGGTTACGGGAGGTTGCTGACTAGCTCCCGGAGGACGATTACATCATCATCTTGCTGTTCTCATACAAATCTTACTCTCATCCTGAAATGAGACCAATTGCAGCAGACGGAGCCCACAGTTACAGGTAATCCATGGAAGAAGTTGTTATTCTGGGAAAGGAAAAACCAGGCCAGAGTGGCTAAACCCTTGAGGGCATGAAGACGTTAATGGAGAACTCTGTTCTTCAGGCTTTTACTCTCCTAGACTCCTAGTTCTGTTTTACCCCACCACTACATTCCTAGAAGCCATTACAATTCTTGTTTCTGACAAATGTCCAGTTTCACGGCCGCGCCTGGAATTCAGGCACCCAGTGGATCTGCAGAACTCACTGAATTCCTCTAAGTGGGTGGCATATGGCTACAGTTTTATAGCTTCTCTCAAGCAGATAAAAAGCCCCAAAGCTACTATTCAGGAGTAGTCAGTATTTTAATGTTTTTGGAACAGCTCCTTTAAGGAGGTGTCAAGGTGTTGATGTCTCAGAAGTCAGAGTACCCGTCAAGTTATTTGCTCTTCCTAGCAATTTATCCTTACTTGAAATGCTTTCTTCAGAAGAGCTCTCTGGTAATAAGTTGGCAAAGGCCTCAAGACTAAATACACACAAGATGGGAAGTGCACCCAAGTTCCCATCCTTGCTGGAAAGTTCTCAAAGGCCTGTAGGGGGAAGAACCAGGAGCCTGAGAAATACCATCCTCCCTGGAAGGCCAGTGTGCAGGAAGGCCTTGGCTTCTACATCGTGGGGAAACAGCGGGTATGCCCCAAAATCCCAACCCTTTGCTCTACACACCCATCCCCTCTCCTCTGGGAGAAAAATGACTTCAATAAGTCATTTTTATTTTAAATTCAATTTTATTTTGCAAAGGTAAGGATCTGACCTCAGCCCCATGAGGTTGAAGCCAGACACCCTAGTCTCCAAGCCACACCCATATCCCCAATATTTCAGTTCCATTTTTTAATCCAAATAAAGTTATTTAGCATTATGATATCAAGTAATAAAATTTGGTTAAAAAGTCCCCCACTGTGTCTCACTAGCAGACTACAAATAGAAAAAAAGAGGGAATTAAGCAAAGCAGTGACATTAAAAACTCAGAAACAAAGGTTCACGGACCACAAGGCGTCTGCACGGAAGCCGCTTGCCTTCTTGCCTGAGAACATTTATGAGCTCATTTGAATAGTGCAGAACAAGGACGCAGTCTGTTAGACACTGAGGATGTATAAAGCCAGAGGATTAAGTCCTTAACCTTTACTCAAAGAAGGATTAGTTAGGATAACTTTTAAGTTTTACTTTAGGAAGAAAGCTTCAAAATTAAATAGTTCACAATGGCCCATGCTAAAGGAACTCCTCTCAGGTTCAAGAAGAGCCTGTTTCTGTCAGTTAGACAGTTGGATTCGAAGCCACATATATTATTTCATTCTTGAATTAGTTATGGAGAAGATCTAGTGTGCACAGTCTGTGTATATTTAATTGCATCATAATATATTCATAATCTATTCAAATGAGGAAATACAAACAACACATCTGAATAGAGTTCTCACTTTGGGAGGCACAGATAAATTAGTAAATTAATGTAGAGGTTGATTAGTAAAAGACACCCTATCGACCTAAATGACTTTACCTGCTGAGCAGTGTGTGTGTACACAGTGACGAATTACAGACTGAGAGAACCTGATTGTTTACTCTCCCTTCCTCTTAGGGTATTGCAAAAGGCCTTTCTAGACGGTATAGTAATTTGCAGGCACAGATGAGGAGGGCCCATGCAAATCTAGGCAGATGATTGAGGGAGAGCGTGCAAGTTCTATTACATGTGAAGAACGCAAATTGTGCTCAGTGTTTGTAGCATGAGGAGAATCATGAATTCAGGAGCAAAGTAATGCCCCGCTCCCCCCCACCCCCCCCAGCCTTCCTATTGGCTTTTAGCAACTGTTCTAGAATCGCTTAGGAGGTATTTGATTGGTAGAAGGAGAGTGTGATTTTAGGTAGTTGTGTCTGAGTGTGTGCCCTGAAGATCTCTGATGCCTTTTCAGTGGGTCTCTGAAGTCCATCTTATTTCTGTGGCAACACCAAGATGTCAGTTGCTCTGTACTGCATTGAGATTGGCTGGTGACATAAGGCGGGGCATTACTAAGCAGAGGACGCCAACAGATCTCGAATTGTTTACTTGTACACCCCAAATAAAAGGTTAATCTCATTTAATCTCATTGATTAAACAATGAAAGTTACTAATCTTATGATCTCCCCAGCACATGTCTCTTCCAGCATTCTGTACGACCTAATGGGAGTAGCCACAGAGCAGTTCTGTGTGCTGGAGTATGGAAGGGACTATTAAAGATCTTTGAGCAGTAAGCAGCTTTTGGGACAAGACTCTTGGTGGCTGTAATCAATGTGGCTTGGTTATTAAGCGTTGCATGCTGAAATGTATCGGTGTTAGGGGAGATTTTGGGGCAAATTGCTATTTTCCAAAAGCCAAATACATGATACTTCAGTCATGAGAATGTAAACCACTCCAAAGAAACCAGTGTGATTTAATGTGGATGCACTGGTAGCTCACTGAGAGATATGGTTCCAAATGTCACTCAAAAGTTAATCTGTAAAGCCACCTGTCAGGTTAGGGTGTGGAATCAGGGGATGCCCCAATCCCAGGAGAAGATTTGCTTCCCAGGCTCATGCTTGCATTTCCTGCTGAGCTTGGAAACAACAGCCCCTTCCAGATGCAACTGAAATTTGCAAAGGCTCCAGAGTGTGAGAATCTTCACTTCCTTATGTACATTTGAAAATGTCAAATAAAAATGGAAACATGAAAAAAGAGATACAGAAAAGTGCCTCTTGTTTCAGGAAATGTTATTATTACTAATATTAATATTGGTTATAGCTCTCATGAATAGCTATTTTGTTACTGAATCAGATACCTATTGTAATTTTTAAGTAGCCAAATATATTAAAATTTCTCAATCTCTCTCTTTCTTTTTTTTTTTTTGTTTATGGTTTTGTTTTCGAGATGGGGCTTCTCTGTGTAGCCCTGGCTAATCTGGAACTCACTCTGTAGACCAGGCTGGCCTCGAATTCAGAAATCCATCTCCCAAGTGCTGGGATTAAAGGCATGTGCCACCACTGCCCCACTCAATCTCACTTTCTAATAATATGAATATTAATAGAGCGATAAGCCAGAGCTCTTTGGTATAATCAATAATTTTAAATCATCAATAATTTTAAAGAATATAAAAGCTCTCTGAAGCTAAAAATGACAACCACTAACCTCAATGTAGACTCTAAATATTAAGATTTTTAGATTACAATTTTTTTAAATGACAAGATTACATTCATGGTACATGTCATTCTGCTTTGCCGTGTGTTACACTGTGAACTGGCTACATGAATGTAGTAACCCACACGCTATGGTTTTGTGTGGCAAACACCTGCAATGTTTTCAGCAGCTCTCAAGGGCAGAGCCCACGGCCATTTACGATGGGTACCGAGTTGCACAACGGCCCTCGTGAACTTATTCCTCTTGTCTAACTGAAACTTTGTACTATCCCTGTTACTTTTGAAACTTGTGCTCCATATGAGAGAGTGGTTCCATGGAGATGGTTTGGAATTATAGCCCCAGCAGACTATGTGGCCTTGGCTAGGCTGTTTACCCATCCTTAGCCTAAGCTCCTCACGTACAGAATGAGAAAGCTAATAAGCAACACTATCCAAGTGGCAACACTACCCAAGTAGGGTTGTGAGGATTAAGTGGGGTAATCCCCCTGAAGACACTAATCACCTGCACCAATGAATGCTTTTCGTAGCCATGCTTTGAGAGCACCCTTCCTGCGAGTCCCAGTAACAACCTTTGGAAGTTTTCAGATGCCTATGCGAGTGTTTTGGAAAACATGGCCCCAAATTTTCCCCCACAATCGCTTCATGGAATGTAGGATTTTGTGTTGCTCTTTATAAAAAGCTAGGCAAACATTATTTTTTTCTTGTCTTTGGAAGACAGGCACTTTCTGACATTGGCTGTGCTTAACCTTATGTTTGGGGTTCTCCCTGCCTTGAGTCCTTTTGAAAAAATAAAGCCAGAGGAGAGAGGCGCTGCACAGTCTCATCAGCAACGTGGTTTGTGTTTCGGTGTAATTGAAAGAATCGTCCTGAACAACCAGCAAGTGTTCGGATACTAATCAAAGGGAGCACGTCCGTATGCACCGGAAACAGCTCGGGATACCAGCAGGGGAGCTGACCTTCACAGCAAACCTAAGAGCTGGGTACAACCGGCTCCATTTTATGGCTGGGGAAATCAAGTCTCTGTGAACTTTAATAATCCTGGGAAGACAGAGAGAGAAAAAAGAAGTACGAGAAAAATTAAACCTTTTAAACTGAGAAGAGGAACAAGTGATTGTTTTGTGCCTGTGTGCCTGTGTGTGCACCTGTGAATGTGTGCGTGTGTACATGTGTGTGTGTATACGCATATCTGTGGCATGTAAATATGAATGTGTATATAGAGGCCAGAGGTTGACATCAGATGTTTTCCTTAGTCATTATCCATTTTGTTTTTGGAAACAGGGTCTCTCACTGAACCAACAAGTCATGGAAAGCAAAGCCTGTAAAATTCCAAAGCAATGGAAGGTCCACATACTGAGAGAGAGAGAGAGAGAGAGAGAGAGAGAGAGAGAGAGAGAGAGAGGTTGCTCTCTTCATACACTTGCTGCTGTGGAGATGCAGTGACTACTTGTATCGACAATGATTGTGCCTTCCAGTTAGGGCTTCCCTTTTCCAAGTTGTTACACCCCAGAAGAACACCCTAGCAGGGGTGCTAGGGCCACCAAGACAGAAAGGACCAGTGTGAGCCCAACGTCATTACTTCTCTCTCATCCTTTTAAAGGGCGGTTTATGGAAATGCGTTTGTTACAGTGCTGAGCCATGATGGCTATTTTATTTTAGATGCATTTTAGATTTATTTATTTTCTTTTTATGCACTTGCATGTTTTGCCTACATGTATGTCTGTGCACAACATTCGTGCCTGATGCCTGTGCAGGTCAAAAGAGAGTGTCCAATCCTCTGGAACTGAAGCTATAGGTGATTGTGAATCATGACGTAGGTGCTAGAAACTAAACCTGGGCCTTCTGCAAGAGCAGCCATCGCTCTAGCTCATAGGCTAAGTTATTTTTTATAATTCTGCAATTATTCACTATATCAAATTCAGAAACTTTATTACACACCTCTGGTTGATCATAACTCATAACTCTGAATATGTCATAAAAAGCTAGAAACCCCCCTTTCACACAAGCATGTCAGATTTAAATTCACAGTTTAAATAATTTAATAGCAAATGTTTAAGACATATCACATTCCTTTCTTTTGTTCCATGTAAAATCTTATTGAAAAACAAAAATCAAACCTTTTTAGCTGTAAAAAGAGAGAAGAATTCACAGGCATAATGGAATGAGCACAGGTAGATTTTCTGATATGGTTACTTTTTAGTATTCAGACAACCGAGAGCCTTTAAAGATTAAAGAAGACTCCATATCTGGATTCTGGGGAGGAGCAGATCAGTTATGGTGAGTGAGTGTCTCAGGGTTTTACTGTTTGGTTAGAACACCATGGCCAAAAGCAGTGTGGGAGGAAAGGGCCTATGTCACCTTACACTTCCAGGTAGCAGTCCACCCCGAGGGAAGTCAGGACAGGGACTCAAGGCAGGAACCTGGAGGCAGGAGCTGAAGTAGGTGCTGCTTACTGGCTTGCTCTTCATGGCTTGCTCAGCTTGCTTTCTTATCAAACCCAAGCCCGCCAGCCTAAGGGTGGGCTCACACACAGTGTGGGCTGGCATGCCCGAATCAGACATTAATCAAGACAAGGCCCCACAGGAGTGCCTACAGGTCAGCCCTATAGGCGCTCTCTTAACTGAACTCCCTATTATCAAATGACTCTAGCTTGTGTCAAACTGACATAAAAAACGAACACAGTATGGAACAGTTTGAATTAAAAACAAAATTGAGGAAAAGTCTCACGTAGAATTGCCTGGCCTTGATCTCTGTGTAGCCAAGGATCATCCTGAGTACCCCAGGCTTAGTTTACTACACCCAGCAGAATTTCAAAATTTTTTTTCTTTTTGAGACAGGGTCTCATTATATATCTCTACCTGTCCTGGAACTCACTTTGTAGACCAGGCTGGCCTCAAATTCACAGAGATTCCCCCTGCCTCTGCCTCCCCAGTCCTGAGATTAAGGGGCATATATATCACCACACCCAGTTGAGTTTTGAAATCTTAAACTCACTTTATACTGTCCTAATCATAATTTTTAATAACTAAAAATAACCTAAGGTCACTGCGTTTTTATGAAGTAGGTGCTTTAAAGAAAGCACTCAGAATCAGAAAGATTCCTTGGTAGGCAGATGTTCTCATCACTGGATCACATCAGCCTGCCAGCCTGACTTCAGTCCTCCAAACCCACAAGCCTCTCCACTTTTGGAGAGACTCCAAAAAGTTGTCCTTAGATTTCTACACATGTGGCATGCTCATCCCCCATCATAGATGTGTGTGTATACACACACACACACACACACACACACACACACAGCAATAAGACAAAGAGAAGGGATCATGATCTAGGGAATTTGGTTGAGATGTCCGAAAATCAAGGTAAAAGAATGCAGAATCATTCACTCTGGAAGCATCTTCTTTACACTTTCATAAAAGGGAGAGCTGGCATTAAAAATGAAAAACAAAAACAAAACCGAAAAACAACAAAACCTACTGTTCTAATGTGGGTCACAGAGATGACTTGTTGCCCTGAAGGGAAGAAATTTGAGCAGCGGACATATACTCTGAGCTAAACAGCCACCAGCGCCATCTGCCTTGGGTACATGTGGCAGTCCACAGCTCACATAGCAACTGTTAGCCAGTGATGGGACTTGGTCCTCTCACACAGCAGCCCAATAGCTACCTCACTTTACATACCCAAGCCATTTTCTAAGTTACATCCTTTTTTTCCCCTTTGAGACAGGGTCTTACTGTGCAGTCCCTGAGAGCCTGAAAGTTACTAAGTAGATCTGCCTGGCCTAATCTCACAGGGAACCATTTGCCATTACCTCAGGGATGCTGAGATTAGGGTGTGGGGCCCAACACCCCATAAATGACATGGTTTTATGATACCTAATCATTCTCTTGTGGCATTAAAACATCTTTTTATTAGTATATATTAATTATTCATAATAGTGGGCTCCATGTGTATTTTGACCACATTCCCCACCCCACCAACCTCTCTTCTGCTAATTCTCCTCTTCCCAACCATCCCCCACTTCTGTTTTTCATTATTTTCATTTTTCCCCCCCTGGTGGGGAAAAATTTGTTTAACTAGGGTTGCTTCCAGGAGCACGGATGAGGGACTGTTTACAGAAAACATGGACACCTTACCTTACCAATGGCTACAGCAATGAAGATAATGTCTCCAACCCTCAGCAAATCTGAACCCTGCCAGGGAAGTGTAGGGGCCCTCAGAAGCTTCCACCCCCCCCCAACTTCATGATTTTTGTGGGATTGTTAACTTGCAAATGTCGTTCTGTGAAAGTGTGAGTCTGACTGGAGTTCCTGGGATGTATCCTGTTTCCAGACAGCACATTTTGCTGTTACTACGAAATATATAATGAGCCACTTGGTGCCAGCTCTATATTTACCAATTTAGTCAGCTTGAATGACTATATTAGTCTTTAACAATGAAACTTAATTCATATCAGGTGAACAAGGAGCTTCATCTGGGATCTGTTAGGACTCCATGTTTATGAGTTTATTTCGACAGGGAAAGGAAAAGACATGTTAACCACAGCTCTGATTCAGAATTCAGCCTCTCTGTGGCCCCTTGGATCTGGTCCATGGCTCAATTATGACGCATCTCCCTCCCACATCTTGCTGTCCCAGTTTGAAATAAGTACAATGTGTTTTCTTTTTTTGGTCGGCCCACCTATTAAATCTGCCTGGGCGGTGCCCAGACATTTTGGTCTGTCTTTTGCACACTGAACATGCACATTTCCCCTCAAACACTGTGCCTTCTTGTGAAGAGCTACATGTAGGACATTTGATTGTTAATAGTTAAGCCATTAACTGGCTTCTCCCGGCCCTGGGAGGACACTATGCATTCTCACAACCCATCTGGATGGTCTGGCCGAGACACTTCTGGATTTGGAAGGTTGTTTTTGACTGTGAGTCATGAAAGTGGACCTCTATTCCCAAAGTGACATTCAGTCTACTGGTACCAGTGGTGACGATGGTGCTGGAGTGTTTTCTAGAAAGGTCTTCACTTTTCTTGTCCGATGTGAAGGGTTGATGTGTTTGTCCTGGAGCAAGACAAAGACTGCATCTCCTGAAACATTTCTGTAACCTCATGTGACATTTCCACTATTATTTCTTCATTCATAGACTGACTGAACAACAGTTTAGAAAGAAACACTTTTTTGTTTTTGTTTTGTTTTGTTTGAGACAGGGTCTGTCTTTCTTTCTTTCTTTCTTTCTTTCTTTCTTTCTTTCTTTCTTTCTTTCTTTCTTTCTTCTATTTTCTTTATTTACATTTCAAATGCTATCCCCTTTCCTCATTTGCCCTCTGAAAATCCCCTATCCCATCCCCCCTCCCCCTGCTCACTAACTCACCCACTCCTGCTTCCCTGACCTGGCACTCCCCTACACTGGGGCATCGATCCTTCACAGGACCAAGGACCTCTCCTCCCTTTGATGTCCAACAAAGCCATCCTCTGCTACATATGCAGCTGGAGCCATGGGTCCCTCCATGTGTACTCTTTGGTTGGTGGTTTAGTGCCTGGGAGCTCTGGGGGTACTGGTTGATTCATATTGTTGTTCCTCCTATGGGGGTGCAAACCCCTTCCTTGGGTCCTTTCTCTAGTTCCTCCACTGGGGATGAGACAGGGTTTTTCTATGTAACTTTGACTGTCCTGGAACTCACTCTATAAACTAGGCTGGCCTCCCACTCAGAGATCTCTGCCTCCTAAGTGCTGGGTTCAAAGGGATGCACCACTCCACTCATGCATGCTTCATACTCATTTTTTAAAAAGCATTTATTTATTTATTTATTTATTTATTTATTTATTTATTTATTATTTGTGTGTGTTGGGGGGCATGCATTAGTGCCAGAGTGTGTGTTTAAGAAAGAGGGCAATGGAAGTTGGTTCTTTCCTTCCATCATGTGGATCCTGGAAATTATTTGAGCCATCAGGTCTGTCCTCGGGGGCCTTTACCTGCTGAGTTACCTTGTCAGCCCCAAGATGAACATTTTACAAGCTATAGGGCACAGTTTAGAAAGATGATATGTGTCAACTTACACACATACAAAAAAATTAAAAGTCAAAGATGAGGTTGTCCCTCAGCGGTCATCCGCTGTCCCTCATGTTTAATATATAAAGGCATCACTGGGCTTCCTGGAGGAGTACAAACACAAGCCAGGCACAGATCCCACCTCATCTCTCACTATTAATATGACTTAAAATACAGTGTTTTTATATACATGTGGTGGGGAAACAGGCATAATAACCACAGATGCAGCGAACTGTTAACTGACAGCAGGGGTCTTTGTATTATTCTTTTGAATTTTCAGGATGATAGATACTATCATAAATGAAAGGAGTTTTGAGTGTTTGCTTTGAAAACAAGTAACTCATCCATCTAAGGGCCTGAGGTGATGTCGGGGTCCCTCCGATTGTGGGGATGCCACCTGCATCCTTTCGCCTCTGTACTGCTTCTGAAATCACGCTGTGACTTTAGGTGGCTCTTATGTGCAAATGTGTAAATACAGAGTGCTTACTTTTTCTTTTTCAGGTTGTGTCTCTTCCAGTTTGGGCATATGTAGCACATGTGAGGGCACAAGCCGGAGATCGGTTGACCACCGAGTTCAGACCTCACCTCAGCAGCTGGAAGCTTTGGTCCGGACTGACCTCTTCACCGAACTCTCACTTAACTGACTCCTCTGGCTCTCAACGGTGGGCAAGTTCAAACCTGGGTTTTCTTCTTCTTCCCTTCCTCCTACTCAACTCCTCCCCCTCCCCCTTCTCCCCCTCCTCCCTTCCTCTTCTTCCTCCTCCTTCATGCCTCTAGTGGAGATGCTTAGGTGCAGTTAGCACTCAGTGCTGGTTGCTGCAGGAATTCACTGCTAAGTCTAGACTCAGATGCTACCTTCAGCTGGTCTCTTTGACTTGCTTTCTCCCATAAAGGTGGCTGTGACCTTCCAGGGCCAAGTTAACCCAGAGTACAAAGCGGGATTTGTGTGACACTGTATGAAGTGGCTTTCTGCTCAGAGCTGTAATGAACAAACTATATTTTGGTAATGACACATATAGGCAGTGCTTTCTAAAGGACAGCTGACTAAAACCAGGGCAGCCTCAGTGATCGGCTGCATACTCAACCTGTGTCATGAGCCCCGTATTATGTATGTATGTTTCTAATGATGTTAGAATAAGGGGGGGTAACAGACCACTACAGAGATGAGGGTGCTCCTGCCTCCTGGGAGCCTCTCAGGTTTGATAACTCTGTTTTCAACTGTTCTGCTCACACAATTATCATCAGTGAACACTGTCGACTGCTGCTGGATCATATACAAATATTCAGATTTTTGTTTTCCTCCCCAACCTGAAGGTTATCTCTCTGGTTGCTCTGAAAATTAACTGACAACCATTTCCCATGATGCTCTGAGGGCTGTCAAGCTGTCCGTCAAGCTGTCAGCTGACCAATCGTTCCCATGGTTCTTTTAGACTTCCGTATGATAAATTGAAAGGCCCTGTTATCTGTCTGTTGTGAAGGGGAGCTGTCTGGGCTTTGATAAGATATCACTTCTCCCAGGTGAGAGGTGGCTGACAGCAGGCCCAAGCCAATCAACACCTCAGAGCAGAGCCGGGGGCAAGAAGCCAGGGCCACAGTTTATAGATGGCACTGGATACTGTTTGCTACTTTTCTTTGTACAGAAGTTTCAGACTTATCCGTCCAGTTACCAACAGTTATTTCTCCTTTTAGCTTTCAAGTAACAACTGCTACTCTTTCACCATGGAGAGAGAACTTTAAAGCCGAAAACAGTCTGTGAGTTTTGGTTCCCGGCACACAGACTGTCTACCTTCTGTCCACCAGACCCTGTTCCCTAAAGTCACACGTATCCACCTTCCAGAAGAGACACATGAAAAGATATGTATTCCTACCAAATGGGTGGATCTTGATATCTAATATGAAATTCATTTAATTACTTGTGTCTGGGTTGGCATCATCAATACGACCAGGCGTAGGTTTGGTATATATTAGTTTGCACTTTAGTGTTGATTAGGAAATACATGAAATTATGACACAGATTCAAATTTTACTTGGAAAGCTTTTTATGTTGGGTGTTTATGATGTGCATGTGGGTGAGTCAGAGGACAAGCTTGCAGAGTGGCATTTCTCCTTTAGCCTTTGTGTGAGTTTCGGGGATTGAACTCGGGTCATTGGGTTTGCATGACAAACACTTTACCTTGTGAGAAAAAAAAAAAAAGAAAGAGGAAAAGAAAAGAAAAACCCTTGATGTTTTAATGGTTCTGAATTATACTAGTATAGTATAAGTTGAAGTTCCATGTGTAATATGCATAAAGGAGAGAGCAGACTCAGTAGACCAGTCAGGGGAGGCTTTGAGGAGAAGACTATCTGAGGGACATCTATCTGGAAATGGATGTATTTCTATTATGAACTTGGATTTAGAATCAGGATCTGTGGGCTTCTACATTTTGTGGGTAACAGGCCAAGCTCCCAAAATGCTGACTCTGGGCAAGAATTCTTTTGTCCTTTGGGCTTGATCTCCTGCCTGTGATCCCCTCTCTCTCCCTCCTACAACTCTGACACACGCTGACTGGCTGCAACGCGCTGACTGGCTGTCAGGACAAATGACTAAATGTGCCCTTTGGCGATCACTCAGGGAGACAGTCTATTGTTGTTTCTTGTGTTCTTAAGCAGGATAAAAGTATGGCAGCTGCTGACATCACCACCTTGTGTACAAACAGGTTTTTGCACAGTCTCTTGTCATTAGTGCCTAGCGATCTCACAGAGCAAGGGAGAATTCCGGTGACAGACAACAATCAAGTAACTTTGTAATGTGGAGTCTGAAAAAATGAGACCATGGCTTGTTTTCCGTTCCTGATAATTAGCTATGCATTTAATACTTCTCAAATAAGCAAGAATAGCCTGAGCCCTTGGGAACTGAGAATCTGTCAGGCTTGGGGACAATGACTCAGGAGAAATAATAAAGGGGTGGTGAGATGACTCAGCTGGCAGAGGCGCTTGACACCACACTCAAGGGCCTGAGTTCGATACCCACTACCGACATGGTAGGAGTAGGGAGCTGACTTCCGCAGATTATCCTCTGACCTCCACATCCTCACTGTGGCATTTGTGCCCTACCTGCCACAAATTGATCAATAAAAATGTAATGAAATTCTTTAAAAAGAAAGAAAAGAGACTTGAACCTTGCTTGGTGTCAGGCAAGGCCCTGACTCTGAGTCACATTCCCTGTGACCTTGTGCCTTGCAAATAGACTAATGTTTGATGCAATTATTTACTTAAAGGCATAATTTTGGTTTCCATCCAGTGAGGGAAACCTCTTCAGGTTCCAAACACCAGACTTCTCCTACTGGCTTCTGGCATGTCAGTGCACCCAGGCAAGTACAAATTCTCAATCGTCCTTAGAGAGCATCTAGGTTGACCACCACATCACTTTCCACAAGGAAATTCATTGTCCCTTCCTGCCTTTTGGCTAATATCAAGTGTAAGAAATACCTTATATTCCACTGAAGTAGGTGGTGGCTTGGGAGGAAGGGATTGGAATATCCATGTAGGCCTCAAAGGACTCTCAAAAAATTCCAGTTCATTTCTAGGAAAGAAAATTAATTAATTTTATATTAGATTTTTCATAGGCTCTCTCTTTTGACAACGGAACTTATTAAATTGTATTTGCTCACTAGCCTAGGAAGACCAGTCAGGGAGTAAAAATGCTTCCCTTGGATCTGTTTGGATCCCTAAAGACCATGTTTAAAAAGCCAGGCCTAGTGGTGTGCACTTGTAATCTGGGCTAGGGAGGCAGATTCGGGTATATGCCTAGGACTTCCAGGCCACATACCCTAGCCTAACCAGGGAGCTCCAGGCCAATTACAAACATGGTTCAAATCAGGAGCCTGAGGGTGATGTTGGACTCAATACTCGGGTGCACACATGCATGCACAGGGGTAACCCTGCCCACAATAAGCTAGGTACCCCCACACCAATCTCTAATAATAAACCTTCTGGTGGCATTTCCTTAATTGAGAGTCCCTCTTCCCAAATGACTTTAGTTTGTGTCAGGTAGACATAAAACCAGGCAGCACAGTTGGTATCTTGTAGGTCTCATATTAAGTTGTCATATTAAGGATGCTTGATTCTACGCTAAAATTTTTGCTTAGTCATTTTAAAAGCTAAGAATAGTAACTCAAGCCATGATTGAATGCATATCTCTGTGTGTGTCTGTCTCTCCCTGAGAAAACTTGGCCCAGTGCATTTGTGACATTGGCTAATGAAGTTTGTTCTAGCCTTGATTCCTCATTATGATCTTTTAATATTAGATTGAAAAAAATCTTATATATAGCCATACCATCCTGTATGATCTTGGAAGCTAAGGGAGTTAGGTCCATCTTGAACGATATTCTGCTTAGGAATATCAAGTAACTGTAGCCTTAAAAAGTCTCACAGAGTTCTATAGCATCTTTTTCTTTCTTTTTTTTTAAATCAGCGTATGTGCATGAGTTTATTATTGCTGGTGTTATTTCATTCCGTTTCCTAGATGCAAGAATCCAAATGATCAAACTGTGCAAAATGCTGTGTTCTTTCATGAATCAATCATATGACCAAAATATTTACACAACGATGTTCCCAATCCATAGTCTCCCCAGTTCCACAGTCATGGTTTTCTAACTATGCAAATGTGTTTCCACCTTCTTTCCCATTTTAATGTACTTGTTGTCGTGTGCAATGGGCTGGAATTAACCAGACCGAATTACATGTATCTGTAGTCTCTCGATTTATGTGGATTTGTGGATGTCGTTAGCCTGACAATTTTTCTGATAAATCAACTAGGAAAATTCCAAAGGCTTGATTTCAGTCATTGTTATGGAAACTTCCTGTCAGCCCTGCAATTCTGGCTTCTGACTAGTGAGTGACGTGTGGTCTATTGAGTGGATGCAGTTTCTTGAGATAGTTTCTGCCAAGCAGGATCATGGGGTCTTTTAAAACTGTGTGTGTGTGTCGGTGTGTGTGTGTGTCAGTGTGTGTGTTGGTGTGTGTGCGCACATGCGTATACTTTTCTCGGAAGCCAGAAAAAGGAGTTGAATTCCCCGGATCCAGAATGGCACTTGTAAGCCATCTGATGTGTGTGCTGGGAACTGAACTTAGATACCCTACAAGAATAGCAAATGATCTTTTTTTGTTTCCTTTGAGACAGGGTCTCACGCTGTAGACCAGGCTGGCCTCAAGCTCACAGACATCCACTTGCCTTTGCCTTCCAAGTTCTGGGATTAAAGGCATGTGCCACCTCACTCTACTAATAGCAACCACTTTTTACTGATGAGCTATCTCAAGCCCACAAGGTTTCTTTTGTGTCAGTAGTAGGGGCCATCGCTACTGGGATGGGATGGCTCAGGAGATCACAGACGATCAGTGAGATGACAGAGAGGTTGGCCACTGAGCAAAGAAAGAGCTCACTCGACTGATTTCTGGTTCAAAGTCAGTTGTCCACCCTCACCCTCCTCTGGCACAGCACCTTAAAGACACAGGAAGGAAGGCTGTTTGCCAGGAGGTTGGACCCATTTAGGTAGAAATCTACTGATCAAGGGCTCTTAACTGGACAGCCAGCCTAGTGCCCAGCTGCTAGTCAAACAGGAGGAACTCGATTCTTACTCCTGTGTTTTAAACTGTGGATTAGGCAGTCATCAGCCTGCTATGACAAGAAGTTAGCACCCTTCCACGGACATGTGGGGAACCTGTGAATGACAAAGAGTGCCAAGGACAGTTTCTCGTGGCATCGTTTCAGAAGGCTTCAAGCTTCTCTCCAAGAGCACGTTACTTGATACTAAGCAATCGTTTCAAGCGTTTTGATGTGTCAAAAGTCTTGAAGACTTTACTGGGAGAAAGCCATCTTGCCAAGACTGAAAAATGCCTGGTGGACACGGACTGATACTGTTTGCATCTACTCAAGTCAAGCAATGCGTATGGGCAGGTTGCAGAAAGCTGTAGTGTCAGCGTGAGCTGAACTGGTCTCCTTTGGCTCAGGGGCTCGTCTATCCAATGCTGCCCCAGACAGGAAAGGTAATACTGAAATCTTTTAATAAAACTAACTTTTGAAGGGCTCGAGAGATGGCTCAGTGGTGAAGGCCACCAGCTGCTCCTCCAGAGGGGCTGGGTTTCATTTCTAGCACCCAAATGGCTGTTTAGTCCACAACCTTCTGAAACTCCAGTTCCAGAGAATCCAGTGCTTACGCAGGCAGTGTATGCACATGGTACATGGACACACATGCAGGCAAAATACAACACAAATAAAATAATAAATAAAAAATAACTTTCGAGATGATAAACCTGGACGAAATTAGCATGTATTTTTACTCCTTTTTTTTTCTGAGACAGTGTCTCATGTAGCCCAGGTTGGCCTCAAATTTAATATGTGTAGCAAAGTATGTCCTTGAGTTATTGATCTCTTTGCCTCCACTTTCCCAACTGCTGGGATGAGTTTGCTTCGAGGTTCTCTTTTACGCCATACTGGGGATCAAATCCAGGTTTCTTGCAGGCTACAAAAGCACTCTACCAAAGAGCCATGTCTCTAGTCCTAAGATCAAACTTAATTTATACACGAGAATTGACAAGTGCTAGTTAATGGAAATTGCTTAGCAATTTCTTACTTTTCTCTAAATATTCAGACAGCCTAACACTTCTACAGGACAAACTCCATAGCGGAAGTTCTCCTTGGCAAATGCCTGAGCTCTCGTCTTTACTTGAGATGTTAGCAAAAGGCCATTTAAGTCAAGGTGAAGCTGAGTACTCCTGTCACCGCATACAGGAAAGAAACAGGGGTATTCCATGTCAACTTTATTTCCAAAACTCAAAATCATAGCCACGAAGCCTTCTACATAAGCAACTTGAGACCTGGGAGGGGGCATCTAATTCTTTTGACACATCAAGCCGGGGGAAACTTTCTTCCCCTCTGTAGGTCTCCTGTTTAAAATTTCCTTTATTATCACTGCCATCGTCATATCTTCCTGCAGCTTGAATTACCCTCTCTTTCTCAGACTGGTAAGGCAGTGAAAAGATGTTTGTTCTGCTAATTAACTTTATTACCCTGATAACTCCCTGCAGCCTTTGAGGAAAACAATTACCGTAGCACCCCCCCCCCATTTTTTTGCCAGTAGGGGTAAGAAAAAAAACAGAAAAAAAAAGGACAAAAAAGACTATTAATTAGAACGGAGGCCCAGGTCCCTGCCACGTTCCCGGCCCTCGAGCAGGATAGCATTACATTGTCAGCAGTAATTTAGCTCTCGTCTGTCTGCGCTAATTATTGTCGCATTCATCAAATTCATCAACAAAAGTGCTCTCAGAAGGATTGCATATTTGCTGTTAGTACAGCATAAACTGGTGTTACCCATCACCACATTTGTGATTGTGAGAGGGACACAACTTATTCATCCCTAATTAGAGCAAGCTGGGTAATTAATTATGCATTCCGCCTTATTACTTCTGAGTTCCCAGATATTGTTTGTCTAAAAAGGGGGGAGAAAGCAGGAGAGAGAAGCCTGAAAAAATGCGGAAAAAAAAAAAACCAGGAAAAAAAAAAAAGGGGGGAAAGGGTGATGTGTTTTGTCACATGTGGTATGCCATAATTCCCACCTGACAAAATAGCTGATTCAGTGGAAAATTGCGAGTTGTCAGCAGTAGAATAAACTGCTGCAGTCTCTGATTAGCGATCAGCACCTGTGACAGGTGCTGTACGGGACTGTAAACTTGGTTTGATTAACAGTCACTGGACGAATAAATATTAGTGACAGTCATCGGAGAGCAAGTTTGCTTGTTTTCTTCCTCGTTAACAAATCGCACGCATTAAAGTTATTGATATTTCTGTCTGAGACACAGTATTTTTTTTTTTTTTAATCTGCCAACACTGGCAGGGAGTTCTAATGGTTTGTGGTTTTTTTCTTTCCTGTTCTCTTATTTTATTTCAGGGCTAACATTGTATTTTGACAGGATGACCTGTAGGGGTTTAAAGATAAAAAAACAAAACAAAACTAAACAGAAACAAGAACAACAAGAAAATAACCCACACTTGGCTTAATTGATGTTCACCTGCTAGCAGTGTGTGTGTGTGTGTGTGTGTGTGTGTGTGTGTGGTGTGTAGATATACATGTATATGCCTATAGTCATTACACCCACTCACACAAATATACAATAATTACAAAGAAAGTTCATTTTTAAAAAAAGCCACAGGTTAAACTAATGTAGATAGTATGATAACCGCCTAGGTTTTAAATGTTTAAGTTTATTCTGGAAACATCAACAGTGAGAGTCCAGAGTTGAAAGGACCATTCTCTTTGGCTAGGCATACCAAGCTTGTGCCACCCTGTGTGTTCTCTGGGACTTGTCCAGGACGGGCAGGAGGGGACGAACCTCTCTCTGGGGCTATAGACCAAGAGCTGTACAAGTTGGCAAGCAGAGGCTGAGTGATGGAAGGAACACATTTTGTCTTAAAATGTGTGTCTCTGTGTGTGATATTAGGGTCTCATGTAGCCCAGGCTAGCCTTAACATCACTATGTAGCCAGGATGACCTTGGCCTCCTGTTCCTCCAGCTTGTAACTCCCAGGTGCTGGGGTTAGATGTATGTGCCGCTTGGCTCAGTTTATGTGCTGTGGGCATGGAGTCTAGATCTCTGTGTATGGTGACTAACTGAGCTCTGCCCCAGGTCTTTTTGTTTAGATTGTAGTAATAACAGAAGACACTGCCTTCTCTGTGGTGGCTTTGCATGTTTGTAATATGTTGAGAGAAGTTAAGACTGGGATCCTGAAGACCTCCATGTGAGCCTGGCTACCCTTTTTTAATCTGCCAGAGCTTTTTCTTTCTTCTGGGTGAGTGGGGACATTGCCAACACACACCATGTGGCTACCTTGATGGTACCTGCTACAGGCAGTGCCAAGTAACAGCTTAGTCACATAGTCATTCGTTGTACATAATATTCAGGTTGCCTCAAGCTTCTGTTCCACACAAGTAGTTATTAACCACTTGCCAGTTTTCTTCCTCCGAGCACAACCAGAGACAAACATTAAAGCAATATTATGTCCACTTGTCCCTGAGTGAAAAACATCAAGATGAGGGACCTCATAGTAATGGCACCCCAAGGAGCCACTGGGAGGTACAAGGTTGAACTGTGGGGTGCAGTAGAAGCTAGAGAGAACCTCTTGTCCTTCCATCGATCTCCTGAAGAAGAGTTCTGGAAAGTTCTGGGTGATAATCAGGATCTGCTGAGAAAATGTTTAGTGCCCTCATACATGGATGGAACTGAGGGAAACCAAATGACAGCAACAAAGCACAGCATCCTGCCCACTTAGCAGGTAGTTAGTATGTTTACATACATGTCAACCACCTAAGGAACTAAAGTGACCGACCTGCTAAAAGTCTACTGTCCCACAGTTTTCACACCAGTGTTAAGAAAACTGCCAGGTTTGATGTCTGGACCTGCAACCCAGTGACTTGGGAGGCTAAGGCAGGAGGATTGCAACAAAGTCAGCCTGAGAAAGGTGTCTTAGTTAGACCTTGTCTGAAAATAAAAGTAGATAGATAGACAGACAGATAGATGATAGATAGATAGACAAATGATAGATAGACAGATAGATAGATAGATAGATAGATAGATAGATAGATAGATAGATAGAAGATAGACAGATAGACAGACAGACAGATAGATAGGTAGATAGATAGACAGACAGACAGACAGATGATAGATAGATAGATAGATAGATAGATAGATAGATAGATAGATAGACAGATAGATAGATGATAGATAGGTAGACAGATAGATGATAGATAGATAGATAGATGATAGATGGATAGATAGACAGACAGACAGATAGATGATAGATAGACAAACAGATAGATGATAGACAGACAGATAGATGGACAGATAGATGATAGATAGATAGGTAGACAGACAGATAGATACATGATAGATAGATAGACAGACAGACAAACAGATAGATGATAGATAGATAGATAGATGGATAGATAGATAGATAGATAGATAGATAGATAGATAGACAGACAGATAGACAGATAGATGATAGATAGATAGATAGATAGATAGACAGACAGACAGATAGATGATAGATAGACAGATGATAGATGATGATAGATAGATAGATAGATAGATAGATAGATAGATAGATAGATAGATAGAAGATAGATGATAGGTAGATGATCGATAGATATTTAGATATATAGATAGCTGGATGGATAGACATTTAGGTAGATAGTTAGCTAGATGGATGGATGGATGGATGGATGGATGGATGGATGGATGGATGGATGGTCGGATGGATGGATGAATGGATGGACAGATGAAATGAGGGATAGGGAAGCAGTTCAGTCTCAGTAGCACATATATAACAAGTAGTAAAGCTAACATTCCCTGAGGTGTAGCAAATATGTGTGTGATGACTAGTCTTATGTCAACTTGACAGACAACTTGAGTTATCTGAAAGGAGGGAACCTTAATTAAGAAAATGCCTCTGTAAGATCCAGCTGTAAGGTACTTTCTGAATTAGTTATTGTGGGAGAGGGCCCAGCCCATTGTGGGTGGTGCCATCCCTGGCCTGGTGGTCCTGGGTTCTATGAAAAAGCAGGCTGAGTAAGCCATGGGAAGCAAACCAGGAAGAAGCACCCCTCCATGGCCTCTGCATCAGCTCCTGCCTCCAGGATCCTTTCCTGTTTTGAGATCCTGTCCTGACTTCCTTCCGTGGTGAACAGTGCTGTGGAAGTGTAACCTGAATAAACCCTTTCCTCCCTCACTTGCTTTTGGGTTATGGTGTTTCATCACAGCAATAGAACCCCTAACTAGGACAATATGCCTGTTGGATCATCTTCAATTCATAATATATAGCACATAGGCATATATGGCATGTAAATATTTCATAGCTGACTGGTGTCTGGTTTCTTTCTGTGTTACTTGTGACTGCTGAGTTGTTATAGCAAAAAACGTAAGTTTTTTTGGTCCCTTTAATAACATGTTCATCTCTACTGATGAGAAGTGTTGTTCAATGTTTGGGACCACCCAGGTCAGGCATACAAGTCCCACAGGGTCTTCTCGACACACTTTCAGACTCAGTACATTATTCTGCATTCCTTACAGGTTGCCCAAGGACCACTGTGGCAGAGCAGAGGCCTGGACCACCATTCGCATCATTGAGACTTGGATTTGCCTGGTCAAGGGCAGGCCTTTCAGAAATGGATGCACTTCAGCTAAGCATATAAGACTAGGTAGGAGTCCAGAGTATGTGCTTCCTGCCCACGTGGCACTGGGAAGGTGAGAAGTTTATTTCTAAGAATGAGAAGGAGAGGAGATCTCTGGATATTTAAACTTTTTGAAGATGTTAAGCTGATACAGATGTGTCATCACCTTATTTCACTGGCATTCAACTGCGATGTTTTAAAATTTTGATAATCATTTATAATTGTGTGTGTGTGTGTGTGTATGTGTGTGTGTGTGTTGTACTTGACATCTCTGGCATTGTGGAGGCCAGAGGCTGACATTAGAATGTCCTCAATCACTTTGCATCTCTCTTTCTCTTTCTCTCTCTTTCTCTCTTTCTCTTTCTGACTCTCAGCAGGGTCTCTTTCCATCCCAGGAACTGACTTTCTCCTCTCCCTCTCCTCACAGTGCTGAGTTTACAGACATGTGCCACAATGCCTGGCTTTATTGTGGGTGCTGATGATCCAATCCTAAGTTCTCCTGTTTATAGAGCAAGCACTTCCCTCAACTCCCAGGCCCTAGTATATGTTTTATAGGAGTTGGAAGCTTCTGGACATAGAAAGTGATTAATGTTAAAGAGAAAAATGCTGATTGCCGAGACTCATCATGATGAATTACAGGATATATGGGATTATCACACCATGCCCCATAAATATATACGGTTATTATGTGACGATTAAGATAAATAACAAAATAGATACAGGCAAGTGTGAGAACAGATGATTAGATGAAAAGCTGCACTGAGGTTTGTTCTTAACAGGTTTGGTAAAGTACAAACAGAAATGACCAGCATAAAGAAGGAGGGTCTCACATGGACCCCTGGAAACAATCCTGGGGAGACAGCGCTGCTCGCTGCTCGGAGGAGGACATGGTGAGGGCATGAGACAAAGCCTCTGTGTGGTTTTCACAGGAAGGCTTGGGAAGGGCAGAGGAGCTGGCCTCAAGTGAGCTAGTTGGGGACTGTAGTGGGCGCTAAGGCTCAGGGTCTCTTGTAGCTGTATGAAGCTCAGCCTGGGTGCTGGGGCCTGACTGGAATAAAAACTGGACTTGTGAGCTTGGGTTGTTTGGTTTGTGTATGAGAGCTGTCCTCCTGGGTGGGCAGTTTGCTGTCCCTGGATTCAGCCTTGGGAGCAAAAGTTCTCTGGGGGTCAAAGCATCAGACAAAACACGGATTTCTCTATTTCCTAGATAGTTAGAGGGTGGCACTGCCCAGGCACACGTCTTTCACTACCTGTGTTCTGTGTTTCTTTGCATGACCAGTCTCCCTTCAGAGTTACATTCTTCTTCAGACCTGCTCATTCTTCTGTTCATCGTGTTTTCACTTGTTGAGACAGGGGCATGCCTCACTGACCTGGCTGGGACCCTGTGACCATTCTGCTCCAGTCTTCGGAGGATCAGGGACTGCAGGTACCTGTCCTTCTTCTCATTTCTCACCACACAGTGAACCCAGTCCTGGGGCAACACTCATTACTGTGCTACAATACCACCTTTCCCTGCATGGCTGATTCCAATCTGGTAATAGCTCTAAAGCCATGGGGAGGAGGTAATGAGTGAGAGAGGGCTGCTCCAGTGACCTAATAAGAGTTCCTGTGTCATGATTTCCAAACTAGCTTCCTCATCAATCAGACAGGAACTGGGAAATTGAGAGCTATAGTTCCCAAATCCCCATGGACCCTTCTGCCTTTGAAACAGACTGGACTGAGACACTTTTGTTAGTCACAAAAGAATATGGCTTACTTACTAATTTTAGGAGAATATAGAGGCCTTAATCTCTTATTCTTGCTATCCTTGGTACTTGTTTATAACTCTTTAATTAATTTTCTTTGCTAAAACAAAACAAAACAGAACGGAAACCTGGGAAGATGGATCAGTTTGTAAAGTGGGCCTGAGTCTGGATCCCTAGCATCGGATGAAAAATCTGGACATACTGATCTACCCATCACACAATGCCGGGAGGATCTGGGAGACTCATTGGTCAGCAAGTCTACTTGAGTTGGTGAGCTCCAGGCCAATAAAAGACCCTGTTTCAAAAACAAACACAACCAAATAAGGTAGATGGCGGCTGAGAAAGCATTAAGATTGTCTTCTAGTATCCCCATTCGTGTGCTTGAAAAACACACACAAACAGACACACATACACACACACACACATATACACACACATACACATATGCACATACACACATGCACACACACATACACACATATACACACACTACACACACACACACACTACATACACACACACACACACACACACACACACACACACACAAAACCTGTAAATTCTTTGAGGCAGATCTTATTAATTCTTTAGTCTTTTATGCCTCAGCATTTTATGTTAAAGGACAATACAGGAAACAGAAATCCTAGGTAAAGCTGAGTCAGGGTGTGAGCTCCTTCAAAGTAAATAGTTTTGGAGAGCAGAACCCAGATCCGTTCTGAGGCTGAACCTTGCACAGCAGCGAGGATGCTAATAAGCCGTTTGGTTGGATGACACGTGGCAGACTCTGTAAGGTTATTAAATCATTCTCTTTCTCTAAAAAACCTTGGAAGAGTCCTGGACTTTAAAATTACCCAATAATTTCATTATACTTCTAGTGATTAAAGTAATATCTGATTATTCTACAATTAGGTTTTATTAACTAATTAAAAACAATTGAACATTGCGATCAGAATCTTTTGAGCCAGGTATGATCATGCACGCTTATGATTGCAGGATCATGAGCTGAAAGTCAGCCAAGTCCAGCCTGGGCTACATAGTGAAACCCTGCCTACAAAACTCAACAGTTAAACAAGCAGAAGAAGAGGGTGGAATATATTATTAATTTGTTTGGAAGATGATGACCTGCCTGGAGTACTGTTAGGGCTAAGCTTCCGTGAGTCTTTTAATATGTTTCTGTTTTTATTTTTATTTTTTTTAAATCAGAAATGTAAAATGTTGCCGTGGGTGGGAAGGTGGGGTGAACAAGCACAGGACTAATGCCAAAAGATGCAAAAATGCCATGAGAACGCTTGGCCCAGAAATCATAACTTACCAAACACACACACAGTTGTTAGACTCCTGAGCAGAGATACACAGCCGCCTGTATAGGCAACTGTGCTCGGGCCAACAAGCCCGGAGGCCGTCCAGCCCCATCCAGATGCCACTGCCAAGGATGAGCCATTTGGCATCCTGTCCCCTGGCTGTCAACCTCCTCTCCTCTCTGGCATGAATTTCTACAGGGGCCGCACGAATGAATTAAGACTCTGAAGCGTTCTGATGAACACGGTGCAACACTGTAGAGCACCGCACCAGGGGAGATCTTCGGGTGTCTCCTTTGTTCTCCAAGTCTCATAGAACTCTTATGTCCATGCAATCCCCACAGAGCAATACACCCCTTTGGAAATTAAGAGTTCTGGAATTTGATTTCTGCAAGAAGATAGCCCTCTTCAAACCCAGATGTGACTTGGATGTTTTGAGCTCTCTCTCTCTCTCTCTCTCTCTCTCTCTCTCTCTCTGTGTGTGTGTGTGTGTGTGTGTGTGTGTGTGCACATGCACATCCAGATGCACATGTGTGTGCAGGTATGTATACACATGTGTGCAGGAGTATGTAGAGGTCAGAGAGAACCTTGGGTATCATTCTTCAGGCACAATCTACCTTGTCTTATAAAAAGTTCCTCCACTAGAATGGGGAGTGGGACTCACAGGTTAGGCTAGAGTGACTGACCAGTAAGCCTCAGGGATATGCCTGTGTCTAGTTTCTTAGTGCCAGGATCTTCAAGTGCTACACCCTACATCTGTCTTTTTTTTTACACGGGTTCCAGCCTACTCTAAAATTTGCTGCATGCATGACACCCTTAACAAGAGCACAGTTCTGTGATTCACTCATCAATGGCAGATCCAAGAACAGTACAGGAAGACACTTCAGTGAAAATCTCATACTTTATTTTGCACAATAAATAGTATTTTAAAGTTCGAATTAATGTCACAGCAGAACATTAAGTGTCATGGCATATAAGAGAAAAGTAGCTGAGAGGGGACAGGCTACACTTGCTCTTCTTGACTCTTCGAGCTAATTCTGAATAACTGTAATGAAACTGGAGGGAAACCGTTTGAATGCTCCATAATGTTTTCCCACCTTGCCCACAGGACACAGTCAGATCCTGGGGTTACCTTGTCAGTTCCACTCACAAAGTGATCTTCTGCACAACAATTGAGCTTTGCCCTGTAAGTCTTTAGGGAGGGCTCCAGGTTACAGATTAGGTAGCAAGACAACAATTGCTCTCACGGATCTGAGTATCATTGACTTTGACAAACAATCCCCAGAGACACAGGGCAAATGGACCAAATGTTTATTGCCAAGTTCAGAATGACTATTCTAACATGTGGATGATCTACTAGGCAGCCTCACTTGCATAGCTGTGCTGCTTTTTTTTTTTTTTTTTTTTTTTTTTGTTTTTTTTTTTTTTTTTTTTTAATTTTATTTTATTTTTTTAATTTACATTCCAAATCACTTCCCCTTTCCCGTTTCCTCCCTCCCCGAAGGTCCCATAAGCCCCCCTCTCATTACTCTGTCCTGGCGTTCCCCTACATCCAGTCTTTCCAGGACCAGGGGTCTCTCCTTCCATCTTTTTAGAAATCTATTGATATGCTGATTGTGTCTAGGGTATTCTGAGATTCTGGGTCAATATCCCCTTATCAGTGACTTCATACCATGTGTGATCTTTTGTGATTGGGTTACCTCACTAAGGATGATATTTTCAAGTTCTGACCATTTGCCTAGGAATTTCGTGAATTCATTGTTTTTAATTGCAGAGTAGTATTCCATTGTGTAAATATACCACATCTTCTGAATCCATTCCTCCGTTGAGGGACATCTGGGTTCTTTCCAGCTTCTGGCTATTATAAATAAGGCTGCTATGAATATAGTGGAGCATGTGTCCTTATTGCATGCAGGTAAAGTCTCTGGGTATATGCCCAGGAGTGGTATAGCCGGATCCTCCGGAAGTGTCATGCCCAGTTTTCTGAGGAGCCGCCAGACTGCTTTCCAGAGTGGTTGTACCAGCCTGCAATTCCACCAGCAGTGGAGGAGTGTTCCTCTTTCTCCACATCCTCGCCAACAACTGCTGTCTCCTGTGTTTTTGATCTTAGCCATCCTGACTGGTGTGAGATGGAATCTCAGGGTTGTTTTGATTTGCATTTCCCTAATGACTAAGGATGATGAACATCTCTTTAGGTGCTTCTCAGCCATTAGATATTCTTCAGGTGAGAACTCTTTGTGGAGCTCTGTACCCCATTTTTTAATAGGGTTACTTGCCTCTCTGGAGTTTAACTTCTTGAGTTCTTTGTATATCTTGGATATTAGCCCTCTGTCGGATGTAAGGTTGGTAAAGATCATTTCCCAGTTAGTTGGTTGCCGCTTTGTCTTTTTGACGGTGTCTTTTGCCTTGCAAAAACTTTGTAATTTAATGAGGTCCCATTTGTCTATTCTTGATCTTAGAGTATAAGCTATTGGAGTTCTGTTCAGGAAATTCTCCCCTGTGCCCATATGTTCAAGGTTCTTCCCTAGTTTCCCTTCTATTAGTTTCAGTGTGTCTGGTTTTATGTGGAGATCTTTGATCCACTTAGAATTGAGCTTAGTGCAAGGAGATAAGGATGGGTCAATTTGCATTCTTCTGCATGTTGACCTCCAGCTGAGCCAGCACCATTTGTTGAAAAGGCTATCTTTTTTCCACTGGATGGTTTTAGCTCCTTTGTCAAAGATCAAGTGACCATAGGAGTGTGGATTCATTTCTGGGTCTTCAATTCTGTTCCATTGATCTACATGTCTGTTACTGTACCAATACCATGCAGTTTTTAACACTATTGCTCTGTAGTACAGCTTGAGGTCCGGGATACTGATTCCCCCAGAGGTTCTTTTACTCTTGAGAATAGTTTTAGCTATTCTGGGTTTTCTGTTATTCCAGATGAATTTTTGAATTGCTCTTTCTAACTCTATGAAGAATTGAGTTGGGATTTTGATGGGGATTGCATTGAATCTGTGTATTACTTTTGGTAAGATGCTCATTTTTACTATATTAATCCTGCCAATCCATGAGCATGGCAGATTTTTCCATCTTCCGAGGTCTTCTTCAATTTCTTTCTTCAGAGACTTGAAGTTCTTGTCATACAGATCTTTCACTTGTTTGGTTAGCGTCACGCCAAGATACTTAATATGGTTTGTGGCTATCGTAAAGGGTATTATTTCTCTTACTTCTTTCTCAGCCTGCTTATCCTTTGAGTATAGGAAGGCTTCTGACTTGCTTGAGTTGATTTTATATCCGGCCACTTTGCTGAAGTCGTTTATCAGCTGTAGGAGTTCTCTGGTGGAGTTCTTTGGGTCGCTTATGTATACTATCATATCGTCTGCAAATAGTGATAGTTTGACTTCTTCCTTTCCAATTTGTATCCCTTTGACCTCTTTTTCTTGTCTAATTGCTCTAGCTAGAACTTCAAGTACTATATTGAAAAGATATGGAGAGAGAGGGCAGCCTTGTCTAGTCCCTGATTTTAGTGGGATTGCTTCAAGTTTCTCTCCGTTTAGATTGATGCTGGCTACTGGTTTGCTGTAAATTGCTTTTACTATGTTTAGATATGGGCCTTGAATTCCTGATCTTTCCAAGACCTTTAGCATGAAAGGATGCTGAATTTTGTCAAATGCTTTCTCAGCATCTAATGAGATGACCATGTGGTTTTTTTCTTTGAGATTGTTTATGTAGTGGATTACATTGATGGATTTCCTTATATTGAACCATCCCTGCATCCCTGGGATGAAGCCTACTTGATCGTGGTGAATGATCGTTTTGATGTGTTCTTGGATTCGGTTGGCAAGAATTTTATTGAGTATTTTTGCATCGATATTCATAAGAGAGATTGGCCTGAGATTCTCTTTCTTTGTCGGATCTTTGTGTGCTTTTGGTATTAGTGTAATTGTGGCTTCATAGAACGAGTTGGGTAGTGTTCCTTCTGTTTCTATTTTGTGGAACAGTTTGAAGAGTATTGGTGTTAGGTCTTCTTTGAAGGTCTGATAGAATTCTGCACTAAAACCATCTGGACCTGTGCTTTTTTTGGTTGGAAGACTTCCAATGACAACTTCTATTTCTTCAGGGGTTATAGGACGGTTTAGATGGTCTATTTGATCCTGATTTAATTTTGGTACTTGGTATCTGTCAAGGAAATTGTCCATTTCCTCAAGATTTTCTAGTTGTGTTGAATACAGGTTTTTGTAGTAGGATCTGATGATTTTTTGAATTTCCTCAGTTTCTGTTGTTATCTCTCCCTTTTCGTTTCTGATTTTATTAATTTGGATACTATCTCTGTGCCCTTTGGTTAGTCTGGCTAAGGGCTTATCTATCTTGTTGATTTTCTCAAAGAACCAACTCCTCGTTTTGTTGATTCTTTGTATGGTTTTATTTGTTTCTACTTGATTGATTTCAGCCCTGAGTTTGATGATTTCCTGCCTTCTACTCCTCTTTGGTGTATTTGCTTCTTTTTGTTCCAGGGCTTTCAGGTGTGCCATTAAGCTGTTAGTGTATGCTGTCTCCCGTTTCTTTTTGGCGGCACTCAGGGCTATGAATTTTCCTCTTAGCACTGCTTTCATTGTGTCCCATAAGTTAGGGTATGTTGTGCCTTCATTTTCATTAACTTTCAAAAAGTCTTTGATTTCTTTCTTTATTTCCACCTTGACCAAGTTATCATTGAGTAGAGCATTGTTCAGCCTCCATGTGTACGTGGGTTTTCTTTTGTTTTTGTTGCCATTGAAGACCACCCTTATTCCATAGTGATCTGATAGGAGGCATGGGATTATTTCTATCTTCTTGTATCTGTTGAGGTCTGATTTGTGACCAATTATATGGTCAATTTTGGAGAAGGTACCATGAGGAGCTGAGAAGAAGGTGTATTCTTTAGCTCTAGGATGAAATGTTCTATATATATCAGTTAGTTCCATTTGGTCCAAGGCTTCAATTAGATTCACTGTGTCCCTGTTTAGTTTCTGCTTTCCTGAACGATCCATTTCAGAGAGCGGGGTGTTGAAGTCACCCACTATTATTGTGTGCGGTGCGATGTGTGCTTTGAGTTTTAGTAAAGTTTCTTTTACGAATGAGGGTGCCCTTGCATTTGGAGCATAGATATTCAGGATTGAGAGTTCTTGATGGTGGATTTTTCCCTTGATCAGTATGTAGTGTCCTTCTGTGTCTTTTTTGATGACTTTGGGTTGAAAATCAATTTTATCCGATATTAGGATGGCTACTCCACCTCGTTTCTTGGGGCCATTTGCTTGTAAAATTGTTTTCCAGCCTTTTACTCTGAGGTAGTGTTTGTCTTTGACACTGAGGTGCGTTTCCTGCATGCAGCAAAATGCTGGGTCCTGTTTACGTATCCAGTCTGCTAGTCTATGTCTTTTAATTGGGGAATTGAGACCATTGATATTAAGAGAGATTAAGGCATAGTGATTATTGCCATCTGCCATTCTTGACGCTATCTTTATGTTTGAGTGGTTATCTACTTTTGGGTTTGATTCAAGAAGGTTATTATCTCATTTTTTCCAGGGTGTTGTTTCTCTCCCTGTATTGGAGGTTTCCACCTATTATCCGTTGCAGGGCTGGATTTGTGGAAAGATATTGTGAAAATTTGGTTTTATCATGGAATATCTTGGTCTCTCCATCTATGGTGATTGAGAGTTTTGCTGGGTATAGTAGTCTAGGCTGGCATTTGTGCTGTCTTAGTGTCTGCATGAGATCTGCCCAGGATCTTCTGGCTTTCATAGTCTCTGGTGAGAAGTCTGATGTGATTCGGATAGGTCTTCCTTTGTATGTTACTTGGCCCTTTTCTCTTACTGCATTTAGTATTCTTTCTTTGTTTAGAACATTCGGTGTTTTGATTATTATGTGACGGGAGGTATTTCTGTTCTGGTCCAGTCTGTTTGGAGTTCTGTAGGCTTCTTGTATGTTCATCGGCATCTCTCTCTTTAAGTTAGGGAAGTTTTCCTCCATAATTTTGTTGAAGATGTTTACTGGCCCTTTAAGTTGCAAATCTTCACTCTCATCTATACCAATAATCCTTAGGTTTGGTCTTCTCATTGTGTCCTGGATTTCCTGGATGTTTTGGGTTACGCGTTTTTTGCATTTTGCATTTTCTTTGACTGTTGAGTCGATGCTTTCTATGGAATCTTCAGCACCTGAGATTCTTTCTTCCATCTCTTGTATTCTATTGTTGATGTTTGCATCTATGACTCCTGATTTCTTCCCAAGGTTTTCTATCTCCAAAGTTGTCTCCCTTTGTGATTTCTTAGTTGTTTCTACTTCCTTTTTTAGTTCCTGGATGGATTTGCTGAGATCCTTCACTTGTTTGTTTGTATTTTCCTGTATTTCTTTAAGGTATTTTTGCATTACCTCTTTCAGGATTTCTTCCTGATGACCCACGTTCTCCTGCATTTCTCTGAGCGATTTTTGTGTTTCCTCCTCATGGGATTCCATCTGTTGATCCATCGTCTCCTGCATTTCTTTAAGCAGTTCTCGTGTTTCCTTTGTAAGGGCATCTAACCGTTGATTCATTTCTTTAAGCAATTTTTGTGTTGCCTCCTTATGGGCATCCGTCTGTTGACCCATATTCTTCTGTATTTCTTTATGCAAATTTTGTGATTCCTTTGTGAGTGCATCTACCCGTTGATTCATCTCGTTAAGCGATTTTTGTGTTGTCTCCTTGTGCGCCTCCATCTTTTGATCCATGTTCTCCCGCATTTCTCTAAGCGATTTTTGTGTTTCCTTTGTAAGGGCTTCTAACCGTTGATTCATGGTCTCCTGTAACTCTTTATGAGATTTATTTGTGTCCTTCTTGTGATCCTCTAATAGCATCATGAGAAGTGATTTTAAATCCAGATCTTGTCTTTCGGGTGTGGTGGGGTATCCAGGACTTGCTGCTGTTGGAGAGTTGGGTTCGGATGGTCCCACATTACTTTGATTACTGTTAGTAACATTCCTACGTTTGCCTTTTGCCATCTGGATACCTCTGGTGTTAGTTGGTCCTGCTGCCACTGACTGTTGGTTGGACCTCCTGTGAGCCTGCAAAGCTATTTCTGCCCCCCCTGGATTACCAGGATTCCCCTGGCACCGATTTCTGGGGCCTGCCTGCTCCTGAGTGACTTTGGAGCCCTAATGTGCTTTGCCCCAAGTGATCTTATATTGGGGAGGCCTTGCACATCTAAAGGCTCAGCCTAGTGGATTCCTGGAGCAGAGGTCGCCAAAGGGAGGCTGGCAGGATCCTGCCCTGTGCAGGGGTGTGTGATCTCTCCTGGGGGGGGGGGGAGGGGGCGTCCCTCTGCCAGGCAGAAGTCCCACAGCAGATCTGGCGCGCTGGTCACTGCAGATCAGCCCAGCACCTGGGAGCAGGTTACACACAAGCTGCCTGAACCCGAAGCGATATTATGCCTGTCTGTCTCTGAGCCTGGCGGTCCCAACTACCTGGTCACTGGAGCAAAGATGGCGGAGGGCAGTCTCCGTGGCGCCGCTCACCCTGTGGTCACGATGGCCCGCCGATCTGGCACCCAGACGACCACAGCGCCAACCCGCCCTCGGGCACAGACGGAAGCCCCAACAGGCCGTGTCCCAAGTGATGTTATATCGGGGGGGGGGGGGGGGAGAGCCTGGGTACCGGTCTCTCCAGCGCAGTCCGCGGGAACAGAGGTCGCGGAAGGGAAGCTGGCAGGCTCCCTCCCTGCGCGGGGTCCCTCCACCAGGCAGAAGGTCCCGCCGCGGAACTGGCGCGCTGGTTACTGCAGATCAGCCCAGCACCTGGGAGCAGGTTACACACAAGCTGCCTGAAACCGAAGCGATATTATGCCTGTCTGTCTCTGAGCCTGGCGGTCCCAACTACCTGGTCACTGGAGCAACGATGGCGGAGGGCTGTGCTGCTTTAAAGCCTCACAATGAGTCACACGCCCATGCCCAGGCATAACTTATGTGACTCACACAAGGAAGATACAGCTTAGTCATAGCCAAGCATGTGCAGAAAATATACCCATTTAAAATAAAAAGATCTTCTTAGTCATGAGAGCCATGCTTAACTATTTGTTTTCCAAGTATATATTGATATTGCAAGACACTCGTCCCTTTTCTCATAAAAATTGTTACCAACTACTGTAGAGTGCTGTATCTATACTTTGAGCCCTTCCTAGCACATGTCACGCTCTGGCATGAGAGAAGTAATGGCTATAGAAACACACACGTGATGTGGTGCTGGCTTATATTTCCTTTGTGATCTCCAGACTCACGAGTCTAAATGAAGCCCCTCAGTACAGTCTTCTGGGATCTACCTGACCCCTCACTGTAAAAGATCAACTTAGTGTCGCCTACATCAGTCTCAGTGTTATCTTTTCACAAATGACACTATGAGAGACAGTAAGTGCCTTCTCTCTGTCTGAACTAAGGGCCAAGATAATCTGTTCCCTTTTTACTGACTGTGGTAAGAGGAGCAGCTTCACGGGCCTGCAAGATGGCTTAGCAGATCACACCGTGACAACTGACTTCCACCCCCTGAGCTCACATGGAGGACAATGCCTCCCTCCAGGGCTACTCCATAACCTCTTTGTGTATGCCATGGCGTGTGCACCCTCATAAATAAATAGATGGAAAAATTTAAAGCAGAAGAGTGGCTTCAACCTGCGTTCCTGTTCCCTTTGCCCTTCGTGTCTATCTTTGAACACCAACTTTTCCGTTACCCTTTCTTGACCCACAAGCCACACAGAAACACTAGCAGATCCCAGCAGCAGCCATGGGGATACCTGGTCCTTCCTTCCTCACTGAGCGGTAATTCCAAAAATGCCAGGACTGAATACCGTTATCACAGACATGAAGCTTTGCGGTATATGTGGTGTCACAGATTGCCCAGTAGTGTTTGTTCACACATTTGATTCTTCTGTGGGATGATTACACTGGCATGTCTGAACTGATTCTTTAAGCACCAATTTTGAGGCATGCTAACCATTTTTACTTTCTTTTTTTTTTTTCTTTTCCTGGGTGGTTCTACAGGTTTTTTTCTATTTTCACGATCTATGCACAGTATTGTTAAAGTCTGAGCAGTACAGCTTCCATTTTATGGATAAACGAAATAAGGGTCTGTGTAGTGAGGTCACAGGGCTAAGTGGATGTGGGAAGAATCTGAACTTGGCTTTTGGAATCCAGAATGCATACTCTGTCTCTCTGTCTCCCTATTTCTCTGTCTCTCTGTTTCTCTGTCTCTGTCTCTGTCTCTCTCTGTAGTATGTGTATGTGGGGGGGTTGCATGTGTGTGCTGGGGCATATACAGGTCATAGGGTGACTTAGATGCCTTCTCATATCATTTTCCATCTTTTTAAAAAATTTAATGACATTTACTTACTTGGGGTGTGTGTGTGTGTGTGTGTGTGTGTATGTGTGTGTTTGTGAGGGGGGGGATACACATGTAGAGGTCAGAAGGCAACTCCCTTCTTCTCTGAGCATGTGGGTCCCCAGAGATTGAACTCAAGTCATCTGGTGGTTTGTCAGCAGCACTACCACCCACTGGGCCATCCTGTCTACCTTCTGCCTTATTTTGAGACAGAGCATCTCATTTATCTGGAGCTCACCATTTTGACTAGTTTAACAGCTGTGGGTTCCAATTTGTATACAGTATACATCTTACTCCAACTCAGAAAGCAGTCAGATAAAAAAGATCTGAGAGCTACTGACTCTAGGACTTTGGAGTTGTGCTAAGCTAACAAAATATCCCTCCGTATCCATGTGAAAATCCTTTCTGAGTTGGAATAAGATGTATACCTTTCCAAGAGTAAATGGTGCCTCAGTGGTCCCCTATGTAATTGTTCCCTGGAGGGTACTCTGGGATCACCTCCTCTGTGTGCATTCTTACAAGAATTTCTTAGACTACTCAATTATATTTTATACTGACTGCTTTTAAACTTCTAAACATATCACTATTGTTTAGAAAATGAGAATCTTGTAAGTTAATAATGACCTGTAGGGGTCCGTGAAGGGGGGGGACCATGACTGAGGAAACAGAAATTATAGCAGATGAACTATATGATTGATGCAACAGAAAGGAGTTGGTTGAATGGTAGAATGGTCTGAGTCTCCAGTTCACTATGAGTCTCTCCTTTCTGCTCAACATCAGGAGAACAAGATGATTGATGACATCAGAGTATCTGAGTATGGACTCCTTACCTTCATTTCACTTTCCTCTAAGCCCATTTATAGGAAAGGTAATGAAACTGGAAAGGAAAGAAGTGATGGACCTGAGACTCAAACCCAAGACTTCTAATTTCTACTCTTATTTTTTTTTCAAGATTCTACTCTAGAAACTGATTTCCAAGTATAGTCTCCAGTCAGGAATATTTGAGTTGATGGTTTAACCCCTTCAGAACTGGTGCTTTTAAAATAACCACTGATTAGACAAAGAACCTGGTTTTAAGGGAAGGTTTCTATATACAGGGCTCCAGACCCAATGCCTAGATTCAAATGCTGATCCTTAAATGTACCATGGTTGGGCAAGGGGCTCAACTTGTCACTAAATTAGCAAAGAAAAGCTAAATTATATTTAGTAAACTATACCAGGCAGACATGGCCAACAGTGTGATAGTAGTTCCCCAATATATTCACATAGCAGTGAAGCAGAATTAGGAGTCTAGAAAGCAGGCCAGATATCTACAGCCAATTGAGTTTTTGACAAGTGGCAATGGATAGTTTTAAACCTCCAGCATCCACAATTTAGAATCATCTGGGAGGAAGATCTCAACTGAGTCATTGTCCTTCCCAGCTGTGTCTGTGGGCATGTCTGTGAAGAGTTATCTCTATAGTTAAATGATGCAGGAGGGCCAAGATCACTGTGGGGAGGGGTGCTCCATCCTTAAGCAGGTACATGAGAAAGTTAGGTAAATATAAACCTGCCAGCCAGCCAGCCTCGTGGTTCGTGCTCTACACTTTAGCTGTGAAGTGAATTCCTTGATCATAGTAACACTGTGTGGAGTAGCAATCAGGTCTGCATTCAAACTCCTGCTTTGACTCCTTTCACTGATGGACTGTGATCTGGAATTGTAAGGTGAAAGAAAATCTTCCCCCTCCTAGGTTGTTTTTGGTCAGGGTGTCTGTTACAGCATCAGAAATGAAACCAGAACAATAGAGAAGTAACAACCTCTCAGTAAAGGAGGTACCTACATTGTTGTGTGCAAGAGGATGGGCTGACTCTTCATACCACATGCAAAAGTTAACTAAAAATAACCAACAACTTAAACATAAGAACTAAACCTATACAAAAGAAAGAGATGATAAAGTTTCATGAAATTGAGGTTGCAACAGATTCTTAGCTGTGACACACAACACAGGAGCAATAAAAGAGAAAATAGATGAATTCAACTTTTCATTAAACTTAAGAACTTTTTCTGATTCAAATTGGCTTTACTAAACAAATAAAAAGACAACATACAGAATGGGAGATAGATTTGCCAAACATATAGCAGTTGAATATCAGAATATACATAGAACTCTGACAGTTCAACAACCAAAACCAAACAGTTGGACTTAAGAAATGGGCAGATGGGCCAGAGAGACAGCTAGCTCAGTGTTAAAAGCTATTCTTCCAGAGGTCCCAAGTCTAGGTTCCAATGTCCACATAGCAGCTCGAAAGTGCCTATAATGCCGGTCTTCTTCTAGCCTTTGAAGGTAACTGGACCTACATGTACATATTTGTAATTAAAAATAAAAATAAATCTCTATAAAAGAAATAGGGAAAGGACTTAGAGAGACATGTCTTCAAGGATGACTTGTGAATGAGTAACAAGCCCAAGATCATAGGCCATTCTGAAAATGTGAGTGGAAGCATGCACTGAAGGAGAGACCATGGCATGATAGAGCCACTGGGAAGACCAGTTTGTAGGTTCGTTCATCAATAGGCTAAACACATTCCCATGCAACCCAGCTATTCCGCTCCTAATCCTTGTAAATATTCCCAGACATGTTCTCATGTGTGAAACTGTACAGCAGCAGAGTTCATGATGGCCAAAGGCATACAAAATGTGGTCCCTGTGGACCAAAAATACCAATTGCTTATAACGAAGAATAAAGCGCTCCTATACATGCTTCATGAAGGAAGCAAGATATGTAAATACCGCATGGCTCCACATAGATGAAAAATTGGGAATAGACAAATTCATAGGAATATAAAGTAGGACAGAGAAATTACTAAATGCTGGAGAAAGGGAAGTGGGGAGTTACTGTTGAATGGTATAGACTTTCTGTTTGATTGCCCTCTACTGCCATCTCTGCCCACCCACAGATAGTGTAGCTCTCTTCCTTCTTCAGAGTGGTACATAACTAACACAGAAACTCATAACTGGTACAAGGAGTGTCCATTCACAAATAGGATATCACATCACTCCCCAGCTCCCAGAGCTCCCATTGTGAAAGGGGCAATGGTGGGAAGACTCTAAGAGAGAGCTCAGAGGTGACTGGACTGCAGTCGTGCCTTCTGGATGACAGGACCTCTGCTTTCATGAACTCACAACTGCCATCAGAAGACTTGCAGGAATCAAGCAAGTCCACATTCCAGCATAGGGAAGGAGGAGCTTATAGGCCCCTACCTTCAGCTGTGGGGTTATTGACAATTGATGGCTTCTGGAGGAGAGAAGTCAGTTTTCTTTAAGGGTGTAGCTCCAGGGGTCAGCTGTGTCCAGTGAATGTCCCTACACCCATGAATAAAGGGGTTGCATACATTAGAGTTGATAGGTTATTAAGAAACAAAAAAGGGGGAAAAAGCAAAGACACAAAAAATTATTAAAAAACAGGGGGCTAGAGAGATGGCTTAGTGGCTGCTCTTCCAGAAGACCTGGGTTCAATTCCCAGCACCCACATGGCAACTCATAACTGTCTGTAACTCCAGTTCTAGGGGGATCTGATACCCTCACACTAATGCATATAAAAAAAATAAAAAATTAAATGAATAATATAAAAAATCAAAGAAAACAAAGGGCACATGAAGTTGGGGGACACTAGCAAGGGGGTGGGCGTTAGAGAAAGGCATGACAGGCAAATATGATCAAAATATGTTGTCTGAAATTCTCCAAAAAATAATAAAAGTATTTGTAAAAGTAACTTCTTTTAAAAATTATTCTAAATGTTTGTTATTATGACTGATTAGCTTTAATCATCTTCAGAATGCTTAATTTAAAAAAACATTTTCTTGCTCTTTCTCCCCTTTGTCTTGGTTGCCACCTTTGACCTCTTCTCTACAATACAATACATGCAGGGAAAAAAAAACATTTTATTAATTCTTTAAGAATTTTGCTCCATATTTTCATTTCTTCACAACTCCTCCCAGAGCTACCCTGGTTTGAATGAGAATGATGCGCCCATATATTTAAATATTTGGGTCTCAGTTGGTGGAACTGTTTGGGAAGGACTAGGAGGTGTGGCCTTGTTTGGAGGAAATACATCACTGTGGGGGTGGGGGCAGGGAGTAAGACCATGCCATTCCCACTTAACCATCTCTCTGCCTTGTGCTGGTGGGTCAGATGTAAGCTCTCAGCTACTGCTCCAGTACCATGCCTGCTATGATGGTCACAGATTCACTCTCTGGAACTTTAAGCCCCCACTTAAATGCTTTCTCTTCTAAGTTGCCTTGGCCATGTTGTTTTGTCCTGGCAATGGAAAAGTAACTAAGACCGTATCCAACTTTGTGTCTTCTTTTTTTAATTCACCAAGTCCAGTGTGTATTACTCATATATCCTCGGGGTTCTGACCTTTCTCTAGAGAGTGGTCAACCTGCCAGGGCTCACACCTTTAAAGAAAACTGGTTCTTCCTCTTTCAGTCGTAATCAATTGCCAAGAGCTCCACAGCTACGGGTGGGACTTCTCGCCCACTTCCCAATCTACTGGGATTTCTTTCCTGGCTTGGGCTTGCAAAGGTCTTGCACATGCTTGCTGTTACAACTACTGTGAGTTCACACACGCAGCTGCCAGGCTGGGTCTGGAAGATGCTGTTTAGCCCACAGCATTCAGGGAAGGTGAGGTATAGGTAAGCATTGGAAAGATGAGTCTGTGTTTTGGGGGTATCTTATGAATCAAAGGCCAGAAGAATTTGAATAAAGGCATTAATCAAAAGAATCAAACATTGTTATAGACCACATAGACATTACCACAATAGTATTAGACTCTACCTTCCCCTTTTCCTAGCTTTAAACATAGCCACATCCTCTACATTCTAAGCAACCTGGTCTCCAAGCAGGTATGTGTGTTGGGAGGTACTCTGGCCATGTGTGATTGCCAGCAGGCCTCCATTAGTTCCAACTAGGACTGGACATGAATATTGTTGTATTATTTATAGGTGAGAGCAAGGAGACCTGCCTGTGCCAAAGTAAATTGTTACCAAAACAAAAAACAAACAAAACAAACAAACAAAAAGCAAAACACCAATACAAAACCAAACCAATCCAACTAAACAAAAACCCCACCCTTAATGAGCAAGCTCTGTTCAGTCCTTTGGTCTGAACATTGAGAAGAACTCTGTGAAATTTTTGAATAAATATTTCCCACAAGAAAGTCATAATCATCATCATTTTCATGAATTGCATGCTATGAATTATTATTATTTTTTTTTCCTCTGAGCAGCAAGTGAACAGGCAATGTGACGTGGCCACGTGCTTTCCCTTTCCCTAAGAGAGTTGACAAAAGGGAATGTGATCATATGTTCCGTGGAGCCGACTGTCATGTAGGAAATCTGGTTATGGGGGGATCTGGGCGCTGGAAGGAAGCATCCCTGGGGCCAGCAATCAGCTCTCCAGGCAGCAGCTCTGCAGAGGGAGCTGGGTCTGCAGAGGCAGCTGGTGGCTGGGCCAGAGCCCAGGAGCTGCAGGGGGGCGCTTCCCGGGAGCCAGGGGTGATTAGCACGGCTTATGCTGACATGCAGGCAATCTCTAGGGATCAGCCTGAAATCCTTCTTAAGGAATGAATCGGATTTAAAGAAATGAGCAATAGATAATCAATACTTCCTGCTCAGGGTTGAAGACAGATAAAGTCATACCTGTAAGTGAGAGCCAAGAGGTAACATGGCGGGCTAAAGGAACAGGGCACAAGAGGAGCCACAGGGCTCTTACGGTTGGGGAGACAGCATCTGTGACTGAGGACTCATCAAACCTCGGGCCACTAGCAGCTTCTGGGAGACGATTTAAGATTCCTCAGTAGAAGCTTCTAGTCATCTAGGGAGTCCCACCAGCAGAGGAAAACAAAACAAAGCAACTTCATTTATCAGTCTATTATATTGACAGGGTAAGAGCTAGGCACTCAGGAGAAAAAAAAAGACAAATGTTCAAACAGTGTGGTTTTAACCTATCACACACACACACACACACACACACACACACACACACACACACACACACAGGAAAAAGAAAATGTCTTTGGTTTTAGTCACAAGCTTAAATGATTTTACAATCTGTAGTCTGAGGACAAAGAAATCCTATAAGATAAAGAAGGCAGCTTTCTGAGCCCTGTGCAGAGTAGCCAGGGTGGGGTGAGGGGTGGGATGGGGGAGGTTGTCCTGTGAAGGTCCCTGTTCTGATGTGCTGCCCAACACCAACTTTAGCCACCAAAGGCCAGTTTTGATTTTCACTGCTCTAGGAAGTATCTAGACTCTTTAAACACACAGACTCACTATGGATGACTTTGGGCTCTGTACTGGCTAAATATTAATCAAATCAGGTCAATCATTTCCAGGATTGGTGATCTCTCCTCAGGTCTTGGTTGCTTTATGTACATCTGTTCTTACCTCACTCTGCATTAGTTTCAGTCACGTCCTTCTTTCAAGAGATTTCATATATTTCTCAGCTCTTCAAGAGACTTCAGAGATAGGAGAAGCAACAGCCCTGAGGCTCTGTTCTAGCAGGACCCCAGGAGTAAAGTTGGCAGAGACCCCAAGAGGGGAGTGCTGACTGCTAAGTCACAGCAGACACACACTCTGGAAGTTGGATTCTCTCTCCCTCTGCCTACCCACCACCCCACCCCTTAGATAAGGTCTCACATATCCAGACTAGCCTGAAACTTTTTTTTCATTGAGGATGGCCTTGAACTTCTGTTCTCCTGCCTCCACCTCTGGGATTATAGGCACGTGCCACCATTGCTTAATCATTCTCAGTTTTGCAGACTCATTGTTAAGGACATACTCATTGAGTTCTCCCTTCAGGTACCTATGCTCTTCTCTGGGCAGATGGGAAATCCATGTCTGCAAGTTTCCTCCCTTCAGAAGGAGAAAATATAGTTATGTTCTTACATTTTTATCTTTAGTATCCTTGCATGCTTAGGAGGAAGATATAATGGGACTTTTCTAAATTAATTTTTAAAAAAGATTTATTTATTTTATATATGTAAGTACTGTCTTCAGATACACCAGAAGAGGGCATTGGTTCCCATTACAGATGGTTGTGAGCCACCATATGGTTGCTGGGATTTAAACTCAGGACCTCTGGAAGAGCAGTCAGTGCTCTTAACCACTGAGCCATCTCTCCAGCCCCTGTAAATTTATTTTTAAGAGATGTGCAACATCAGAGCGCCTCATCACGTATAATAGAGTAAACACCATGAACATCTTTTCCTAAAAGGTCTGCCGCTCAGTTCGACTCTCCAATGTGTTAGGCATAGTCCATCACTGGGTAGGCATAGGTCCCACCCCAAGCAGGCTCTAGAGTAGTAGAGGAGACGCATATACAAGACTGAGTATGATAGAAGGCATCCTGATATTCAGAAAAGGCACTGCTGAACAGAGGGTAGAGAGAATACAACACTTGCCTCATAAGCTTGAAGACCTGAGTTCAAATCCCCAAGACCTCTGAAAGTGTTAGTGGTAGCCATGGAAATCAAAGCTTGCTGACTGACAAATATGCTCAGCTTGGCCCATTTCCAGATCAACAAGAGACATCCTTCCCCTTTATCCCCATCCAACCTGAGGACCAACTCAAGATTGTCCTCTGATTGCCTATATTCATATTTGTAAACTCGTACACACATTAGCACACACATACATACATACATACATACACACACACACACACATACATACAGGTAATACTTAAAATGGACTTTTCTATAACAGGTAAAAAAGTGTTGAAAATATTGCAGGAGGACAAAAATTTTAGTTGCTGCCTCGCCCAGTAGGTAGCCACTACTTATTTAAGTTTAAATTAGTTAAAATTAAATAAAAAGTTCAGTTCCTTAACGGCTGGGACAAAATAGACTGTTCCCACCCTAACAGAAAATTCTGTAATGCATTGTAACAGAGGTACTGTAGAGGAAGGGTTGTAGAGAAAAGTCAGCAGGAAGGGGTAGAATTATTCAGAGCTGTTTGAGCCCCTTGACAAAATGCTCAAAATAACAACCTATCCATGTGCTTCCTCTTCAAATCCAAATTGGGAATCCATGCCCATAGAAGGATCAATGGCTCACAGGCAGGTTTGGCTCGGTTGTCACAGTGAGTTCATACTACAGTCAATAAATGAAGACATATGACTTAGCAGGTCAGTCTAATTTCCTCTTCAGTCTGAGCATGCGGATTGAGGTGGCAGAAAGCCAGGCCCTAGGGCATAACCAACAGTGGGTTCTGCTGTTTCTTCTCACAGGGACCTGTTAGCTGACTGGGTACAAGATAAGTGATTTAGGTCCCATGTAGTTGAAGAGCCAAAGACCAGGCTCATGATTAAATGGCTGATGTCTTTGCTTCGAGGACTTGTGGCAGCCACAGCAGGCCCTTAAGGGAAGTCAGAGATCTGAAGAATGTGTATCCCAGAAACTAGTCCTGTCACTTGAATATAGATGGTAGACTGAGGCAGACTCCAGTGTGTTGGTAAAAAACATTGTCTATGATATCAGTAGAGAGGTTTGACTTATCCAGCTGGGGCTGAAGTAATGTTGTTACTGACCATGGACTTCAGATGGGCAAATGTCTATTAAGGCGAGGGAGCCATGCATTAGGTTTTCTTATGTAGATGGGAATCTAGAATGGGTATCTCTGGCTTAAGGACATCCAGGATTGCCTCTTCGGGGTAAATCAAATCTAGCTTGGAGTTTACTCTTTGGTTGGGGTGTCATGGTCTGGGTGCTATTTCTGATTATCTTGGACTCAATCATTGTTTACAATTAGACTACAAGTCTGTCAAGACATTATTCTACAAGGACTGACTCTGAATGTGCATCTAGGATTATTTGAACTCCACTGTTAGGTATTCTTACATACACCAAGAGCACAGGTATGCACCCTCACCTGCACACACACACACACACACACACACACACACACACACGCACACGCACACACACACACACACATCCCTCATGTTTTATTGAAGGCAGATTGGGAAGTTGGATTCTTCCCACTTAGGGGCTGGTAAGAATTTGTTCTCTCAGAATGTTTGCATTTCCACAATGCCACAGCTCCTGGGTCAAAGGCACCACTATGTACACAAAAACACAAATGGCTGTTTCTGTGTAATGTTAACCAATAAAATGGCTGGGGCAAAAAATATGGGAAGCAAAACAAAAGAAATATAGATTTTATATGGTTCAGTTTATTAGGTTTTTTTTTTTTTGAGAATACTTTTAGGGAGACAAGGTCTCAATCTTTTAGTGTTTCTTGACTTGGCTTTTGTTTGGGACTACTTCTGCCATGAGCTCCTGCATCCTCATAGGAGAGGGTTTTTCCCCTTCTGAAGGCAGAAACACTTAATTTTGTTGTCTTATTTCCAGAGGACTCCTGTATTTCATGGACAAGGTTTGACCACCTGGTATTCTTTCTCTGCTTCCTGCTATCTCACCAAAGTCACAAGTGTGATTAATTTCCTCTACTTATTGGGGCAATTACCTACTTCAGCTTAAAATACTTCTGATGGTAAATAATCTTTTACCAGATTGTAAGGACAGCCTGCACTCAGGTCATTTCCCCTATTTCATAATTTGGGCTCCCGACACTGTTAGACAAGGTTAGACTCTTTCCTTGACTATGATAGACATTTAGAATTTCTCTGACTCATGAATACAAATCATTGTGCAAAAATAAATTTCATAAAACCAGAGCTGGTAACAAAACATCACCTAGAGATCAGCAACCCTGAAAGACTCTCGCGTTCCATTCTTCCGAATGTCAGATTAAACTAACATGTGCCAGTCAATATTGCTACACTGTGACCCTTGGTGCTTCCCAAGCAAAACTATTAAGTCCAACATTCTCTCCTGTAAGCACTTATCTGTAAGGATGGCTAACATGTCCTCTGAAGCAGATATTGAAACTGATTGGACAATAGGTAGCTACAGACAGGGGCCTGGGGGCCGACCTCTCGAAATAGGGGCAGAAAACTCTTAATCTGCAACACAATGGCAGCTCTGGAAACCCTATCATTTGCACTTGCCGTGTGTCTGCTGCCTGACTGTGAATGGATTTGAAAAGGAATGGTTAGTGCTGAAAATTGGATCAGAGCTAACATTCTCTCATTTTTATCAGCAGCTGGCAAAGGTCATCTGACATAATAGCTGATGAATTCAAGCCCAGTGGATTTCATTTGCAATTTTCAATTTACGGAGGCCTCCAAGCCCCACGGTGATAAAAGCTTTCCCCCTATCGTGGCCTGTCACAAACATCAAGAAACGGCACAAACCCCCAAGAAAGAGAAAAGAGAGAGCGGTGCATCGTCCCAGTTACAGATAAGAACAGTGAGCAGGGGGCTCTGTGAGGGAAGGTGGAGCTGTGTGTGTGGCAGCCTCCGCCACGAAGAACAATCAAACGGCTGCCAGGGAATAACATCATGTTTCTCTGCAGCTTTTGTGTGAAAATTGCCTTTTAATCTGCTACTTGACATGCCCCCAAACAAAAATGTGAGTGTCCATATGCAAATAAAAGAAAAAAAACCGAAGGAATAAAGAATCCTTGCTTACTTGGTCATTGGGAAAGATGCTCTCTGGGTCTTCCCAGAGTTTGGCTTTACAAGGAGCGTGAGTGTTCACAGCGCCGGACTCGAGGCGGTGTCAGCCAGCATTAAGAAGTCATTTGTTTCCTTGCAGAGAAATGGGAGATCCCCTGATTGATCTCCCAAGTCCAAAGGACTGATACCACAACAAAGCCTAAGTGGGCAGAGACACAGCGCATATGGGAGCGGAATTACCAAGAGGAAGAGAGCCATTTTCCCTCTCCTTGTCAAGCTTCTGACAGGGACTTTAGGCAGGACCAGGGACTGAGTCCTGTTCTCAGCAATGATTGGAACTGAAGAGACCATATTCATGGGCTTCAGGGGAAATACCAAGGCTGAAAAACGGATCATTTCCGTTTTCTTCTCCTGGGCTCAAAACACAGCCAGCAAAAGAGAGAAGCAAAGGACGAGCGCTGGAGGGGAACCGCCTAGAGAATCTAATGTCAGGACTGAGTTTCTATCACATAGGCCCTGGAAGGCTTCTGAAATTGGCTGATTGGGCAAGTGGGCCGGGGGTGGGCGTCTACCAAGCTGCCTAATTTCTTCTGACAAGAAAACCTTCCACTGACTTCAGCAGGACAAGGCTGTTTAACCTCATTTGTGTGTTAGTTGACTTGAGAAAAGCACAGTTTGGGAAGGAAAACAGAGTAACTTTTGGCTAACCCGAAGTAGCTGGCAGATATTGTGAATTCCAAACATAGGGGCTATTAGTATAATTGAATCCTTAGCTCTTTAAAATTCAACTATTAGAAAAAAAAAAAAGCCCAAACCCAAACCTTTTAATTCTTCAAAGTTCCAAAATATGAAATGATTTCCTTTAGGAGATGAGCATAACAGGAATGAACATTTTCTAAAGTATTTTATTCAAAAGCTTCAGAAAATATGGACCATTTTTATGTTAGACATTTTGCTCCATACATAAGATTGCTAGGATGCTGTTTTTGTTTTTGTTTTTATTTTTTTAAGGTTGTCTGCTCCTCTCTAGCTCTCCCCATTCAAGTTACTATAGAATGAAAAGGAACATTCTCCGTGATTTCCAGTTTCTGTAGATTCTCTATGAGACCCTAGGGGCAGTAAAAGATTATTTAATGGGTTTTTAATTTAATCAATCTTCTCAAAAAAAAAAAAGTACATCCCCTTGAGGGTGGTTTTCATTATCTCCGCTCCATGTGAGAGATATGTGGTAACTAACACCGAGTGGCCTGCAGTTACTGAGCAGAAAGGTTCATCTCTTTTATGTCCCTTTCATTAGAAGGCAGATTTGAATCTTTAGGGCAGAGTCCTAAACTGTTTCTGCGGAGTGACTGGTTCGTGAAGACCATTCCCTCTTTTGCTCCATGCCTAATTACAGCCAGCCAGGCCGGTGCTGCCGTAGCCTTTGGGTCAAACACAGCGCTTCTCACATAGACAGGGTCTCACATAGTCCAGGTTGACCTCGAACTTACCCTGTACTCAAGGATAAGGGGTTGGAGGTGGGGCATGGCATTACTAGGTAATACAAATTCTATAACTTAATTGGTCTTTACTATTTTTGGGTTTTTTGGACGGGAATGTATGTAGTGTAGGCTGACTATAAACTTCCCATCCATGCGTGGTCTGTCTCTAGTGCTATGCACTAACATAGTGGGTATCTGATGCAGGCTCTCATGAATTCTAGGCAAGTACTCCCCCACATGAGCCATTGCCCCAGACTTTGTCGCTTTCCCAGGAGGTTTAATTAGCCCTCGATGCTTACAGTGACTCAGTACCTGGCACCAGACAAAACCAAAACCCTTCACTGAATGAAGGAGGACTATGTTTGAGGACAACAAAAATAGAGACTCCAAAGAGCTAGACAGGGAACCAGATGATCTTCCCAATGCTTCACCGCAATGCGATTTTCTTCTCACGAGCAAGCCACACTGGCGAGAGCCTTCCTTCCAATCTTACACATTAGGATTGCGCTGGAGTTCCTGTGTTTGTGGATATGCTGAAACACACCACAAGCTAGTGACCTCAGCACATACTCCCTTAGACAGCAGTTATGAACTCATGACCACTAGAGAATCACACGTCCCTAATGGACAGGCAGTGCTCATAGAACTTGAATTCGTGTGTTCAGATTACAAAGGCATGTGGAAGGAGCGTTAGCTGCACAGCTCTGGGGGCCCCCTCCGGAAGGCCACTGTCAATCGCTGGCCCAAACATAGGCCCCAGTCGGCTTTCCGTGCTTTGAACTTGAAAATGACTATTTTAGTGGATAATTAAAGGGTGTTACAAGTGATTGAGCTTGTGTGTAGAATCAGGAAAATTGGTAGGATTGGGCATTTGGGTCTCACCACTTTTCCTCCTCTGCTTTCTATCGCAAATGCCTCTTCCTTCATTTCTGTTGGTGCTGGGGATTGAACCCAGGGCCGCGCACAGGCATGCGAAGCATCCCTTCAGGGAGCAACAGCAGTAGCTCCTTTTAGGTTTTTGACTTTGAGATGGTTTCTCACAAAGTTGCCCCAGAAGGCCTTGAACTAGCTCTGTGGCCAGGTAGGCCTTGAACTTGTGTCCTCTTGCTTCTGCCTGATATGTCCACAGGCCCATCTGCAAAGGATGGTACAGCTGGAAAAATCAAGGCTTAAACTATGGAATCACAATGGGTCACTCAGTTTTAATGTGCAACTTTAAAATGATGCACCGGGACCACTATGTCCCTTTTGGTTTTTCCATGCATATACATGGAACATCACATGCACACACATGCATATACCACACACACACACACACACACACACACACACACACACACACATACACGAAACAGATTTTGGCGGGGGCGGGGGGGAGAGGAGGCAGCCCTTAGTGAGTCTAGTCCTGAGTGAATTTGTAATGTTGATATAGACACAGTCATGTTGAGAACCCTAAGACCTTGGACCTATGGAAAATTGTCAAAATTTGGGCCAGGCTCAGACAGGAAAAGCTTCTTTTCCTCTGGTCCAAGTATACGAATTAATGAATGGTGGATCAATGTGTAAAACTCTAGCAACTACAGCTCATTCATCTCATCCCGTGTGCTTCTTGTTAATTCTATTACTACGTATTCTTTTCAAAGGTAATCAATGGTGGGTCTAGCATGTGACTAGGTATAACAGGTTGTGTAGTCATTTAAGTTTAAGAGTCATACAGCCATCCTGTGGATACCCTCAGCCTCTCTTCCAGTTCATTTCCATCCCTTTGCCAGTGGCCCCATGGAGCTAGAACTCAAGTAAGCAGATCACACTGTCACTCCTGTCCGCCATTAAAATCTCAACATCTCACTCTTAGCTCTTCAGCAGCCTGCTTGCAGGTGTCTCTCCTCCTACCTCAACTCCATACACTGGGGACCCAAAGTCTTGGTACAGCCCCAGGGTCTTCCTAGTGCTTTTATTCCTGTCTCTTCAGATATATTTTTTGGTCTTACCTCAACCTACTTACTGGAACGCTTCTTCTTACCCCATTCCCAACTCTCTGAAGACCCCTCATCTTGATATGGATAGGATTCCCTTAGCTCTTTCCCACAGGCCCTCCCAGTCTTTTCTGCTTTTATAGAAGGGCCTAGATAGAAGTTGAACAAACCCTAAGAGAGTACAGATGCCAGGCCAGACTCCCATCTCCCACAAAACTATCAATCACAATAGACAGAGAAAGAAAAGATTTCACAATAAAATCAAATTTAAGGAGTTTCTATCTATAAATCCAGCTCTATAGGGGAGTGTTAGAAGGAAACTTCAGTTTGAAGAGGCTAACCACACTCAAGAGAACACAAGGAAAAGTCTAGGAACAGTAAGTCAAAAGAGAGGGAAAACCCAAGTATAACAGCAAAATAACAGGAATCAACAAACCACTACTCACTGATATTAATCAATCTCTCTGTCTCTCTGTCTCTGTCTCTCTCTGTCTCTGTCTCTCTCTGTCTCTCTGTCTATCTGTCTGTCTGTCTGTCTCTCTCTCTCTCTCTCTCTCTCTCACTCTCTCTGTCTCTCTAACCTGTTCCTCTCTGCCACAACCAAAAGTGTAGAAGCACTTTTAAGCAGGGACCCCACAGCCACCATGCTTTCCTCAGATCCAGAGAGGTCAACAACAACATGGAACACCCACCCAACAAAGACAAGACCTCACCAAAGACATCAACACCTAGAATCACCTCAGTTATCATAACTCCAGATGCTTAGACACCAGTACAAAAGCGTAAACATCAACAACCAAGATAATATGTCTTCACCAGAACCCAGAAACCCTGTACCAGTAGTCCCAGAGAGATGCAGTATAGCTGAAGCACAAGACAAGGGCTTCAAAATAGCAATTATAAAAATGTACAAGGCCCTTAAAGAGGATATGCATAAATCCCTTAATGAATTCAGTGAAAATACAAATGATGGGATGAAATATTGGAAATTATTTGACATGAAAACAGAATTTAACCAAGAAATAGAATCATTAAAGAAAAACTAAAATAAAAATAAAAATAAATAAAACTGGAATAAAAACATTTAGGAAGCCAAACAAAAACCTCAGTGCTAAGCCTCACCAGCAGAAAGACAAATCTCTGGCATTAAAGAAAAGGTAGTAGAAGTGGACACCTCAGTCATAGACAAGGTAAAACTAAACAAAACAAAACAAAACAAAAAAACCTCCCATGTATGAAACATCCAGAAAGTCTGGGACACAATGAAAAAAACAATTCTATGACTAGTAAGAGTAGAGGAAAGAGAAGAAACCCATCTCAAAAGCACAGAAAATGTCTTTAACAAAGAAATAGAATTCTGTAACCTAGAGAAGGAGATGCCTATTAGGGTATAAGAAATATACAGAATGACAAACAGACTAAGTTCCCCACAACATATAATATTCAAAACACCAAATGTATAGAAAAAGAAACAATATTAAAATTGACAAGGGAAAAGACCGAGTAACATATAAAGGGAGATCCATTAGAATGGCACCTGACTTCTTAGTGAAGATTCTGAAAGCCAGAAGGGAAGAACAGAAGAGAAAAAAAAAGATAGAAGTTGAACAAACTCTAAGAGAGTACAGATGCCAGCCCAGACTCCCATACCCCACAGAACTATCAATCACAATAGACAGAGAAAGAAAAATTTCATAATAAAATCAAATTTAAGGAGTATCTATCTACAAATCCAGTTCTATAGGGGGAGTTAGAAAGAAACTCAGTTTGAAGAGGCTAACCACACTCAAGAAAACACAAGGAACAGTCTCAGAACAGGAAGTTAGAAGAGAGGGAAACCCCACATCATTAAATAAAAAAAATAAAAAAAAAGGAATCAACAAACCACTGCTCATTGATATTAATATTCAATATTAATGCTCTTAATTTCCTGATAAGAAGAAAGAAATTAATAGATCGAGTTAGAAAACAGAATCCATCTTTGTGCTGCATCCAAGAATTGCACCAAACCATCAAAGATAGATTTACATCAGGGTGAATGGACGGAAAAAGTTATGCTGAGCAAATGGACCCAAGATGCACGCAAGTGTAGTCTTTATGTCTGAAAACGTAGACTTCAAACCATCACTTATCAGAAGAGATAGGGAAGGACACTATGAACTCGTTGTGGTGATTTGAATAAGAATGGCCTGCATAGGATCATGTATTTGGATGGCTTAGTCATCAGGAAATGACACTCTTTGAAGAGTTGTGCCCTTTTTGGAATAGGTGTGACCTTGGTGGAGAAAATGTATCACTGTAGGTAGGCTGTGAGGTTTCAAAAGCTCAAGTCAGGTACAGTGTTATTTACTTCTCTCTGCCCATGGATCAGGATATAGCTCTCAACTACCTTTCCCACACCATATCTGCCTGCACACCACTATGCACCTTGCCATGATGATAAATGGACTAAACCTCTGAATTTATAAGCAAGCACCCGATTAAATGCTTTCTCTTATAAGAGTTGCCATGGTCAGCTGGGCAGTGGTGGCACACACCTTTAATCCTAGCACTTGGGAGGGAGAGGCAGGAGGATCTCTGAGTTTGAGGTAAGCCTGGTTTATAGAGCAAGTTCTAAGATAGTCAGGACGACACAGAGAAACCTGACCTAAAAAAAAAAATGTTGCCAAGGTCATGGTTTTTCTTTACCATATGAAGACATAGCAGTGACTAAGATTGCTTTATCATAGTAAGAGACACTCATCAAAGGAAAAATCCACCACCTAGCAATAAAATGACTCCTAACAACATTCTCTGACCCTTAGATCAGAATCCCGCTCAGCTATCATAAGAGAAATTCTTTTTTTTTTTTTTTGGTTTTTCGAGACAGGGTTTCTCTGTGTAGCCTTGGCTGTCCTGGAACTCACTTTGTAGACCAGGCTGGCCTCGACTCAGAAATCCTCCTGCCTCTGCCTCCCAAGTGCTGGGATTAAAGGCGTGCGCCACCACCGCCTGGCCATAAGAGAAATTCTTGCAATGGATGGAAACTAACTCTGAGACCCACACTGGACAAAGTTCAGAGACTGGGAAATTTTGGGGATGCTCCATACTAAATGGGACCCCTAGACCCAGGGCTTAGGGAGACAGGCAGAAAGTCAGAAAGATGGTAAGAGCCAGAAAAGAAGAATGATATGGAGGAAAGCATTTTCAGACACAACAAGACTAACCCACATGTGAACTCAGAGACTGTGGCAGGACACACCGGTTCTAAACAGGCTCAAGCCAGACATGGTCCCAGGGCTGAGATGATTAAGAGAACATGAGCTCCCATCCCTAACCAAGAGGCTATCCCCAATTGACAATTGCTTACAAAAGGAAAAATAGTTTTTGCCAACCAAGTCTCACTGAGCATGTTAACCATACTCAAGGGTAGGTCCTGCGCCTGGCAATTGATGACCGATGCAAAACAAACTAAGTGGACTTTTTGTAGATTTTTTTTTGTCTGATCACTTTGGTCATATTTTTGTCTTACCAGTCTTGCTTATAGGGTATAAAACCAGAGTTTTGTGTTTTTTGGGTTTTGTGTATATGTGCATGTGGGTTTCTTGTGCTTTTTTCTTTTTGTAAAACAAAATCTGTTTTGTTTGTTTTCTTTGTTTTTAAAGAGGGAGAGAGAGAAAGGGCGTGGAGTTGGGTGGTTGGGGTTATGGGAAGGGTCTAGGAGGAGTTGGGGGAGTAAAAACTGCTATAAAAATACCTTGTATGAAAAATTATTTCCAATAATATATATGTCATTATAGTTTGAGCAATACTTTATAACTCTGGTTAGTTTTTACTGTGAACTTGACAAAACCTAGAGTTATCCAGGAAGAAGGAATCTCAACTAAAAGACTTATATCAGAACATCCTGTGGCCATGTCTCATGAATGGCTGTTTTGATTGACGGTTGATGTGAGAAGGCCAAGCCCACTGTGGGTGGCGACATCCTTAGGCAGGCAGGCCTAGGCTATACACAAAAGTTAGCAGAGCATGAATCTAAGACCAAACCAGAGAGTAAGCCAATAGGTAGCATCGCTCCATGGCGTCTGCTTCAAGCTCCTGTCTTGCGTTCTTCCCCTGACTTCTCTCAATAACAGACTTTGACAAATCTTTCCTCCATTGTTGCTTCTCCTAGTGTTTATTACAGTAACATAAGGGAACTAGGACAGATGCTTCTGTATGCTCACTGGAATCTGTATTTTATGTGCATTTACATTGACATATATAGATTGAAATCACCATAATTTCATATTTTTCTTTTAAAGAAAAAGGTCATATTGTATTTACCTATTCACTACCACTGAATTTTTTCAATTCCTTGGTAATATAAACAATCTGGTAATGAACGGTTATGTCATTCTGTTTTTTTAGTTAGCATAATGTGCATAATAATGACATTTTCATACACACATAGCATTTTGCTTTGCTATGTTCACTTCCTTCTCCTCTCCTGTTTCTCTCTGCTCTCCCCCTACCCTACTTCTGCAAGGAGAGAAAACACACAGGATTCATTTTCCTCACCCCGTCCTCTTCTTTTGTCTCCCACTTTTTCTTCGCCCCATAGTCCATTTTCTAGTCACGACATATGTAAACTTATGTTTTAGTTTAACATTTGAGAAAAAACATGATGCTTATCTATCTGTATCTGACTTATTTAATGAAACAAGACACTCTACAGTTCCACTCCCCCCGTCTGAGTGAGTGAGTGTGTGTGTGTGTGTGTGTGTGTGTGCGTGCGAGTGTGTTTGCAACCTTGGCTAATTCTTCAAATCTGCTGATGCTCGTCTAGGCTGGTCCCATATCTTGGCAACTGTGAAAACTACGACAGCAGAGGAAGATGCACAGGCATCTCCAGGGCGGCAGTAAACATTGTCAACATCTCTTTTTGGCTCCAGGGTTTCTTGTCTTAATTTTGGGTTGCTTGGATGTCTATGCACCCAGCACAGCTCAGCTTCAGTGACTTTGAGGTGGACTGTGTCCTGCCCCCTGCTACCCCAATAAGAGGGTAATTTCTAGAGGTATAGAGGTTGCTCTTGTGAGAAGTACCTGTAGTTACTGATCCTTCCTAGTTTTGGCTAAGCACTCCAGTCAAACCATCCTTCCTATTTCCCATCCAATACCACTGTCTTGTCCAGAAGGCCCTGGGAAAGCCTGCTCTCTGTTAGAATGATCTTTCTTCTGGGAACTGCCCCCTGCTGTGGAATGTTCTGCAGTTTGTATGGAACATAGACGATCTAGAAAAGATTCAACAAAAGTAGCCTCTGCGTGGTCTTTCTTCCCCTTGCTCTGTCCCTTTCTCTATTCCCCTTCCAGGTCAAATTCTTTTCTTCTCCTTCTTTCCTTCTCCTGTTTCTTGTTCTGGCTTGAAACAAAAATAGAAAAAATTTAAATGGTTATTAATTTGTTAGGACTTTCTATTGTTTTATGCAGCAATTTAGTAACTTGCAGGTTTTTGCAAAACTTCTGCTTCATATAAATTTCCAATAAAATTGACCTGGGTTTGTACTGTTATTCTTTTCCTAGCTTCTTAATAGGTTAGCACATGGATTTTCAGAAATTCTGGTTTTAAAATATTTTGATATTTACAGGTGCTTTAGGCCTTAAAATATTTGGTGTAGTATTTGAAAGCTTGTGAAATACTTTTTCCAACGTAGTTTTTGTTACCTTTTAACTTAATCACAGAAACATGTTACATTTTATCATTGTGTATGTGCAGGCTTACATGTGTCGATGTGTGTACATATGTGTGCATGTATGTGCTTGTGTGTGTATGTGCATGTGTATGTGCAGGATATCTGTGTGCATGTGTGTGTGTATTGCTTGAGATCAAACCCACAGCCTCTCCTATGCTAGGCAAGTGCTTTCACACTAAGTTGCATCCTCAGAACTAATTTTTGAAATGTTAGGTGATTTTCCTCTGGGTGTGTAGTGCCATACACACCTTGGTAGTAAAAACAGCTGTCTAATTGTACTTAAGACTGCCTCAGTAAGAGGGAAATCATGCCTGGTATTGGAAACCTAGCCAACTACCCAGAGCTAGTGAAGTCATGAATCTTGGAGGAGAGCCTGCAACCACAACTTTACTAAACCAGCATAATCCCTGACAACAATCTCTGCGCATTTGTTATTATACCCACAGATAGCTGAAGTCTTCACTGCCCTTCCCCTCTCTTTGCAAGGGAGACCGCTACAGAAAACCACAACCAATCAAAATGCAGAGCTGTGGAGTGCAGTCCCAATAGCTACAGCTTCAGCACAACACTTGTCCTTAAATCTCAGGGGTTAAAATTAGAAAGAAGAAAAATAAAAAGCTACATGGAGATATGGCAAGGATATGGATGTCTGCACAACAGGAAAAGATCCCTCACCAGAGCCTGACTGTGTTAGAACTCTGAAAAAGAATCCACTTTTTATGCAGTTTTTGGCATTGTGTTTTAATGGTTCCAGCAGACTAAGACAGCTGAGAAAGATATCCACAAACATTGAGTATGATGACTAACTCTGAAATATTAAAAGATTTGCTGTTAAAATTTGGAATGAAATTCTTATTTCCTTTATTAATATTATTTTAAATTTGTGTTAGGGCTCTTAGGTAGCATGATAGGACAAGAAAAAGACAGAAAGGAATAAGTAAAATCATTATTATGTAAAGATGACATCATATATGCATAAAATATAAAATAATCTAAGGATAAACTCTTGGAATTAATAAGTAAAAGTTCAAGGAATGCTAGCCATAAAGTCAGCATAAAGAAGTCAATAGTATGTCCACATACCAGCAAAAGCAACTGTAAAATGAATTTAAAACATTATATTTTATGTAATGAAGTAAAAAATCAAGTGATTTGGAAAGTAAATAGACTTGCTACCAAGAGATTTATCCTGCAAAATTGAAAAAAAATTAAAAGAGCTTATATCTATTTGTGTGTGTGTGATGTCCCATGTGTGCAATGCCTGCAGAGTTCAGAAGAGAGAGTTAGACCCTTTGGAGCTAGAGATAGATACAAGCAGTTGTGAGTTGTCCCAAGTGAGTACAGGAAACTAAACTGGGGTCTGTATGTACTCTTAACCACAGAGCCATTTCTCCAGACCCAATTATTTTTATAGTTAACTTAGCAAAAAAATACAATGTGATTAAAAAGTCAGTTCATAGTTGAAAGACTTAATATTTTGGGTTTTAAAAAAAATCAGTGCTAAGATGCTGCGTGTTCTCATACTGATCCACACATCAATACAATCACAACCTCAGGGACAGAGTGGGCAGGTATTGGGATTAGGGAATACTTTGGTCTCATCAAAATCAAGCTCAGTTGATCAGCTGAAATGAATCAATCGGCCTAAGTGAGCTGAGTCTGGGAAGAAAGTAGACACTAAGGAGCTGGACTTCAACGCAGAGGGAAATCCCTGAAGTATTAAAGCTAAATGACCGAGAGAAAGCGAGTGTGTGACGCCGTCTCGTCTGCTTCCTGGTCGACATCTTCAGAACTTCTTCAGACCTCTCAGACTCCAGAGACAAAGAATTATCCTCCCCAGTGTACCTGTGAGGTTCAGACAGCATTTTAAAATGTCATCAAGATTTAATATTCTCTCTCTCTCTCTCTCTCTCTCTCTCTCTCTCTCTGTCTCTGTCTCTCTCTGTCTCTGTCTCTGTCTCTCTCTCTCTCTCTCTCTGCCCATCTGTCTGTCTGTTTTCTTTTCCTTTTTTGAGACTGGGTCTCTTTGTACTCTTGGCTGTCCTGGAGTTGACCAGGCTGGCTAGGAACTCATAGAAGTCTACCCAGCTCTGCGTCCCAAGTGCTAGGATCAAAGGTGTGCACCACCAGGTCTGGCTAAGATTTGGGATTCTGAAAGTTTTTGTTTTGTTTTGTTTTGTCACATCCACTTCCAGGAAAAGATGTTAAAATTCAATGTATGCGTATGTAATACGTTCTTAAAATTTTAGAGACATGAAAATGTAAAAAGGAAAATCTCCTCAACGATGTGACTCAAAAAGGCAGAAAAACATCAGTGCTGTGTAGAGTGAAGGCAGGGTTCCCTCTGTGGTGGGAGCCTTAGCCTTTTGTATGCCAGGCAACACTCTCCCATCAGATGGGGCTATTGAATATTTTCCCCTGTGTTTAGATGCTTCCATCAGAGCAAACTCTTGGTTTTCTATTCAACATTCCTAAACAATTTTCCATCTTTATAATTTCATCAGGGATTCCACTTGCAGAAGCAACACGTTGTAGAGTTAAGAGCAGACTCTGACTTTGCAACACTTTCTGCCATCTAATTGCTGTTAATATTCTTATTGGTTATTTTGACTCTCTGTGCCTCTATTTTCTTAACTGCAAATTGAGAGAGAGAGAGAGAGAGAGAGAGAGAGAGAGAGAGAGAGAGAGAGAGAGAGAGAGGGAGAGGGAGAGGGAGAGGGAGAGGGAGAGGGAGAGGGAGAGGGAGAGGGAGAGGGAGAGGGAGAGGGAGAGGGAGAGGGACACTAATCACACCACTTTACAGGACTGTGGCAAAGATAAAACAAGTTATTACGTGTGTGTCCTGGAACAGAGCCGGGCACACAACTGTATTACATCAGCAAAAGTCACAGTTGATATTATTCAAGACTACTTACTGCATGCCTACTAGATGCCAAGATCTATGCTAAGCTTTGCCAATAGACAGAAGCAAAGCACACACTTTCCTGTCTTGTAGTAGGGGAGGCCGGCTGCCAGCAAATGCCTAAACAAGGGCTTAGGGGGAGTGATGTATGGGTATCCTATTTGTGTGTGTATGTGTGTCTGCATGTGTGTCTGTGTGTGTGTGTGTATGTGTGGTGTCTGTGTATGTATATATGTATGTATGTGTGTATGTATGTGTGTATGTGTGTATGTGTGGTGTCTGTGTATGTATATATGTATGTATGTGTGTATGTATGTGTGTATGTGTGTATGTATGTATGTATGTATGTATGCATGTGGTGCACAAGCCTATGCGTGCACATGTGGGTAGAGACAGAGGTCAACATCAGCAGTTATTCTCTAGCACTTTGCACTTTATAATTTAAAATTCTATGTATTGTTTTGTGTGAGGGATGCCAGGCAAGGGCCACAGTGCACATATGGAGGCTGGAGGACAACTTGTGGGTGTCATTCTCTCTTTCTACCCAAGGGTTCCAGTGATCACACTCAGGTTGCCAGGCTGAAGGAAAAGCACCTTCCCTTACTGAGCCATCTTGTACCAGGCCCCAGCTGACTTCTGTTTGAGATACGGTCTCTCGTTGAGGCTGAAGTTCACTAACTGGGTAGATTATCTGGCCAGTGATCAGCCCAGTTTTCTCTGCCTCAGTCCCCTCAGTACTGGGCTTACAGGCAGGCATAGCCGTGCCGAGGTTTTCAGAGGAGTGACAGGGACCCAGCCTCAGGCCCTCATGCTTGTGCACTTTACTCAACAGAAGACATGCTCTGACCTGCCAGGTCCCTCAACTGTCATCATTCACAAGCCCTCAAATCCTTCTCTTCCCTCACTGCCCATAGGAAAGTTGGACAGGGTGAATCTGTTCAGCCCCGGAAGCTTTCCTAAGTTCCTGGTTCTTCCTCCTCTACTTTCATACAGGATGCAGGCATGCTCAATGTGTTGCCATTGTGACAGATGACAGGCCACTGTCAAATACAAAGTTCACGTTCAAAATAGGCATGGTCAAATTACAAAAAAGAAGTCAAGTACAGAAGTATGCTCAAAGTACATGATATACTTGCATGAAAATGGCTTTATGCAACTTCATAAATTTAAAAGTTGCAACAACCACAAAATCATCTCAGAATGTTTTAAGTTAACAGTTTTGTGTGGTGCCATGTATGGCCAGTAGTCTGAAGGTTGGACATGCCAGTTTGGATTTATGAATAGAATCTCCATATTTATGTTTTTTAGACAATACTGTATAAAATTTTCAGGGCAGATACCAGTGTGTGTGTGTGTGTGTGTGTGTGTGTGTGTGTGTGTGTGTGAGTGTGTTATACACATTGTATATGTATGTGCTGTATGCACTGTTGTGGTGGTTTAAATGAAAATGGTTCCCATAGTTTCATAGGGAGTGGCACTATTAGGAGGTGTGGTCTTGTTAGAATAGATGCTGTCTTGTTGGAGGAACTGTGAAACTGAGTGCTGTGGATAGCCCTGGTGCTTTTGTATTTTGATGCTAATTCCGCTTCCTTGAGAGGGGCAGCCTGGGATGAGGAATGAATCAGGTACTCAGGTGACTTCCTGTGAACCTTCCCCTAATGAATAAAGATTTCTAGGAACCCGGATTGCTAGGTGAGGATTAGGCGGGACTTCTGGGTCAGAGAGGGGAAGAGGAAAGTCAGCAAAAGGTGTCTGGCTTTTGGATAGGAGACAGAAGGAGATAAAAATGTAGCTAAGAAGAGGCCCCCGGTTTACATGGCGGATCTGCCAGGATTCACCACCAGATCAGTTATATTTAGTATAGCTTACAAAATTAGGATGTTAGTTGCTGCGCCCAGAGATTGAGTTACCTGTTGATTCTGAACTAAATTTGTGCGGTGTTTTCCTTCATGCCGTAACTCAACTGGGTTCTAGAGAGAAAGGTATGGTGGCAAAGTGTGAGTTTGCAAGAAGTGCACCCCAAAAGGCCATAGGAATTTGCAAGTGTGGGGCTGGCGTGGTAGCAATCTGCTAGTGGGAACTTAGTCTATTGGAGAGATTTTGGAGTTCCAGGTCAAAGGGTCTTCCCGCTGGGGCCCTGCCAGCATAGCATGGATTGCTTTTTTAATATTTCACGCAACACTAGGGGTGAGCTTTGGGGTTTCTGAAGCTCAAGTTAGATCCAGTGTCACTTTCTGTTTCTTCTGTCTGCCAATCCAGATGTAGAACTCTCAGCTACCTCTCTGGCACCATGTCTGCCTACATGCCGCCATGTTTCCTGTCATGATGACAATGAACTAAATCTCTATAAGCCAGCCCCAATTAAATGCTTTCCCTTATGAGTTTCTGTGGTCATGGTGTCTCTTCACAGAAATAGAAGCCATAAGACAATTGCATATGTATGTGTGTGTTTGTAGATGTATGTGGTATAGTGGTTTATGTATATACCTATGCGTATAATATAGGTATGTGGGGGGGGGAGTGTGTATATGTATATAGATGTGTGTTGCCTTAATTTCGGTTTCTATTGCTGTGATGAAACACTACAACCAAAAGGAAAGTTGGGAGGAAAGGATTTATTTGGTTTATACTTCCATACTGTAGTCTATCACTGAAGGAAGTCATGACAGAAACTCAAACAGTTCAGGAACCTGGAGGCAGGAGCTGATGTAGAAGCCATAGAGGGGTGCTGCTTACTAGCTTGTTCTTCATGGTTTGCTCAGCCTGCTTTCTTATAGAAACCTGGACCACCAGCCCAGAGATGGTACCATCCACCATGAGCTGGGCCCTCACCATCAATCACTAAGTAAGAAAATGCCCTACAGGCTTGTGGACAGCCTAATGCTATGTAGGTATTTTCATAATTGAGGTTCTCTCCAATTAAATGACTTTAGCTTGTGTCAAGTTGACAAAAAAAAATCTATCAGTACCTGCGTATATGTGGTGTAATGGTGTTTGTATGTGTGGTATATGGACATGTTTATGCGTATATATATGTATGTGTTTGTGTCTGGCATGCATTCATGTATATGGTATATGCATGTGTTAATATGTGTGTGTGTTGTGTGTGTGTGTACGCGTGTACAGTGCATATATGGTATATCATATGTTAATATGTGTGTATGTTCCCAGGACTGTCAAAAGTAGACATCAGGCTATCCCTCAGTTACTCTCTGTCCTATTTTTGAGGCAGAATCTCTCCACCAAGCCCATCTGTTAGGTTGGCTGTGAGCTCTGGGCATCTCCTTTCCCATTTCCCCAGTGCTGGGTTACAGATGGCCACCAGTGCACCAGGGATCCAAACTCAGTCCCTTAAGCCTACAAAGCAAGCCCTTTACTCGCTGAGTCATCTCCCCATCCAGAAACCAGTCCTTGTATTACATTCATATTTCTCACACTAAGTTTTTATTCTCAAAGTCTTTCTTAATAAATATTTGTCATCAAGATGAAATCAGAACTCCACACACCATGATCTTGATTTTGGCAAAGCCAAGCACATCCTTGCCCTGCTAATGGATGATGACACAGACTTTAAAGCGTCCCCTCTTCTGCTTTGCTCACACAGAGAGCTGGGCCATCTGAAGCTTTGCCTCATCACCAGTCTTTGTGGTATTTGGATTCGCTGCAGAAAGTCGTGTCTGAAGCAAATGCTCTAATTTTAGGCGGTGATGCCTCTGCCATCAAACCCGCTTTTATGTAGGCTTCCTATCAGTGTGCTGGGTAGAAACAACACATTCTGAAGGAGGAAGGAATTGACATGCTTTTCTAACAGAAAGAGTCCCCTGAAAACAAATACTCATCTGTGATGCATGGTGTTTATTTTCAAACAAAAAAATTATGGAACATTTTGCTGTGACTCAATAATGATTCTTTCTGCTTGCATGCTCTTCTCTTGTCCCCTCTATATTTGAATTGTTGCACAGAAAATTACATTGAATTTCCCCAACAATTTAATCAAGCAAAGTAGAGCATTGATACTATAGAGGGGCCACACATGCAAACCAGCATGTTTAAAACCTTTTCATCAGTTAGATAAGAATGATTGGTGTTTCCCTTCTCCCTCACCCAGTAAATCTGGTGCATGGTGAATTCTTCTTTTTCCTTATCCAGTTATTTATAGTGATTAACACTCATAGCTTTTTTTTTCTTTGTGGACATAAAAAAATTATCTCTGGCTATTTGAGTTATGTCATAACATCTTAGTTCTTCTACGTGGCTCCTGTTTATGTAGCCTTCCAAATACCATGACACCACTGGACTCAGGTAGTGTTGATGTATATGCTCGGAGATAGATAGAAGTTAGTCTTTTAATCTTTCCATAGAAACTCACACGACAACAAAACCTCACAGGGTAAGTTTAAGAGCAAAGATAACCATCTGTTGTGTGTGTGTGTGTGTGTGTGTGTGTGTGTGTGTGTGTGTGTATGCTAGAAAAAAAATCAGTCTGAGTGGTAAAATGTCAGCAAAGAAATAACATTTGTGGCACAAGTGTGTAAATTCCCAACCCTTTGCCATGATAAATTTTATCTAACTCTCGCCTCAACTCAGCATAGAGTGTGACTGAGAAGCAGTAGGGAAATTGATTTCAGGCTCAGAATGACACACTCGCAACCACCCAACTTCTGATAGTCACGTTCAGGGGCAAAGGGCCACTGGAGTGAGTATCAGTGACTGTGACTGTTGGCCCTGAGGTTCTATCGGAGTCAGCCACTTCTCAACTAGGTCACTGGAGACATGAGCTCTTTTGCGTTTCACTTCCATGTCTGCAGTGTTCTGTACCACTTGCCTTCGAATGTGTCCTCCCGAGGCTATGAGGTGATTGATTGATGGTGGTGCTGGTCACTGGGCCAGCCTGCCTTGATTGGTTTGGGACGGTGTTTCAAGCTGCTGGGAAGATTGCACATTTATTTGAAATATTCTCTAATTTGAAGTTTTGGTTCCAAGTCTACTGACCATTTATAAGTCTTTTTGTTGTTGTTTTTGTTTTGGCTTTTTGTCCATTTGTTTGTTTTGAAAAGTCATGTGTTTTTATTTTATGCATTTGCCTGCTGGCCACCGAGTCAGAAGAGGATATCAGATCTTGGAGTTATGGGGGATTGTGAGTGTACTTACTGGTCTGTAGTTTCCAAGGTTAGCTTTGTGTTCTTCACATTGCTCACATCAGTACAGCCAGGTGTAGCCAAGATGCTCACAGACCCACCATCCTTGCATTTCCCATCAGGCCTGCGCTTGGGGAGACTGTTCACCCATTGCCCCATTATCGGACATGAACCTTGGGCCTGCGCTTGGCTCTCTTGTTCACAGCTACATCCTCAGTGCTATAGAAGCATTTGGCCCATAAATGTTCACGTGCATTTGTTGACTTAAATGAACTGAAGCACACGCACACACAGCACCTCATTCTCAACACTAGAGGAAACAAGCTACTGGTTCCTGCTTTGTATAAGTTCAACTCACAACCAACAGGGCAATGGAAGATTTGTTTAGATTTCTCTCATTCAAGTATTTAAGAACTTGTTCTAGGTGGCCCCTTGTTATATTACCAAGGAAAGAGGAAAGGGGAGATGAGCTGAACAGAGCTGCAAACTTTGGCTCCTGAAGATGCTACTGGGTAGCCTTGAGAAACCAGAGGTTGGTTTTAAATGTGGTGAGCTTCCTTCAGCTTAAAAACAACTGAAAAGTCAATGTTCCATCCGTTCAGTCTGTTTTACACATCTCTGTGCATCTGTTTGTTAGCAGGGGCTGGTAAGGGGTCATAACTGCATGTTCAGAGTCTGACACAGCCCAACTTCTATAGGTGTTCCAGTGTTCGAAGGAGGATGGAACTTACATAAATAGAATTTACTAAGTGCCAACATATTTGTAAATGTAATTCTAATACCACTTTCCTATTCTTTTATGTGCTCTCGGGATCCTAGATTAATATTTTTTAATACATAACTACTTAGAGGCAGCGTTTGGTCATTTTGTAACAACAGAAACAGATGGGAGTTCGTTGCAGCGTGAAAAACATGAACAGCATTCTTTGGAGTGACCAGAGCTTTCTGTTGCTGTCAAGTGTACAGTGAAGAGGACAAACGGCCTCTTTCCAGTTCTTCCCCTGTTTGGTGCCAACTGGGCCCTGGTCTTATTGGTCTCCAATAATCAGCGCGATTACGGCGAACCCTGGGAGACATGACAGAGAGTCCTCATCTTGCATTAATTGCTCCTATTGAAGCTCTGCCACATCTCTCCAAGCTAGATGTTGCTTAGTGTCCCTTTGATATGATAATGACATGCTTCTTAGCAGATGAATATGCAAATGAAAAGCAGTAATTTGGTGGCATGCACCTGCTGACACGGCACGGCCATGCTTCCGCGCTCTGCTCCAGCGCTGCAACCCCACAAAAGCAGTGCAGAGGTAAAATTAAATTCTAACATCGTGTGGATTGAACAGATGCTCCCTTTTTTTCTTTGTACATCTACTTTTACAGATTTTGCCATTGGAATCTCGGCTCTTCTTATTGCAATTAATGGACATTGATGCATCCCACACAGAAACGCACTCAGTGCTGTTGAAGGGGGCTGATTTCAAAGAGGTGGCTTGCATGTGTGCACCCTGGAAGATGAACATTTCTTCTTCATGGCGTAGAGGCTGATGAGTTACTTTTGTGCCACAAAGACTTCCATTCATACGTGGGATGCATCTCAGGCCTGCAAAGCTGAAAAACACGATTCTGTAGCAGAGAGGTGCTTGAGACGTAGGATACCTCAAACTTCCTTGAAACGGCTTTCCACAGTGACTTGAACAGGGTGGCAGATTGCCACATCCATGAAGAAATGCCTCTGCCTTATGTGGCTGTTAGAAATGGTGAGGAAGCAGAGTTGGGGTCACTTAGGTGGCACTGGTAATTAACTCAAGAGCCCAAAAGTCTATGCAACGTGTCACGTGTACCCTTAAGCTCTGGTGGCATCATGCATGTGGCCATGAAAATAACAGTAGCTGACTTGGTTAGGACTGAACTGTTCAGTGGGACACGTTTTAATGGTGTGTTACACTATTTAATGATTGCACATTCTTATATGAAGTGGATAGATTCCTGTTTCAATATTTCTCCATTGCTGGATAGCCAGGTTCCTTCTATTTCTACAGTTATATGCACAGTATTGTAATGAACATCTTATGTAGCATTCACCTTCCTTTTGATTTTATCTAGAGTAATCATCTAGAGGTGTGATTTCTAGATCAGGTGATAAGGATAGCAAGAAGAAGAAGGAGGAGGAGGAGGAAGAGGAAGAAGAGGAAGAAGAGAAAGAAGGGAATAATAATTTCAGAGCTGATTACATAGCTAAGTGGTACAGTGTTTGCTTTGGAATGACACATTCTTCCCCTGCATAGGCATGTTGTAAGTCTGCATTGTGCTGATTCAAACATACTTCTGGGTCAGTGATATGAGTTAGAAAGAATAAGTTCTTGCCAGTAGGTCAGATGAATCAGCTCAATTCCTGGGACATCCACAAGTTGTCCTCTGACCTGCACAAGCTGCAGCATTCATGTGTCCCTGTGCACATGCTCATACAAACAAGTAGCAATCGGAAAACTTTTTGAACATGCATTCTAGGAATCCTCTAGGAATCACTCAGCAGCTGATCAGAGCTTTGGTGGATCACTTCATTTTATAATCTCTGGCCATGTAAAAGTCTCTATGATTCTAGTTAGTGAAAAGTTTGTAGGACTTATGAATTTGAGTCACTATATATAACTTCGTATATGTATGTTACTATACATACTATACTATACTATAAAAGTTACTATATGTAACTTTGGTTTTCTTCTTATTCCTTTACTTATTTATCTGTTTGTTTCTTTTGAAGCAGGACCTTGCTTTGTAACTGAGACTGGTGTCAACTGTACAATCTTGATTCCTCAGGCTCCACAGTACTGGGACAACAATGGTGACCACCATGTCTAGCTTATATATTTATATATTTTTCCACATAATATAAAAATTGAGTGTATGGATGTCACAGAAGTTTTATGCAAAGACAGCATCACCACAGTGTAGTGACAGCCAAAACGGCAGAAGGCAAGGGCTGCAGAGACAGATCTTAACCTTTCAATCTCATGCCGTAGCAAGTTTGTATGAAACACCTGACAAAGAGAGTCAAGGTCATTTCTAATTGTATAAAAAGTTCTATTACTGTAAAAATTTCTAAAAGTAATGCTACGGTTATACTTAACTTTTTGCCTCAAGGAATCATACTGGCATGTTTTCTATGGGGAGAGTCCTTGAAAATCACAGCGAGAGAGCATGCAGCGGGAGGGAGGTCAACACCGAGGCACTTTTCAAACATTTCGTTGTCGTTTATATTGTCCAGGGCATGGCTAGGTTTTTGGATTGGTTAGGATCTTTCAGGACTTCAAGGTTTTCATTATAGAACCACCACATTAGCTACCCAAATGAAACTTTCTCAACAGACTGAAGACCGTTAGCAGTGATTTAGGAGAAAGAAAGGCAGGGAATACTCCCTCTATGAGCCTCTCTCTTCAATGCCAAGTTCTGCCATGTGAGAGAGAAACCAGCTTCAGATGAACACATGAGGTGACTGAAGATGAGACACCGTTTTGCTTTTGTTTTGTTAGGTTTTGGTTTTGACGAGTTCTGATCACGTAGTCCAGAGTGCTTCAATCCTAGCATCCCCCAGTCTTAGTCTCCCATGTGCTGGGTCCAAGCATATCTCACCTTAGGTCTCTGTTAGCTCCCTCATCTTCTCTGTCCATCACCAGCAACACTGATATTTATTGTCATGATGAAGGGAATAATAACCACAGCTGTCATTACTAGGTACTTACTTGAGCTATTCTTTTTAAAATTTTGATTACTTCGTTGAGACAGAGTCTCACATAGCCCGGGCTAGTCTCTAACTCTTTACGTGGCCAAGGAGGACCTTGAACTCCTAGTCATTTTGCATCTCCTTCCCAAGTGCTGAGATTACAGGTAAGCTCCACCATGCCCAGTTTATGTGGTACTGGGATGGAGCCCATGTCCTCCATATCACCATATTTGATTGATTTTAATCAGCCTGCCTCTTTCTCCTTGATTCTCTTTCTAACTTAGTGGGCATCTGCTCTGAAGGCTACCTTTGACTGTCCATGGACAGTCCAGACAGCATGGTGACTAGAGTCATCTAATGAAACCAAGACCATGTCACCTCCCTGACCTTTCCAGTGACTATTTCCCTCAGAACGAAACATCACTCTTGGCCATGATGAAAGGTCTTACACAGCCAAGCCCCCATCCTCTTTCCCCTCTGAGCCCCCTACTCAGCTGCCTCTTGCTCTACCCAGCTCCATTTCACACTAGACCTTGACTGGGTCTTCGCGCCATCTTCTCTCTCTGCTGTATTTTTCTTCTATATGTCAACATGACTTTCTCCCTCCCCATCTCCAAGTATATGTTCCCATGAGCCCTTCTGGGGAACATCTCCTGAGTGTTTGGTGCTGTCCGTCTGTCTGTCTGTCTGTCTCCACTCTGTGCTGTCACTTTCATATTGCCCATTTGCACATGCTTTCTACATAGATGGTTTTGTCTGCTCGGTGGCCGGTGAGCTCCCAGCACAAAGAGAGCACCACATGATATTGATGCTATGAAGTCAGGCAGAAGTACAAGAGGCTGAGAACCACATTCTTATCAGAAAGAGCTTGGCCCTGTCATGACAGAAAGTAACTTTGGTGGGATTGTTATATTTTCCTTGAGAATGAAGGACTTTAAAAAAAGCTTTCAGCAAAATTTTCCTGGATACTCCTTGTCGATCCTGGTTTCTGGCCAATCCCTATCTGCAGGAGGCAGGGCTGAGGTCCAGAGCTGCCTGGAACTCATGCATTGGGCTACTGGAGGCCTGTGGGCCACTCATGCAAGGGCACCCTGAGAAAACCACAGGTCTGGAGTGGGAGCCAGGGCGCAGCCTGCAGGGCCCACTGTAGACAGCACAGATGGAGGCACAGGTTGGGAGGGCCAGAGAATTCCCTTCCTCACATCTCCATCCCCTCTGGACCTGAGCAGGATATAAACCATAAAAAGATCTCATGACTATTGTTTTCATTTGTGTACCTACTGAGAAGCCCAAATCACACTCCAATGGACAGTTCCAAACTGACAGTCACAAGAACAGCCCTGCTTAAAGTCAGTGGTCACAGAAGAAAACCCAGAGAATGAATGGAGGTAAAGGAGGAAGGGTTAGGGGTGGGAGGGACATGATAGGGGGTGCAGTGTTATACTAATCAGAATTCCTTGTATATGTGAATGAAATTGCCAACAAAGATGAGTTAACTTATTGTTAAAAATCCCATGTCTGGAACCAGTTTTATCCTTCGAGGCTTGCTTCTTTTTCATTTTTGTTTTATATATTTTTATTTTTACATTTTCTTTTTTTCTTTCAACCTAAAATAGATTTTTTTTCATACACTATTTTCTGGTCTCGGTTTCCCCTTCCACAGCTCGTTCCAGATCCTATCGACCTTCCTTCCTATCTACCCAAATCTACTTCTTTAAACACATTTTCATTTCTTAAGTAACCATTACTTGGTTCTTATTTATTTGTTCGTTTTTGCTTATTTTTATCAGGTAGTTTGTACTTGTCAGTTATGTGGTGTACATAACATTTGTCTAATGCATCTTATAAATATTCCCTCCTCATCCGCGAGGCTTGTCATGTCAGCTCTGTGCTTGCATTTTTAGTAGTCATCAAACATAAGGTTTAATGTTATGTTTTAAAATAATCAGTCATGTGGATTGTACACTCTGTTCCATTTATTTATTTTGTATCTTTTATGTATTCTTTGTCAGTTTCACACATGGATACAATATACCTCGGTCATATTTATCATCAACTTCCTCCAGACATTCCCAATATGCACCGTTCCCCACTTCATGCACTTCCCATTTTAATTTTGTAAGCACTGATTCCAGCGAGTGTTGCCTTCTGGAATGCTGACTAACTACGTTGACTTGACCTTGTACAGGTCTTGTTCAGGTAATCACATCTACGTCGAGTCTGTGAGTGCAATGGCCATGTCTGTTCTACTTTTTTGCTTAGTTTTCTCTACTTGCTTGCTTGTCTGCCCTCTAGAACTGGGCTCATTGATTTCTTAATAGGTTCTGATGTTTTAGAATGTTCTAGACAATATTCTATTCCTTTCCTTTTTATAGGCAATCTTTACTCTTAGATTAATTCAAGAATTGGCTTCTATGTTTTTATTTAGCATTAAATTGCCAAGTTTGACAGCTTGAGTTTCACCCCCAGAGTCACGTAGAAAGAGAAAATCAACTCCTGCAAGTTGTCACCTGACTTCCGTACAAGCATGTCTCTCCCTCTCTCTGTCTCTCTCTCTTATGCACGCATGTACACACACACACACACACACACACACATGCTAAAATGTAATTTGAGAACATTCATGACCATGTATATCCTTATTCATGAGTTTTATTGGTTTCTTTTTTTCTCCCATTTTTGATATTCATAATCTTGCTTCTCATACCTTGTTTGCTGTTTTCTCAAATACTTCCTTGACTATTTCTTTTAAAATGCTTTTATTCTGTCCTCAAACCAGAACCATCCTTTTTTGGTTTTATATTCACATATCTTTCTACTGAAAAGATAGCCTCCAAGTGAAGAATAAAGGCCACAAGGAGGCAGCTGTGTGGCTATCTGGGGGTAGGACAGTCTGACCGAAGGCCCCAATGCACTAGCGTTCTGGAATAGATGCAAGGGAGCTACTTCATTTAATGTTAGTCATCTTATCAGCCTACAATCATGACAACTGAACCTTCTGCCATACCCAGCACCTACCATGGCATATGGTGTGTGCACCAAGGGAATAAACACTCCCAGATTTAAAATTAAACTTTATGCAATGTTACCTCAGTTCTCTCACTCACTTTAGCATCAGTCTTGTGGAATGGCATGCAGTGCAGAGCACTGAGCAAAGTGTCTGTGATTCTCACTTGTTTGTAGTTCACGTTGTTTCCTTGCTTTGCTGTCCTGGGTTTGAGTCCCAGGTCTTGCACATGCATGACAAACTTTCTACTACAAGCTACAACCTTAGTCCTGCTGGGTATTCTTAAGTAAGCCACTTACTCCTGAACCATAAAACTGACACAATATTTATTTCCTTGTCCCTTAGTCCACAGATACACTATTAAGACAAAAGCCATAAAACAATCTCACAACAACGTATATGCTATCATTGTCAACCATCCAGAATAGCTGTATCTGCTGATTAATATCAACGTGAAAGAAATATATTCACAATGCATGAAACATTGTCTAAATAAAACCACAGAATGTGTTACTGATAAATGTGGTTATAATTGCTGTCAGAACTGAGTTGGGCCACTTTATTCACAGTGGGTACTCTGAGAAGATTTTGTAAAGATGTTATAGAGTAGTCTCAAGGTTAAAATGTGATTTGCCCTCTTTTCTAGATTTGTAATTTCCACTCTATCTATCTATCTATCTATCTATCTATCTATCTATCTATCTATCTATCTATCTATCTATCTATCTATTATCTATCCATCCATCCATCCATGAGACAAGATTTTGTTTTTTAGCCCAGGTTGGCTCTGAACCTATGACAGTACCCTACCTCATCTTCTCAAATGCTGACACTACAGGTGTGCTCTGCCACTCCCAGTTTAGCTGAGATTACAGGTGTGTGCCACCATCCAGCTGAGATTACATGTATGTGCCACCACACCAAGTTTAAATGACCTTTTAAATGATCAAGTGCAGATTCCCTTCCATTGACTCAATTTATATGCCTTTCCTATTCAAAGTACACCAACTTTATTTTTTAATTGAACACTCGGAAGAATAAATAACATCCCTGAAATTCTACTGCCAGCACACATACATGTACATACACACATACAAGACAAATACACCCCACACATACATCTCTTATACACATACACACCTATATACATACATATATACATACATACACCGTACCCACATACATATATACCACATGCACACACCCATATACATATACACCATGTCCATACACCCACAAACATGCACAGACACATACATCACAACCCCGTACCCAACACATGTACATACACACACACACACACACACACACACACAAACACAAACACAAACACACACACACACACAACTCCCTTTTGACACTTCTTACTAGAGGTGATATTTGTTGCCTATAATTGGTATTTTCTTCCTTTTAGTCCAGTGATGAGAATTCTGTGAGTAAAGGAAGAACCAATAATGCAGCTTTCATAATCATTTGTCAGACCACTTTCTAGGGTACAATGCTCCATACACAAATACTCTTCCAGGTCCTGCTCATATATCTGTAGGACCTACACAGATCCTATTCTTCCCTGTTCTTCCTACAGCCCATTTCTAAGCCAGTCTTCTGTTTAAATGGTACAAAGTCCAGTTTGCAGGTACCTCAAATAGTTTATGAGTTTGAGAACTACAAAATTCTTCTCAGGAAGAAATTTTACTAAATACATGGTCCTGGGAGAAAAGCAGTTATTGCCTCATTGACTTAACATCTGGCCACCAAAGTCATTGCCAGACATTCTCTGTGCCAGCACGTGCCATGTGTTGACAGTGTTTTCTTAGGAACCAAATGGATCATGTATTCAGTTTTCATCATTAAGATTCAGTGAAAAACCTCATAAAGCCAGTACTGACTAATTGTCAGTTCATGAACTCAAAAGGCCACTGCTAGGCAGCCTAATATTAAATGTCGCTCCAACCCTGGAAGTCAGAGGATGTCCACATGCTGGATATCGTTATGGAGACTCATCTGCTTCTGCGTATCTTGTTTCTGATTCAGACCACTAGCTATGACCCCTGGAAGCCTGAGTCCTTAAAGTCACATGCTTGAAGAAGGGACCCTGAAGACAGGGCTTGTTTAAGAGAAGCCTGCTTGCTGTCTGTTTTCATTTATGCATCTTTGACAGAGCCAAAGACACAAGAAATATTTCCCTCTTTGATCTCCCTGGATGGCAGTGAGAAAGCAGAGAGAGGGTAGCTTGCTCTCGACCTCAGGGAGAGGCTGGGTTTGTGTGCCCAGAGCATCTACTTTCTGCGCCCTTTGGAGCCGGTCAGGGCTATTGGGGCGGTGAAGCCTGTGCTTGGGGTTCCTTTAGAACAGAGTTAGAAACCAACTGTGGTGGCACACGCCTTTAATCCCAGCACTTGGGAAGCAGAGGCAGGCGCATCTCTGTGATATCAAGGCCAGTCTATTCCACTATTCCACATGTAGAGAGTTCCAGGACAGCTAGGGCTGAGTAGTGAGATCCTGTTTCAGAAAAGAAAAACAACAACAATCACCACCACCATCACCCTTTTTCTTTTTGTCAGAATGCAAATCCTCCTATAAGTTATTTTTCAAAGGCAAACCCTGAAGGTCGATAGCATACCGACAGGCATGTGTGGCCTAATCTTCACTGGGCTCAGTGACTCCAAGGCCAGCTGAGGTGAGTCAAGGATTAGCCATTCCCCATGATACACCACTCTCTTCTTCCTCATGAGCTGGTACCAGCCACCAGATTGCATAAGGAACCTTGCACAAGGCATTAAGGTTTACCGCAGCTATTGTATAGTCTCTTTATATCAACGTGAATCTCTTGAATTGTGAGTTAAATATGGCCTTCACTTAAAACTGCTCACATCTTCTGGAGAGAGACTGTCAATGTGGGAAGCAATTTCTCTCTTGGCTATTGATATTAATCATCTCAGGAAAATCTCTTGATCGATCACATGCTAAATTCAAAATTTCAAAGAAACAAGACAAAATGGAATGATAACCGTCCATTTCATGCAAACGTAAAATCATAAACCCCAGTGGGTTGGAAAGTAACCCGCAGCAGCGGGTGATTGGCTCAAGCCAAGGTTTTAAACCAGAGAATAAAGTCTATGACAGCAATGCCATCTTTTGATAAGATAGTGACCCTCATCTGAAGGAGGTTCATTGCTTTCCTAATTCTAACTGACTTAGAAAGAGAGTCATGAGCCCAGAAGCCATGGGCCACTGCTGTTGGGAAAGGCGGGTCTCTCAGCTGACAAGAGCTTGTTTGTCCAACATATTGCTTCTGTTTTCCCTCACGTGCATCTCTCTTGTCTACCAGCCAGGACTTTGCCTGGCGTGTTGCAGCCCTGACAGTTCTCTGAGTTTGAGTCATTTTTCTTTCACTTCCTTTAAAGGGGTATGGCGACCTGGTGGGCAGCCTGCTTCTGGGCTGATCTGGCCCCTGACCCCATGGAGCCGATGATTCCCACTCCCCAGTGTGTGGCTTCCCCATACCCCAGTCCCATCAGGCTGCACTTGTACCTGGGGCGTGACCTTCAGCTGAGAATCCCGGCAGCTTGCAACTTGCCTTTGGCAGAGGAACTGCGAGCCTGCCAGCTGCCAGATGTCTTCATTTTTAAAACACCTTCAAACGGCTTTCTGGCACTGTTCCATGAGCAAAATGCACTAAGCTGTAGCTGTTGTTCCCATGCTGTGAGCCAAGGAGAAGGGGTGAGGGGCAGGTGTGGGCTTGAAGGAGAGGGCTAAATGGCTGAGAGCATCGAGTGTGACTACGCCGTGCAGGAAATATCTAGGTGACAATTGGTCTGCGGCCTAGGATGTGCTCAGTTCGCATAGCAGTAGTCACCAGAAATAATGCAATAATTTGAACGATCATAGTTTTAGATTTTTAATGGATAAATAATTGCATATATTTAGCCAAACCAATGTGAAATTTTGATGTCTATACCCATTGTAGAGAGGATATGTAATGCTAAGTAACACATCTATCATATCAGCAACTATTTGTGTGTGTGTGTGTGTATTTGTGTGTGTGTGTGTGTGTGTATTTGTGTGTGTGTATGTGTGTGTATGTATGTGTGTGTGTGTGTGTGTGTGTGGTGATGACAGTGTTAGGAATCTGTTCTTTGAGTAATTATGAAAACACATGACTATTGATGTAAGGAAACGGGTGCTCTAACTCTTGCAGTTCACTCAACTCTCTACAACCCTGTCAGTATCTTCCTCTCCTCTCCCTCTGTCCACACCTTCCCATTCCTTATAAAAGAGATATCATATGGAGAAATTCAGCTTCATGAATTCAAATGTACTAATGATACATCTTCCTAAATATGTTAACTCCTGGCTCCTAAGGTAATGAATAGTTTTTAAGTTAGATAGATCTAGTAAAGAAAAAAAAATCAAGAAACTTCTTTTTCCTTTCCCTTTCTTTCCTTTTTCTTTTTCTTCAGAAAAGAGAAATTCTCTTGGCTATCAAAACTCAGGTTTTGAAGGGAGGGTGTAAAGGAAGGGTCACCAGATGCCGGGAATATTTCATTCAATTTCTTTCCTGTTCCAACTCTTCCTCAAAAGGTTACCGAATAATGAATATGCGGTTCAAAGACAAACCCAGAGAATGAGATGCTCTGCATACACTTAAGAGTATTTGTGTTCTGAAAAAAATCCACAGTGGCCAAATGGGAGTAACTGAAGAAGAGGAAGTGGCGTCAGCGGACAGAAGCGAGTTGTTACTGGGGAGGAAATAGTGATTTTAAATTTGTACCTGGTGATGCTGAATATCAGACATAGATGGTGGGGCCCCGGGGAAAACTAAAATATGGCAGTCCATGTTCAAGACACCTAACTCAGGGAGAATTCTTTCAGTGAGTTTCGTAAGGGAAAGGGGTCTGTCCCAGAGGACATACATGACGGAGTTAAACAGAAAGGCAGCAGAGTCAGGAGAGAGAAAGCACGGGCCAGTGACATGTTCTCATGTTATCAAGTTCTGACCAAATAGCGTTATCCACAGACCTGGCTGTAGGTGCAGCAAGGCTCCATTTCAGAACACAGAAACAAGAGTGGCACCTGTAAGAGTGATAGGGAAACTATGTTGGAGACATAGCTATAGAGTCCAGAAGGAAAATAAAACCTACCTTATTTATGTCTCCCAAGAAATTCAAGATCTTACAACTGGGCATGGAAGCTCTCAGTCCATGAGAAGGGACAGGCTTTTGATGTGAGACACTGGTCTTGGGTGCCTGCCATAGACCATTCACTTCCTTTCCTACATCTGCCTCTATAGCTCACTGGTGTCTCTCTCTGTCCCAAGTTCTCTGCTGATGCCTCTCCCTCTCCTAGTTCTGTGGGTTGTGTCCACATAGCTATGCTCTCTCTCAGACCCCCTTGTCCTCCATCAGCATTTCCAATGCCTGTCCATTATCTAAGTTTGTGCTCCAATGTAAGCATCGTCTTCATGATCTCTTAATCTATTCTACACCATTGAGAACAATTTCTTCACTGCCCAATTCAGGCCCTGGGATCTCCTGCTCTCTCTCTCTTTCTTCTCTCTGCAATGAATCACAGATCCTTTTATTCGTTATGTCTGACTTCTGAGTAGATTCTGGTTTTGTTCTATTTGTTCTGTTTTATCAACTAAGAGGAGAAGAAATGGCCACTGTAATGGACAATATAAAATGTGACTTCTCAGTGACCAAAACTGAAGTTTCAAAAAAGCAAAAACTTTAAACAACACCAGGAGGTGACCTGGATGGGAAAGAAAGATAATATTCTGGGTCTTATAGTGTTCTCGTTCATAATGCATAATTAATATTCATAGGACTGTGTATGAACACATATGGCTGAGTCTCAGAAAACATACTCCTGGGAGTCTGGCCTAAGCCCCATGAACCTGGTCAAACTGATAATTTAGAATAGGCCTGGCATCAGCAGGGACAAAGCAAAACTCCTAGAAATTAAAGTGAAGTTGATTATCCTCTCTTGAGGCCCCATTGGTCTTCTACAATGAAGATTCTCAATACAATCGTAGTGGAACAACTGTCATCAGGACACCTGAGCATGTTCCTGTGGAGCTGGGGAGGAGAGATCTGAAGTTACTTGTGGTATTTTAGCTGTGGAGGGAGTGTGTGGTGTGGTGGGAGTTTGTCTTTATGAATGGTTAGCGACTCATTTCCACGTAAGCAGCACCATTGCTTCAGAATGCAAACAACTGGCTTGGACATTATTGGCTGAGGTTTGATGTGCACTGTGAGCTTGGGGTATTGGCCATGCAATGCTTGGCTTATAGACCTCATCAGACAGTAAACAGGGAATGAGTGTTTTCACCTTGACTGTTTGAGCTGGTGTCCCTGCTTGGGTCTGTTTCCTCATCTACAGAACAGAGATGATGACCAAACATCCCTGTTCTAACATTGCCAGCAGCTTACAGAAGGTAAAATAATGCTTAATAAGAGACTCATGTGGTAGTAATGTCAGCTACTTGTTCATACACTGAACACTTGATACTATTAGTCTGACTTGTTTCCTATTACATTACTTAAAAAGCATTAGGAAATAGCATCTCTCTGAACTCTGTTCTGTCTGTAAAAGGGAGAACTACTAGCTAAGTACTGTGTAGCAAAGAGATGTAAGCCATTGGGACTTAGAACTCTTTAGCCTTTGCAATAGGAAGTATGAAGTGGGGATGTTCACACTGCCCAGCCTGGTGCAGGTAAAGAGCTGCAGTATCTCTAGGCTCGAGTGGAATATATCTGAGCCTGGGGCTAACTGTTGAGAACCCTACTGAGTAATTTAGGACGTGGACACAGTTATTGTGTGAACACAGATTGTAGCAGAGAAGGCAGACCCAGAAAGGAAAGAGAAACACTTGAAATAAAAAAGCCCTGTTTCATTAGGAGTCAGATTTTAAAAGAAGTACATGATTAAGCTTTCCCATGCGCACAGACTTATTTGTTTGTTTGTTTGTTTATGTGCTCCTCCTTTCAATACAACTATAGTTGAACAACTGCCATCCCTTCCTCTTTTCTTCTCCATCTTCTTATTCCCCACTCCCCTCTCTCTCTTGAGACAGAGACCTTGATCCTCCTGTCTCTACCCATTTGCCAGATGCTGGGGTGATAAGCATGTGGTACCATGCCTAGTTTATGCCTTAGGGTTCTGTGCATGCTAGGCAAACATGCTAGGCAAATACTCTACCAACTGGGCCAAATTCATAGCCTACAGAAGGAGTCAGAGCGGACAGAGGACACCAGGAAAGCAAGACTCTGAATCAAACGAGCAGGGCACATATGAACTCAGAGGCTGAAGCAGCAAGACCAGGGCCTTCACGGCTCTGCGCCAGGCGCTCTGTGTGTGTGTGTTACAGCTTTCAGTGTTTTTAATGGGACCCTTCAGTTTGTAAATTCTAATTCTTGTGCCTGATCTTGGGGCTCCTTTCTTTCTGCTGGGTTTCCTTGTCCAGCCTCGATGTGATCATTTTTTTTTGTTGTTGTTGTTTTATCTTATCATATTTTATGTTTCATGTTTGGTTATTATCTCTCAGAGTCCTGTTTTTTTTTTTTCTAGTGAGAAATAGACAGGGAGTGGATCCTGAGAGGGGAGGTGGGGAAGATTCGGGGGGAGCAGAGGAAGCAGAGACTGTAATCAGGATACATTGTGTGGGAAAATAATCTCTTTTCAATAAAAGGGGAGGGGGAAGAAATAAGTCATGCACTAAGTTAGCCAGTCACTGAACTGCTAACTAGGGAGCATGCATGGGACTGACCTAGGCCCTCTGCACATATGGAACAGTTGTGTAGCTTGGTCTTCATGTGAGATTCCTAACAACTGGAGTGGGGGCTGCCTCTGCCTTTGGGATCCTTTTCCCTAACTGGGCTGCCTTGTCTAGCCCCAGTAGGAGAAGATAGGTCTAGTCTTACTGCAACTTGATATGCCAAGGCTGGTTGATATCCATGGGAGGCCTCCCCTTTGCTGAAGAGAAAGAGAGGAGGAGCAGGTGGGCAGGAGAAGGGTAGATGGGGGTGGGGATTGGGATGAGAGGAGGGAGGGAAAACTGCAGTCTGGATGTAAAGTAAATAAATTAATTAAATAACTAAACAAACAGTGTGCCAGTCACAGTGTGTACAAGATTCTATGTCTCAATTTTGCAGAAGTATAGGCCTGTTGGCTTGTTAAGTCACGTGGCCGTGAGACCCGCCTTCTGGTTTACTGTCACTTGTCAGTCATTCTTCTCATCAGGCCTAGAGTCAGGCTCGCTTTAAACTTTCTAACTAGAAACAAAGTCGTTAGGAAGATCCAAATGATTATAGCAATTTCCTTTTCTGAGGGATATTCTCAGGTTGAAGTCCTCACAGGGCGTGGGCTGTGGTGGCACACGTCTTTATCCTAGAACTCAGGAGGCAGAGGCAGGTGGATCTCTGAGTTCAAGACCAACCTGGTTAACAGAGTGAGTTCCAGGTCAGCCAAGGTTATACAGAGAAATCCTGTTTCAGAAAACAAAACGAAACAAACAAAGAAATCCTGGCAGCAAGATTGCTGGGCCATGGGGTGGCAACTCATTGGCCTTACTGGTGGCTATACTCTCATACTTTCCCTTCTACTGCAAGCCCACACTCAGGTACTCTTGAGCATTGGGTATTACAATGAAAACAGGTTCTTTCTGACTTTGCAGACAGCAGGCTGGGACTACACGAGCATGCCTTTCATTCTAGTTGGTGGTGAATGCCCATTGCATATTCTGCAAACCCGTGATCAAGTGTTTCCTTTTGGAGTGATCATTGTCACTTCCAATCAGACCCTGACACAAGCATGCCCCACTTGACCTTCTAATTCCCAACTGAGCTATGGTAATAAATAAATATTGGCCTTTGTCCCTAGGCACAACTCCTAAACCTTTGAGTATTAGGAGTGCTAGTTGACTTTCCTCTTAACAGAAGTGTGTTTGGTTTAAGGGTTTTGGTGGTCTTTTGGTTAGTTTCAACTTGGGGCTGTTAGAAAGATCAAGCCATGAAGCATACCATGTCTAGTCTCACCCCTCCCTCATCCTCTGGGAAGGAAAGAAGGCATGAAAATTAGTTACTGACCAAATATTCCAACATAATGACGCTCCCATAAAAATCCCTAAAAGGAATTGGAAAGCTCCTGTGACCATGAACATATCTACATACTGGCAAAGTTCCACTCTAAGTAACACAGGAACCTAAGTGTGCTCAGGACCCACATCATCCCACACACTCTATCCTCTGCAGTGTTGTAAATAACAACCTAACAAATACAGGGAAATGACACTCTGGGTTCTGAGGTCCTATTTTGTCACACCTGTGGAGAGAGAGACCGAACCGCCCAATTATAGCTAGGTTAGAAGATTGTGATTGACATCTGAGCTTGGGCAATATTGTAGGACTGAGCGGTTCTAATATTCTTCTCCAGGTGATGGTAAGTCATTAGGCACAGCTCTTTCCAAAGCTCATCATTCCAGAGATTCTTAGTATCTTCTGCCCCTATTCCCACTGGCTGGATCCATTATGGGGTATAAAACTCACAGAGCTATTCTGACCTACCTGAAATTAACTTCCTATAAAGTATTTAGAGCTTTAATTATCAAAGCATGTTTACATAGAACCCAGTGGTGAATATCATTTATCACACAACACATCACCATTTGACAGGACTGTACCAAGATGTTTGGACAAACAGCTCTCTTCTCAGGAACAGGACCCGGTATTAGTGTCTGCAGAGTTAATTGTGATGTGCTTGAACACTTGTGGAAAGTGAATTAAGACCCTTGAAAGATTATTTCCAGGGAGTTTCAGAAACCTGTGCTCAAATCCGCACTCCTCCAAACGTGAATTCAAAACAGTTAACTGCCTAGTTGTAAAAGGTATGCATTTGTTATATATGACATGTATTGCACATATTTATTTGTGTATGCACAGCATGTGTATACAAATAAACAAAGAGTGAGTTCTATAAAGAAATGCAGGTATTGTCTAAGGGACTTGGACTGCCTGACATAAAAACACAAACCCTTTTTATTTTCACTGTGTATTTTCTATGCTTTTGTTTGACTTGCTTACATGTACACATTTGCTTTAATAATTAAAAGGAAACACAACCTGAAAACTAGCATGAGGCGGAAAGTAAGGTAACAATAGTGAGCTATCCATCTACAGTTCTAGTAGAATAGCTTAACTGGTTGAATTGGTGTGGTTCAAAAATTTTAAATTGTGTTTGTTTGTGTGTGAGTATGTTCGTGCCAGTGTGTGTGAGCATGGCACACATACGAAGGCTAGAGGCCAACTTGCAGGAGTCAGTTCTCTCCTTCTGTGGGTATCAGGTATCGAACTCTGGTCACCAGGCTTGGAGGCAAGCACCTCTACTCACTGAACCATTTCACTAGCCTGAATTTGCATCTCTCTAAAGACAAGTAGAAGCTTTCACATTGGGATGCTTTGAGCTAAATATGGTTTGACTCAAAAGCTCTGACTGCCTTCAGCAGCACAGACCAAGCCTTCCAAGAGAGCTGAAAGGTGGAGATACTCCATCCTCAATCCCATTAGAGCCTTTTACCCTTTGTCATGTTAGCAAGGCCTCCAAAGAGCTCAAGGCTAAATGGAACACCATCAACTGGCAGACTGCATTTAAATATATGGAAATGTAGTGGTGTGTTCACTTCTAAAGGTATTCTGTAGGACAGAATCTGAGCATGCCTATTCACTACATGTTAAGATGCACAAAATAGATAAATATTTATTATGACAACACACTGGTGTTTTATTTCATGGTACTACTTTAAAATATACATTCACTCTGAATAAATGGATTTACAAAATTTAGCCACATCCTGTCAGTTTCCTTATAGCAAGACTTCTCTAACATGCAAGGGCAGGGATGAGTATCCAGCTGTCCAGGACTTGATGATGGATGGTCTCATATTCCAAACTGGTAAGTGACTGCATGTGGTAGAAACCTCAGCTCAAATTCCCCAAGGCGAGAAAGGGACAGTAGAGGTTCCTATGGATACACCAGGACAGAAGGCCATAAAATACAGGTGACACTGTTCTCACTGTCCTGTGCCTATAGATAAGTTTGTAGGACATTTTCTTGATTAATGATTGGTATGGGAAGACCCTTCCCACTGTGGGACGTGTCACCCATACACAGGAGGTCCTAGGTGCTATAAGAAAGCAGGCTGAGCAAGCCACAAAGAGTAATCCAGTAGGCAACACTCCTCCATGGCCTCTGCATCAGCTCCTGCTTTAGGTTCCCTCAGTGACTGGAGCATAGCACAGAAGTGTCATAATTTACCCTAATAATATGAGCGATAGTTCCTTTCTTCCACAAGGTGCTTTTGGTCATGGTCTTCATCACAGCAATAGAAAGCAAAGTAAGACACATACTAAGGGATGGGATAGAACTTGAAGATGCTGCTTGCTGATTCTGAAATTAGAGGAAAGAGCCACAAGTGGAGGATGCAGAGAGCCTCGGGGGCTGAGAGATGAAGGGAGAAGATTCCCCAAGACTGTTCAGAGGGAAAAATTTCTGATTCTGAACTTTAAGATAATATATTTAGGATGGTTTCTTGATTTTGTTCTGCTAGTTTTGAGACAGGTCTCTCTATGCTACCCAGGCTGGTCTCAAGTCTCTGCTTTCCAGTGATGCTCTTGTCTCAGCCTTTTCTGGAGTAGGACCACAGGCATACACCACTGTGGCTTAGTTTTGTTTTTCTGTGATGTTAAATTATGGGAGTTTATTGTAGTTGTAGCAGGAAAACAGTCTAAAGGAGGGTAGAATTTGTCTGCAAGTAAGTCTGCAATGGTCTGATGAGGACTATGCTACTCAACGTCCAAACACTGGAAAACTAAGCAAGCAAAGTCAAGACCAGGGATTTGGGAAGATAGCTCAATTGGCAAATGTAGGCATGAGGACTTGAGTTCGAACTGAACCCATGTTAAACAAAACAAAACAAACAGGCATTGTGGCATGTGCTTGTAATCCCAGCCCTGGGGAGGCAGATATTGGTTAGTCTTTTGGGCCCCTGGCTAGCAATCTTGCAAGCTGCAAATCTCAATGAGTCTGTCTCAGCAGCAACAACAAAACCCAACGAAAGAAAGGGAGACAGGTCCCGAGGAACTCCAGCATGGACCTCTAGCCCTCCTATGTACACGTCTTCATCTTGAGACTCTGAACTTAAGTCACTTCTGCAGAGTTCCTCTACCACCACAGGTAACCTTCATGAAGTTAAACACCTGCACATACATCTGCATCCACCCAGGCAACATACACACAAAGACCAACCAAAGTGACAAATGGAGATAAAACTCTAGCATTCCACATTTTCTTATTAAATATTCTCTAATGCTCATTTTTCATATGCAATGACACTTTTGTTGTATGAAATCTTCTTAAATATAAACTGTCACCTGTTATCACTGCCAGACCAAACCTCAGATGACAGAGAATAAAGGAAGATCAAGACAAACATGTCTGAAAAGCTGCTCTCCATGGGGGACGGATTGGCTTTTTATGTCTGCAGGTCTCAGCTTGGCCAGGTGACTTCAAAGTTTTTATTTGGTGGATTTTTAAGGATACAAACATGTGCTATTGTGAAGATTTCCTTTTGAAGACTGAGTGTTTCGTACACATAGTCTCTGCTGCCCTGTTACCCACTTCCGATGAACAAAAGGATGGTCACCACATCACAAGCACCTGTCATAGTTTGATCTTCTGAGCCTTGACCGGACTGTGCTCTGACCATCTCTGGTTCAGCTTGGAGGAGCTTGCAAACCCAGATTCTAATATGGATAACTTTTAAGCAATGTTCTCATATTTTTTAATACTTATTTTTAAATTGTGCGTGTATGTATGTGTGTGTGTATGTATGCGCACGCGCATGTGTGTACATGCATGTGCACAAGTATAAATGTCCTAAGAGGTATCAGATTTCCTGGAGATGGTTGGGAGATGTGGTTGCTGGGAATTGAACTCAGGTCCTCTGGAAGGGCAGCAAGTGCAGTTAACTGCTGAGCCATCTCTCCAGCCCCCATGCTTGCTTATTCTTAAACAAAGCTTTTGCTTCAACATGATAATTCTTGTTCAACTTTCCTTGGAGTCAATTCAGAACTCCTAAATGAATAACACCTTGGGAGCTGGTATAATTACAAGATTTGCTCAATATATACATCTTGCTTCTCTTTATTGTAGACTATAAATAAAAGCCTGGCAAGGAAGATTTGTATTAGAAGCCAAATTAAGTTACTAATAATTTGTGAAGTCTCGGACAACTTCTTTAACTTCCTGTAGTTTTATTCAGTTCAAGTGTATATGCCAGGAACTGGAGAGATGGCTCAATTGTTAAGAGTGCTTCCTGCTCTTACAGAGGACCTAGGTTTGGTTCTGAGCACCCACATGTCAGCTCATAGAGACCTGTAACTTCAGTTCCAGGGGATCTGATGCCCTCTTCTGGCCATATAAGTACATGGTGCACATATAGACATAGAGGTTCTTATACACAGAAAATGAAAACAACAAAAATGTCTACGCAAGGAGATATATATGTTCTATAGTGCTTGCAGTCTGTAGATATCCTAATCATTAGTGGCATCACTGTGAACGATCCATGAGGGTCTGCCAGTAATTCTAGGGGAGTAGACCCTCCCTGAAGGACTCAAAACGGAGAGCATAGTCCTACCAGAGCAGCCTCGGGCCTGCCCAAGAAAAAAAACCTTTTCAACTCTATAACTGAAGGGTGAGGAACATTTGGCTCAACTTATTAATCTCCTCACAGAGATTCTCCTCTGTCATATTAAGACACTGAATGGACAAAAGAAACACTGTTATCTCCTCATGTCCCTGAACTATACTTCCTAATGAAATTTGGGGTCTATTAACAAGTTGGAGTCAGACATAGTGTTGGGAACTCAGCAGGCAGGTGCACAAGGGGTGGTAAAGAGAATCTGACATCAGGATATATGGTGGTAACAACTTTTAGCCTACCCTTACTTATTTAAGGGCATATCTACTTATATAGACCCAGGTGGCAATCCCTCTCAACCCTGTTTGATTTTATCTAAGTACATTCTTATCTTGGTGCTGCCAGTCTGTGATGAAAATCTTAATGCTGGGATGTTGCAGGCTCTGATCACTGATTTACACAAACAGTTGGGACAAAAAAAATGAACTTGGGTTTATGATGTGTTCTCAACTCCCCACACCCAGCACACACACCTGCTCTGACAGGAGCAACAGGAGTAATCAATCATACTTTGCAACTGGTTTTCATTCGCTTCTGAGGCAAGAGTACCCAGGAGACGTTTTAGACCTATAAACTTTTCTGTTGTTTAATTGTTAAGTAGATGTTTTCCTTTCTTTTCCAGGTGAATATTTTCTCCCTTTCTCTGACAGGGAGATGAAGTTCCATCAGAGCTTTGGACTCTTTTATGGTATTTTTATATCAAGCAAAGTACAAAAGTTTATTTCTAGCATTGATCATTGCAGCTAATAAGGATGAACCGTCCAGAGGTAGCCATCGTACTGAAGAGCTTTTCTGCAGCGCCTCAATGAAGATTCTCAATCACATGTAACTCCTGTACAATCCACTAATAGAGAAGCCGCGTTAATGAAGGATTGCATCATCACCAATGGGCCTGCTGAGTAGAGGAAGCCCGGCTCTGGTCTGCGGTGACTGCCAAAATGCAGTTCTCATTTCCAGCAAACAAAGTCTATCTGAGAGACAGCACAGAGCCCTTCAGAACCGGGAAGTCCTGTGCATAATAATGAATCCCAGCACTTCTTTTGCCAAAGAGCCTGGGCACTTTCGATGTCATAGGTCAGCCCAGTGACTCAGAGGGGGCCTGATCCTTATCGAAGCGTTTGCAGCAAAATTAGAATGTGCTGGAGTCTTATTAAAGAAATATTTGTCCCTCCGTCAATGAGCTGAAAAGAAAGCGGCTCAGTGTACTTTTCCAAATTACAGCAATAAACTGCTTGAATCAACTGCTTTATTACAAATATTTAATTATTCTGAGGGTTAAATATCCAACATTTTTAGAAAGACAAAAAAAAATTAACTACTGACTTGGTAACCTAGTTTGTTGAAAAATCTCTCACGGTGGTGTGTATTTGCGTTTTTATTTTTAAACAGTCCCAACTTCCAGTTGTCTTCCTTGTGAATTTAGCCAGTTTCCTTTCATTTTGAATTAAGCAGAACTCGGCTATCACTCTTGAGGTAAGCTGTCAAGAAAATCAAATCTGCAACTCATGAGCCACACAAAAGACAGAGTCTGGGAGTGCGAACACTTACGCTGGAGAAGGACTCCCGAGCCCCAGAGGTGGTCAAGTACAACCAATTCTAAGGGACAGATAAAGCAACATGGCCATTATTTTTAAACAGTTGCTAGTTAAATACTGTTTAAAGTATACGCCCCATTTATTTAAAAGGGCCAGAAATTAAAACTGTACGTTAAAAAGAAAATTTGACAAATGCATACTGAACAAAAAGCAAGCGTTCTCAGAGAGAAGTTTTTATGCCCCCAAACAGAATACTGTTCATTAATCCAAATGTGGTTTCCATTTATTAAATCATACGGGCAGATGGAAATTATTTTTTTAAATAGATTTTTTTTTGGTGTTACGTTCCTTAAAAAAAAAGTAGGGAGCATTTTGCCATAAAGCAAAGAAAAACATTACAGTAACAGAAAACGGGTCAGGATGGGCCTGCACAGAGGGCATATCAAAGCGTATTGTCACTCTTTGCATTCGAGGTACAGATCTGCTGTCTGTATCTGCAAGTTGACTGCTCAGGGCCAGAAAATCTGCCATGTAGGTCCCGACTCTTCATTGAAGCTCATAAATTCGCGCTCGGAAACTACAAAGTGCTGAATATATTTTCAGTCTTTTTATGCTACGATTTACAACTCATGACCTCAGGCAGTGTTATGCACGTAAAACAAAATGACGAGACCACCCTGGTTCAGAGCCGAATAAAGGTATAGAATCAAACTTCATTATCATTCAAATTTCATGAGGGAGAACAACAGAAACTCCATGGTATATGGATATATAATTCTATTTTGCAGTTTTACTTTATAAAAACGCCCCCTCTGCACTTGTATTTTGCTATTAATCAGCCCAGAGCGAGTAGACAATTATCTAAGCTTAATGCTGAAGTAATAACGTCCTACAAACATTAAAACCCTTGAGGCACGTCATCTGGGGCCTGTGGGGATAAAGCAGTGACCACTTGCTCCTTAGGCTGCCCACCCTGACGGTCAGTGAAATTATCGTTTTTCTTGATTCAGACCCGGACACTGGGAGACCCTGACATTGGGATGACTGTGCTGGCAGTGTGCCTCCTGATACCCACAAGAGCTGTCCCTGCTCCCTGTCCCATGAAAGGAGTCCTTGTTACTCCTCTTTGATAGTTGGCACATTGCCCCTTTCACAGACCCAACGAACCGTCATCTTGGATGTAACAAATTAGTACATTCTCAGAATAATAATAAGTGCAGGCATGAAAACACCGTTGTTTTTACTTGGAAATGAAGTAACTCATTTTAGCTGAGTGACTTTTTTCAGTGTAGCACCCCAGGCCAAAGAGAAAAAAAAAAAAACTCACACACACAAAAACCTTCTTTTTTTTTTTTTCCTCCTTCTGAAAAGAATGGTCAGTTTCAAGAGAGATATGACACACACTTTACTGTAAAAATCTGAGAAAGTCAAATTAATTGGGGTGGGGAGAGCTTTCACTATAGAATAATTAAAAAAGAAAATTAGGGGTTCAAAGGAAATCCACACGTACCTAAGTGATGTGTCATTAGAGAAATAAGATCCGAGATGAGTCACCGAGGAACTCGGTTCTGATACCAGGTTAAGATGTATCTTGTGATTTTTTTTTTCTACTTGTAATTGTAAAAAAAAAAAAATATTTAACTAGGAGTTAAGAAAAGATCGGGTATAATAGAAAGCTAATTGAATGTCTTGAGTGTTAAAACACTAGAGAATAACACGAGCATGTTTTCATATGTTAATAATCATGTCAAAATGTACTTCCAGTTCTCAGAAACATTTCTTTACCAGTGAGGGAGCTCCTCTAGTCTCAGGACTGCTCCTTTTACAGTGTTAGGAAGAGAAAGCTAATGTTTACGCATTTGCATATAGGACAAATCTACTTCAAAGGTGAGCCACAACCACACGGGAAACACCTTTGCTCTCTCCCAACCTGGCAAAGTCAGAAAGTCTAGAAAAAATGGCCATGACAACCTCTGTTACTGGATCTTCACAGCCGCTCTCGCAAAGAGCTGAACTAGGCTCCTGAGAGTGTGTGTCCTTTTAAAACAGACGGTCAGCTGAGATTGGAAGAGCTGCCAAGAAGTGTGAAAGAATAAACTAAATAAACACTTATTTTCACTCTTCTAGATATGGGCCAATGTGGATATTAGTGAGCTCCCAGAGGATGGTCTAGAAACCCAAACAATCACTAATCTGTTCTCCCTTCTCTCTAGCTCTTGTCTCCTGAAATAAATGGTCATATTTTAATATAAAATGTACTATAAATTTATTAAACTTTCTGGTTCAGATGAGTTCAAAATATCTCATTATAAATGGAGACTGTCCTGAAAGGCAGCCAAGCATGACTAAAAAGATCACTCTTTTACACAAAAAAATAGCCTTCTTACTTTACCCTTTGTTGAAAAGACATTTGGCCAGCCACAGGGGAAAGACATAATCTACTTTTATATTCAAATAATTTATTTGAAAACTCCATGGCTACGATGACCCTAAATAATTCTGGGTTGAATATACATATTACATGGGTTTATGTGACCTTAACCACTGACTTGTTTTAATGTGCCATCAATGATTTCAGCAATTATTTTTTAAAGGAGAAAGACACATTCTAACACTTTGATTTAAAAATTGCCATTAAATAAAATTATAACGAAAGTGGGGTACGCGTTACAAGCGAGACACACAGAGTTAAGCTTGGAAAACTGCTGCTCTCTCCACGCCGCACCTATCTTCTCTCTGATCCGACTCACATTCCAGCACACCATCTACCTGGGGACAACGCTTCAGAAATTGTGCCATCGCTACTTGGCTTTCATGGAGATAAACAGCAGTTGCCAGAGCGTACAAGGCTCTGCAAAGCTTCTCTGAGGACCCGTTCTGGTTCCTTCTGGGCATTTTGTCCCCGCATCTTGATAAGGTTGGTTGTATAGGCTCCAGGCAACAGAGAACTTCACTTAGAAACCCCCTCCCCACCCCCACCCCACCGCCGCCCCAGGAGCCAAAGAAGACGCCAGCAGTGAATGTTTGCCCATTTGCTTTAAGACACTGTTCCTTTCATTCAGCTGCCCAGCAGTGTCCACTGTTACATAACAGCAGACAATGGCATTCCACGAAGTACGGAAGTGAGAAGCAGGTAGGAAGGACCCTCCTAAATACTCAGCCCTCCTTATTTAGGGTTTTTGAGAAAACAGACAGTTGTCGAGCAGCTGTACAAAGCATTTAAGAAACTGTTTCTACGTTCTTAATTTCTTTCCTGTTTACACATCGAAACCGAGCCCTAAAAAGTCCAGAAAGGAGTCCAGAAAGTTTTCTAATTTTGCTCATGGTTTTTCTTCCAACTTCCCACGGTACGCATGAGATATCTGCCCCGCCCCCCTCCCCCACTGCCCCCCTACAGAAAACCAAAATGCGAAATGTGGACTTGTGCATTCCGGGCGCCTCCCCAGACTCTGCCCCTCTTCCAGCCAAGCAGAATGAGTATCTGGGCTAACCACACATTTCAGGACAAAGGAGCTAATTCATGGGGGAGGGGAGACCACACACCATTTATAAGGTTTGTTCAGTTTACAAGAAAACCATTGTCAATGCTTTGTTGATTCATTATCAATGACCCTCGTGACAAATAACAAGTGACCACCTCCTGGCTCAGCTCCCCAACATCTTTCCCGTGCAGGAGCAGCCGGGCCTCTACTGGGCTAATTGCTATTCAAGGAAACTGGAACTGTGGGGACAGGAGATGGCTCTGATCAGGGATGTAGCCTTTAGCTTGGAGATCTGATGGAACTGTGGTTCTGGTACATGGAATATCATGAACAATAGGGCAGTGCTTGCTTTTACTGTACGTAACTCTGCTGTGAAGAACCAAATTCCAGTAGAGGGAGAGAAAAGGCCAGGAAAGGACCACAGAGGCTTGTGCCGGCCCTATTCCAGGGCCACCGCCAGGATGTTTCAGTTACTACAAATCTTCTTGTATCCCCACCTACAAAATGGGACTAAAGTATTTAAAAAAAAATAAAGGAAAATCACCTTAAAATCCTTTGTTGGAAAAATGTTATACAGAGACCGAGCATTATCTTCCTCATCCATTGAACCTTTGTACTTTTTTCTCTGTCCTGAGGGAAATAATAAATTGACATATTTTCTATCATCAGAGATCCTTTTAAGACCGCAATGTGATTGCACTCCATGGGCCTCACACTTATCCCCATTAAAAACACACAAAGGGGCTAAAGCAGGATAGGACTGGGTGATACAAAAGGCCACACTGGATCTGCTGTCGCACAACACGGGTGCTCCTGCCTCACCTGGCCGGCTCCAAGGCAGCATCGACAAGCAGGCCCTGTGTAATTTCCTGCTGAAACTTTGCTCTGTGGGAGAAAAGGCACACCGCTTGCACTTCCCGTGGTCCTTTGACTGCAGATCAGCTCTGTCCCCAGCTGCGGCTCCAGCACCCTCAGCGGTACCTGTATCTTTTTGACTGACTGGTTTAGTTGGAAACACAGGAAGGAAATCTGTTATTGGGACACCTATATAGCAGCATTGTAGGTCTCCTCCTCCTCCTCCTCCTCCTCCTCCTCCTCCTTTTTCTTCCCCTCCTCCTTTTCTTCCTCCCTCTCCTCTTCTTCTTCATCCTTCTCTTCATCCTCTTCCTTCTCTTCCTCCTCCTCTTTATCCTCCTTCTGACAAACCTAGACCACCATGAAACTATTTTTTATGGGGCAGAGGCAGAAAGAATTCTTCTACTTGTTTCTTCAGCTCCATCAGCTATGAAATCCCAAGTGGTTTTCAAAAGAAGGTAAGACAGGAGTGTGTCAAGACGCTGGAGAGAAGGGCATTCTTAGAGACCACTGATGGAATGTCCTCAGTGGAGCTCCGTGGATGGCAGTGGTGCAGTTCCTACTCAAGCCCTGGTGATGGGAATCTACCTGATGGTTCTGATTCGACATGGCCAGAGCTGAGGGGAAGGAAGCACTGCCAATGCCCATCACCTGGAGCAAGGATACAGAACATAACATGGAAAGAGGATGTGATCAAACGATCCCAGAGAGCTGTGCTAAAAAAGGATGTAAGGACTGGGAGCTGAGACTGTCTGGAGGGCAGGGCCCAAGCCTCTGGGGACCCTACATGTGTCCTTAGAAGTCAGATGTTGGTTATCTCAAGTGAGTTAAGTTCTGAAATAAAATCGTAGTGACCGAGGAGAAGTGAGAGAGGAAGACTACCAAAACTGAAGTCAGAGGATACAAAAAAGAAAAGAAAAACAAAAAAAAAACCACAGCAGAAATTTCTCCCAACACTAGATGTTCTTCCCAGTGGGATGCGAGTGAGCTTTCATATTTAACCCCTCAGCGACTTCATCTGCCTGTCAGGTTATTATAAGGACACATGTGTTCAACAGTCTCACAAGAAACAAGAGGCTCTGTTGACTTAGGGTTGTTTTAGTTGTAGATCTCTTTGGACATCTAGTTTGAGAAAGGGGATGGGGAATTCAGGGTAGATAATATTGAGGCTGACCAAGATGGAGAAACTTGAAGGCCACTAGAGGGAGTACCCTCTTCCTAGTGTTCAGGTCACTCTGGATTCATGGACAATGACTCTCTGCCCTGTGATAAGTTCCCTTAAAACCAACACTTCTTTGCTGTTTCTGCTTTTACTTAATGAGTCGTGGCCGTACGGCCGGCAGTTGGTCAAGCTTTATAAGAATATTGTTGCTTAGTCCTCATCATAACTCTGTGCTCTAAATACCATATAGTATAGCAGTCTCCATGTTGTGGATGAGGGGAACACAGCCTTGAAGAATTACAAAGCCAGCCTGAATGAGCCTACATTAAAGTATGGAGTCAGGAGTGTGTCCAGCTCTGGAAATCGGCTTCCTGCCTGGGATTATGGAACACCTTTTCCCTTTCTTTCCTTTCCCTTCCCTTCCCTTCCCTGCCCTGCCCTGCCCTGCCCTCCCCTTCCCCCTTTTCTCCTCTCTTTTCCTTTTCCTCTTCCTTTTCTTTCCTTCCCCTTCTTCCTTCTCTTGTTTTGAAAATTTGTTTTATTTCAATCACCAGTCTACAGGACTATCATAGTCATATAATAATTTGTATACTAGGTCAAATTTTATAAGTAGATTTAAGTACTTCCTCACTAAACTAAGTTTTATTTTTATCTAATCTAGCAGGAATGTTCTGAGTAGGAATAATTCTTTATATGTTAGTATATGTTACTGGTATTAATATTGTATTTCACTGTGACACTTTCTCACATGTACACAACATATTTTGAGGGAGATGATCACCTTTATCTTTCTGTGTCAATCAAATTGTGGACTTGGCTCACTGTATTCCTTTCCTGCATCTGCCCCTGTCCTCTAGCCTCTCGCCACCAGCACATGATTCTCTACTTCACCTTTCTCAGATACAACACCTAAATTAGGTCATGTAATATCTGCCTTTCTGTGCCTGACTTCTAGAACTAAACTCCGCATGTTGAGAAGATAGCCACGTGTTCATGTTCAAAGCCATATTCTTCTTAAAAGCCAAGATCATGAAGATTTATCCTCAGATGAAGAGATGAGAAAATCAACAATACAAGACACAATTGTGTCATAGTAAGTGAGAAGTCAGGCCCCTGCTAGTGTGCGGTGAGAATTCAGCAACATGCAGATTTGTTAGCTTCTTTTAGCTTAGGCCTGTACTACTTCTGTACGTCTTGGTGGCCCTGCCAAACTCCCCTCTTCATCACATCCCACTGGCCGGTGGTGTTAAGCCAGTGACTTTGTTTCTATGTGGCTCAACTTCGGCAGTCATGAAATCAATATATCACTTTTTGCTGATATTGCCTGGGTCTCAATGAATTAATACTTCGAAAGGCTTACAGAAGGCTTTCCTGAATTTAAACACACATAGCAGATATTCGTTGTTTAATCTTATTTTAGCCATATATCTATGTTTATAAAAAAATCTGCATTGCTTGCTTGGCTAACTTATGAATAATTCAGTTTGGACCTTAGAACTTTAGGATTCTTGAGTTCATTTGGGAGTTTAGGATTTGATATATCAGACTGCATCTAAAGTCATGGTCATATACGTGTGCTCTGGTGATCTTGTGAAGAATGCTGATATCCAAGCCAAATCAACTGACCCAGAATCCTAAAGGCAGGTCCCAGGAAAATGCCTTTTAAAGCAGCTATCCATTCATCATTAAGTACGATCAAGTTTGGTGACTATTCATTATAGCCTAAGCCCCAGGTACTCTGATGAGAGAATAAGGCCATAGAAGGTTAAGGAATTCTCTGTAGATGAGAGTGGGGAGGGGAAACCCATCTAGTTTATGGAATGAAAGAATTGGCACATCTCACATCACCAGTGAAACACAAACAATTTCAAGGGAGCTTCAGTGACACTGTGGTCCCAGCTTTTGTGTTAGAATAAAAGAGGAATGTGAACTCAGATGAGGCTTCAAATGTGATTCCAGGTCTGTTGGCAGGAAGATTGATCAAGGTTTGACCTAATTGTGGTCTCTCATTGATGGGCAAAATGTGAATCCCAATGAAGAATTGATCTGCCACTGAACAGAGAGTCACTCTACTGTACACAGCCGGCACTGCAGGACAGAGTGGCTTGGTCCTGATGAAGATGCGTCTATTTTGTCTTGTCCATTCAATTTGACATTTGTCTTCTGGCAGAAGATCCATTATTGAGACAAGGGACGGAGATGCTTTTTTATTTCCTTGGAACAGCATGAAGAAATTTTGTTTTACTTTATTGTAGGGGTGAGCGGATATCAGGGTTGGGAAAAATTATGCTTCCTGGATAATTACTTCTGAGATAGATGGCTCCAGTTGAGGAATAGCCACAAGAGAAAATGAAGTCCCTTCTTAATAACCAGACTATTCATGTTACGAAAGGACTACTTCTATTTTTAACAATGAACAATGTAGTTGATTCTGAAGTCACACACATAGTTGCATTAGACAACCACACCCACTGACTATGAGAACAGAGGTCTATTTTAAATAAATGAAATTAAAAGTTTTTTTAAAGATGATACTATATTTATTCATGAGAGATGTAATATATTTCCTTAATGAAAAGACAATCAAGACATTTACCTACAATTATTACTCGAATAGAGGTTTTTAATGTCTACCGGAAGTTTCACTATTTTTACTATTGCTTACAGAAGTAATTAAGAAAATCAGTTAATTACTGGAATGCTTAGAGTGAGCATAGACTAATGCTCTCAGGAGGGCTGCCCCATACCCTGACTGGGCTTGTCATGGTGTGTCAGCAGGACGATTACTTTCAAGGGTTTGGCATGCACAAATGTGTAGTTTGTTTCTCTAGAAAAGCCCAACTAATATAGGAAGATTCAGAGGCAGGTTACTCTGGCTTTTAGGTAATAGACATAATGCTATACCATTCTAGGATGAATGGTTTCCATGTGGGAACATCAGCGGTTTGTAGAAATTAACTTTCTTTGCTACCCCAATTGCTGTGATTCTTCTCCTTGAGTGATATCCCGATTCCCTTCCTCGTCCCTCCCCCTTTCTCCCTCCTTCCCCCTTTCTTCTCCCCTCCCCTCCCCTTCCTTTCTATCCCTGTCCCTTCCCCTTCATTTCCCTTTTGGAGGGTGGGGAGTGTTTTACTGTATATCCCAGGCCAGCTCAAACTTGTCTTCCTCCTGCCTCATCCTGCAGAGTGCTTGGGTTTCAGGTGTGGACTACCACACACTCAGCAGTTTGCCCAGTTTATCCCCAAGGACATAAAGAAGGAAGGTCATCAGGATCAGTATCCTTGGCACTTCACGTTAGCATCAGACTTGGCTGCTGTCGGGGCCGTGTGGCGCACCTGGTTAAAATCCAGGTCTTTTTTTTTTTGGCATTTGCTGATGCTCAAACGATGTCCATGACAATATGCTAAATGCCAAAAGAAGTTGTGTTGGTAGACGCCATCGACTTCATACCATCCCAGACAATCCATTTAATTTTCTGTCACAACATAACCATATGACATATGGGCATATATTAGGAGTATTTAATGTTTCACTTCATGGACACACACTTAATTTGAAAACCTTAGATAAAGCATGCAGTAAAATGGAGAGAAAGAAGTGGTTTCCTGGATACTTAATGACGAACATGGGATGCTCATGATAAGCAAAAATTAAAAATGACTTTTAAGTCCTTTGAAATGCTATCTAATGTATAATGGTTGAAGAGGGTTGGCTCTGTCTAAAAAGTCATCTGTACCTGAATTATAAATAAAAAATTTAGAAATAATTTAATTTACTTTCAAATAATAAATAATCTTTGAAGGAAAAAAAACCCTTACAGCAATTTAATTTTTTTTTTTTATGAAAGGGGGTATTTGTAGTTACTTTAGCATCCACCTTTTTTCAGTAAAAGGGGAATTAAACTATTACAGGACACCTTGTTAAGTAATTATACAGCAGCATCACAGTGCAATTAAATAGCCATCAGTCCCCGCAGCTGAGAAATTCCAGGTAATTATTCAAAGATAATTTAATAGGAGAATTACTGTATTCAAGCAAGGATTAGCAAGTAATCTACCTCAATTAAAGCATCCAATTAATTTCAGAGCCTCGATAACAGTTGCCTTTGGCAAAGTGATCCTTCCCTTCATTTGATCCTGCATAGGCAATATTCCTTAAACATTGTGTAAAATTAATTTACTTCTTCTAAAAGTACAGTCTATTAATAGCAGCCTCCTGAGAAATTAAACAGATGCAAGTGTAACAACGGCGTCTTCCCTCCTGCTTGCTTTTGCCTTTCCTCCCAGTCTTCTGTGCAGAAAAAAAAAAAACAAAAACAAAAATCCAAAACAAAACAAAAAAGCCATGGCCAATTCCGACCTGTCGGTCCCAGCATGCATAACCAAGTGCAGAAAAACCTGCCAGTGATGGAGAGTTCTTGAAGACAGGTTTTGTTGCCGGACTGATTAACTCAGTGGACAGACTGTCTGTGGGAACCATGTCCCTGGGAATCTGATGGTCAGGTAGCTGCGATGACTGGACAAGTATGGAGACTTTGGTGGGTGGGATCTCCTCTGTGGAGTTTCTTCTAGATTGCCCCAGAAACTCCTCAGCACTGGGATGCAGAGAAGAGAGGTTTTGATGCTCTGGGGGGAACCTTTCTCTGTCTCAACCTGTCTCTTAACAGTAGCGTTTCAATTCTGCCTCAGTCACAGTTCCTCTGGGTAAGTCATCACTCCTTTGAGACAAGGCATCACCAGTGTGCGGGATATGCCTAAGGAAATTGTTCCCCCCTGAGGTTACTGACAGACAGGACTCACAGGACCAGGATCTCGAGCTCAGTGCCTCAAGACTGAATGGCTTGTGATAATGGGCTCACCCGTGTCTGATGGTTGGAAATGGCTTACCTCTGGCCATTATTTTCAATACTTCAGAAAACCTGTTTTCCACCTGTGGAGACAGGATAAGAAAACACTACAGAGATGCCCAGGGATGACCCAGAAAATTGTTGTAAATGCATCTCCCCATCTCTTTAGCAGTGGCAACTTCTGTCTTTGTCTCTTTATAGCTTCCTTAGGCACCTCTCTACCTTCCACTTGGAAAAATGACCCTATGTGCATTGCTGTCATTCTGACTACTGTTTTCTTAGGAGCCTGCTTCCACTATTTCCCAAAGAGGACAACAAACTGAAACTGTAGGCAACAGGTTTTGAGCCCAGCACAGGTTTCTGGGACTCATCCATCCCTCTTTCATTCTTTAGAGAGCAAAGGCTGTAGGAGGTTATGAGCTAGAAGCATTTTGCTCAGGTGATGTAAGCAAAACTGGGCCATGCAGATGCCAAGTCCATCCTGTCTGTTTATAATATATGTATATACACACACACATGCACACACATACACACACGAGATAGGTACACATAAACAGATGATAGACAGTGGATAGATGATGGGTGGGAGGTGCATGAAGCATGGTGATACAGACAGACAGATTAACATGGGTCCCCTATATTTATATTCTCACCACCTGAATAGGGAACTCTGGCCAGTCCATTCCTAGTGTTTAACTCTCCAAATTTCTACTAGTTCCAAAGTTCAGAGTTTGTCCCACAGAATATATAACTTGACAGTGTTGTAGGGGCCAAGAATGAGTCACAAACAACACCAGCTCAGCAAGCAGCAAATGCTTGCAAATGGTTACAGACTCTAGTAGTTGGCATTACTTTTTTAGGGTTCCCTGTCCTTGTATTGTCATGGCAATATAAGAAAACACGTATTGATCATGCACATGTCTCTCTCTTTTAACAATGAATTTTGACTACATCTTCTAAGTTGTACTTTCTAGGTAAAGACTGAAAATGCATTTCAAGCTGCCTGGTGTTAACTGTGGCAGGGGTCTGATGTCACCCCAGGTATGTGACACACCAAAAGTACCTGGTCCTTACTTGGCACAAAGCACATACATGTATCATTGAGCCTGTTTGCATACTTTCAGAATGACCGAGCTGGACTACTTTTTTAAGTTTTCTGTGTATGGGTGTGGGCACACGTGTGTACATGTTTTATAAACATGTGTGTGGAGGCAGAGGTTGATGGTCAGTGTCTCCCTCAATCACTGTCTACCTTACTTTTTGAGTTTTAAGGCCTATTCACTGAAATTGGAACACAAGGATTTGCTCTACAGTCTGCTCCAGAGATTTGCCCCCAATCGAGTATCACTGATACACTCCCAACCCTGACTTTTTGAACAACACTAGAGGGCCTAATTTAGGTCAGAAAGCACTTTATTGACTGAGTCATCTTTCCAAACCTAAGTCCTATCCTTTGTGTCTTGACTAGTCTAATCAGTGTGAAGCTAAACTGTTAATTCACGAAAGTATGTTTATCCCTGGAGCAACACTTCACTTTTCCTGCTATAGTAGTGTCAACCGGGAGGAAGACTGTAAAAGACAAACATGATATTTCCTCCTGCAAAGGGTTTTGTTTTCACAGCAGCTGTTGAGCTCTGAGGAACAACTTCACACTCTTCAGCTCTGTGCCTTAAGCATGGCCAACACTGTCCATCACCTCCCTGTTGCTATGGTAAAACAACCCCAGCAGAAGCAGTTTAATGGGGAGTTTATTTTGGCTCACGGTTTCAGAGGGACAAAGTCCATCATACATGGAAGACATGGTGGTGGGAGCAAGAACCAATCATCTTGCATCTATACTCAGGATGTGGGGTCAGATACAAAGCTTCAAAGTCTCATCCCCAATCCTAGTGGCTCACTTCCTCTCCCTAGGCTTTACCCTCTCCAGGCTCCACAATCTTCCAAACAGCGCCACCGGGTGGAGAACAAGTGTTCAAACGTGTGAGTCTCTGTGGGACACTTCACTTCCAAACCACAGCAGTCAATAGTGGGCAATGTTTCTTGTGTAGTGCTGCCTTCCTGCTGACCCTCAGCATCAAAACATACATGTGGTGGTCCCTTCATCACAGTGCACCCTCAGCATGACATCCAAGCCACGCAAGCCGTTAAGGCTCTCCAAAGTAACAAGAGGCCAGAGGATGTAATCCACTCTCCCAGCATCTCTTCTGACCCAATGACCACTGCTTTAGGAGGTAAGCTACCTGTAATTTTCTTTTAGAATTAAATGGTAGATTTTGCTTCCCTTCCATGCCAGGTAGCTGTTATTTTCACGTTTTAGCAAGGTTTAATAAAAACACCTGAAAGCCTTATAGATTTTCCACTGTTACCCACTCCCTGCATCCCTTAAATAAAGAAGCCCATAATTGATTAATGAAAAGTCAAGTCATTTTGGTATTAATACAATCCCCTGGGTGGGCCTATAATCACACCTGGCAGGCCAGAAACAGCATCGCTCTGTTACACGTCCAGGTTAAAAACCTGCAAATCAACACAGCCCACAAGGGGATTTTTCAGCATTTCCAATCTGATAATCCGTGATAAATGCCTGCCAGAGGTTGGTCAGAGCCCAGGCCCTTTAGGATTTTAAGCCTCTCTGCTTGTTAAAAATGTTTATACCTGAGTATTCAAACTTGTTTCCCATTTACATGAATATGCCTAACACATGAGTATTGCAAAGGCATAAGTAAAATACCATGTTATCTCATTTCTACATGAAAACATAGTTGAACATTTGGCAGTGTCCTTCAGGTAGCGTGGCATGGTGCTCAGACACTCCACCTCTGATAAGCAGAGCTATTTCTGTGACTGAACATGTCAGTCTGTGCAGCCTCTGTGTGAGCAGGTGGGAGTCTACTCTTACTCCTCCTCCCTAGAGCCCCAGGTATATCTAGCCACCGGCAACACAAAAATAAAAATATTGATCTCAGGCTGGTGAGAGGGCTCAGTGGTTAGTGGCACCTGCTGCCAAGCCTGAGGACCCAAGCTTGATCCCTGGACCTTCATGGTAAAAGGAGAAAATTGACTCTGGCAAGCTGTCATCTGACACCCCTATGCACACCACACCACACACACACACACACACACACACACCCCAACACTGAGTACACAAAATGTAACAAAAACCACCCAGTCTTTACTCCAGTTCTTGTTGCTTTGGGAAAACAAGGATGTCATGGAAGAACAGGAGGCTAATTAACTCATCTGAACCTTTTGAAGGAATCTTCCTGAAGGCACTGCCCAGTGTGAGTTCTTACAGTGGTTGATCTTGATGATCAACCTGAAAGGATTTAGTCACCATGGAAACAAGTACCGGGCATGTGATGGGGTTTCTAGATTAGGTTACCTGGGCTGGTCTGAATTACGTAGGTCTTCCACTTACCCTGGATGTGAGTAATACCACCCCATGGTCTGGATGAGCAAGCCAAGCACCAGCATCCATATCTCTGCTTTCTGACTGGATGCCACGTGACCAGCTGCCTCAGGCTCCTGCAGTTGTGACAGGAGCCCGAACTATGGACCAAAATCAGCTTTAATTGCATCAATTGCATTCGTCAGGTTATTTGTCATGGTGGGACAAGTGACTAATACAAATTCCCATTTTCCACCTTGCCTCCTGCTCTGTCTACACCCAGTTCTTTTGTCAATGGTGAGTAGGACTAATTCTTATGCGTTTCTTATGTGAGGCTTGGGTTGTTTTTATCCCTTCAAATACCGAAATAATTGCATCCAATGTAAAAATAATACAACTCACACGGTCTTAAATGAGGGAGCACATGTGCTTGCCTTCCTCACAGGCTGGGCGTGAACGGTCATTGCACGCACCGTTCTTAGATTTTACAGATTTGGAGGGTGAGAAATGGGCTCTCATGGATGTTCTTAATCTACTGAACACTAACATATCAATGAAAAAAAGATTAGCAGAGTGAATGAAAACAAACAAAAGGTAAGAAAAGGAAGTGTCTAAAAAGATGATTTTATGGGATCAAGAATCATAGGAAAAATGTTTGTGGTAGCCATCAATGACATAATATATTCAGACAATAGCAAGATTCTGTTTTGTGTATACCATCTGACCTTCTTTTTACACAGCACACACACACACAGAGTTCAAGCAAATGTGCTAAAGACTATTAGGTATAGTATACTATTTGTAAAGTACAGGACAGATGCAGCTAGGCACAGTTGAAAAGGATGGATTTTGCAGTGTTATAGCAGCATCTCTGGGTGCAGGGCATACCAAATATTTCTGTTCACTAGAGGATGCCTTCTGCATTTTCTAAATTGTTTAAACTAGATAGATACTGTGTTTTATAAGTAAAAAGATCTGTGTTGCAAGGAATGCACCTTTATCCTCCTCCTCTTCTTCTTCTTCTTCCTTCTTCCTCCTCCTCCTCTTCTTCTTCTTCTTCTTCCTTCCTTCCTCCTTCCTTCCTCCTCCTCCTCCTCTTCTTCTTCTTCTTCTTTTTTCTTCCTTCTTTCTTCCTTCCTCCTTCCTTCCTTCCTTCCTTCCTTCCTTCCTTCCTTCTTTCTTCTTCTTCTTCTTCTTCTTCTTCTTCTTCTTCTTCTTCTTCTTCTTCTTCTTCTTCTTTCTTCCTTCCTTCTTTCTTCTTCTTCTTCTTCCTTCTTTCTTCCTCTTTTTCTTCCTTCTTTCTTCCTTCTTCCTTCCTTCTTTCTTCTTCTTCTTCTTCTTCTTCTTCTTCTTCTTCTTCTTCTTCTTCTTCTTCTTCCTTCCTCCTTCTCCTCTTCTTCTTCTTCTTCTTCTTCTTTCTTCCTCCTTTCTTCCTTCTTCCTTCCTTCTTTCTTCTCCTCCTCCTCCTCCTCCTCCTTCTTCTTCTTCTTCTTCTTCTTCTTCTTCTTCTTCTTCTTCTTCCTCCTCCTCCTCCTCCTTTTCCTTTTTTTCCAAGAAGTATTTATTTTATGTATGTGAGTACACTGTAGCTGCCTCCAGACACACTAGAAGAGGGCATCAGATCCCATTACAGATGATTGTGAACTGCCATGTGGGTGCTAGGAATTGAACTCAGGACCTCTGGAAGAACAGTCAGTGCTCTTAACCACTGAGCCATCTCTCCAGCCCTCCTTTTTCTTTTTTTAAATGGAAATGCTACATTTGGTCATCTATATCTGTTATCTTGTATTTAGTTAACTGCAGGTCAAAAGTACTTAAATTTTTTTCCAGAAATATCTCAAAATATCTTGGATTTGCTACACCCTAAGTACTATACCAACTCCCTGAGAATGACATTGCATGCAGACTCAGCCTGCTGGAACCCCCACCTTCTCCCAGACTGGAGCTCTTGCCTACACACTGCCATCTTTGAGCAATGCTTTGTCCTGGTCCTTATTTTCCAAATAACACAGTATAAAAATTCCATGTACGGTGTTTATGTTGTATTAGTTAAGTCATCTAAAGACCTATAAGGGATATGGGCTTCTATGGAAATACCCAAGAAGAACTTGAAAACATGTGGCTTTGATAATCTGGGAAATTTCTAGACCTGTCCTTCACTGGTACCAAGTGATGACAGTACTTAGGAAATGTAAAAGAAAATGTGATTTAACTGTTTGCATGTTTGTTTAAGCTTAATTTAAATAAGCTTATGGGTTTTTTTTTGGTGAAAGATTTTTATTTTTCTTACTTTCTTTTATTTTTTATTTTTTTTATTTTTTGCTTAAATTGTAAAGCCTACAACTAGACAGAATCATTCCTAGCTCACTCATAAGGTGACTCAACCCCAGCTGAGAGGTAAGCTGGTGAGTTCCCATTCTCATGGAGCCTTGTAAGGACATAGCAGCTGGGGGCACTCTGCACTGGACCTGAACCCCAATGCCCAGTCAATACCATCTAGATGTGGGCTGGGCTCCAGTTCCCATCATCTGAGAGCTTTGGAGGCGAATGCTGCCTCCAGTCTCACAGGAAGGGTGCAAGCTCACCATGTCTACCTCTCTTCTACTGATGCTCCCTGACTACCACGGACACTAAATATGGCTCTAGAAACACTACATGTTTCTCTTTGTTTTGCTTTTGTTTTTCAAAGAGGGTCTTTATATGTAGACCAGGATGATGTGAAAGACCAAGATGACCATGAACTAAACTTTCCAGGATCCTCCTCGCTGGTGTGGGAGATTGCAAGTATGAAAATTAACCAGGCCTAGTACATTGATTTTCATTTGGCCTTTACATTTACATATAGCTAGATTTTTTTTTTTTTTTTTTTTACCATAGAAAGTCTAGATACAGTTGGGTCAGTCAGCTTTCTGTTACATAACCTGTGAACCTTTAATGATCATTTATGAAGAGGATAGGCTGACTTCAGCTTCACTTCAGAGTGTCTGATTCAAGACTCATTGGGCTCTACATCTTCATCTTGAAGAAAGCATGTGGAATAGACACTGCTCATCCCATGGCCAGGAATCCTGAGAGCCAGAAGGGTCTAATAGCAGTATCCCCCAAGGGGCCAGTCCCCCGTGATGGGAGAATTTATCTTATCTCTTAAGAACTCCCCCAAGTACCTGATAGCATCAAGCTTTTTTTTTTTTTTTTTTTTGGTTTTTCGAGACAGGGTTTCTCTGTGTAGCCCTGGCTGTCCTGGAACTCTTTGTAGACCAGGCTGGCCTCAAACTCAGAAATCCTCCTGACTCTGCCTCCCAAGTGCTGGGATTAAAGGCGTGCGCCACCACCACCCAGCTAGCACCAAGCTTTACTAAGTGTGCCTTTAAGGGACATTTATGCAAATTATGACAATAAAAATAATATAATATTAGTTCCTTAGGGGAGTCATTAACTTTTCGGTATAGTTTTCTATCCAATACTTACAATTATTATTTTATTCTACACACATATGTGCTTTGCCTGCCTCTGTGATTGTGCATCACATTTGTGCCTGGTACCTGTAGGGGCCAGAGACGGTTTTAAGTCCCTTCGAACTAGAGTAACAGATAATTGTTAGCTGCCATGTGGGTGCTCACAATCAAAGCTCAGGGCTCTGGAAGAGTAGCCAGGGCTCTTAACCACTGGACCATTTCTCTCTCCAGCTCTCTTGTACTTTAGCAAAAAACACCACACACACTTATTTGAGATAGTTAGGTATCAACTTCTTACTTAACATTACGTGATTTTTTTCTGTTAAATATTTTTCTCATTTAATAGTATCCTTAATTTAACTTAATAAATATGCATATGTATATATTCATGTGTATGCCCTTTCAGGGGACCATGGAGGCCAGGAAAGGGGGTCAGATCCACTGGAGTTGAAGTTATAAGCAGTTATGAGTAACCCAGTATAGGTGCTTATAAAGAAAACCCCAGGTCTTCTGCAAAACCTACAAATGCTCTTAACTGCTGAGCCATTTGTCCTCCGCAGCAGGGACTTTGTGTCTTTTATCAATCACATGTGTTAAAAAATATATTTCTTCTATTTCTTTCTGGCACATCATGTACTATAATGTGATATACGTAATATGAAACTGGCTATCTTTACCGTTTTAGGACTACTTTTATCTATTTCAGTTGGTAGCGATGTTCCATGTGTCTGTGGAGAGCAACATGACCAGCTCACCGGTGTCATGCTCACATTAAAAGAACTGCTCAACCTTAGTAACAACACAAGCTGTAATGCCAGCACCTGGGGATGGAGGCAAGAAGACAAGACAAGTCTCAGGCCAGCCTGGGCTACAATACAAGAAAAAAAAATCCTAACCCAATTATCAAAACCAAATAAGATTCAATCCAGCAGCACCAAGGCACCACTGCTAAGTGCCTGAGTCAATCACACTGAGCCTTACAGTCTCAACCCAGCTTTATCTAAGCAGAAAGTCTGACCCATTCAGTAGCAGGCTTTCATTCTCACCTCTTCCCTGATAACCTTTACTCTCCTTCCACTCTCTGCGACTCGTCTGTTCTACGTATTTCATGTGAGTGGAAACATATAGGGTTTCTTCCTTTGTGGCTGGCTTCTTTCATTGAGCGACGTGTTTTTTAAGATTCACCTATAGAGTACCATGTATCGGAACGCTATTCTTATGGCTAAATACTATTCCACTGCATCTCATGCTGGGCTTATTCACACGTCGGTTGATAGATACTTGGGTTATGTAGTATTGACTACTGTGGCTTTCACTACTATCAGTTTTAAAAAAAATTAATCTGTTTAAGCTCTATTTTCAGTTCTTGAGGTGGGTAAGGGGTAAGTACCAAGACCTTGAACATGCTAGGCAAATGCTCCACCACTAAGGTCCATCCCCAGCCCTTCTGTTTTCAGCTATGTTGAGTGCGTACCTTAGCACGAGATAGCGAGAACATACCAGAACGGTGTATCTGCTCTGGGGAGCCATTCACTTCTGTTGCCCTTGAGACATGTGCTGTGCCACTGGCAGCTGCAGCCAGGAGCCATCTACTTCCTGAGTTGGATCAGTAGGTTCCTCCTCCTTCCTCTTAGAGAGAAGCAACCCCAACGAAACGGGAGAGCTTTATGTATCTTGCTAGTAAAATACTCGGGGCACAGATCACAAAGTATTTGCTATGCCTGTGGCCTAGAAACAGATTCTGTACCCAGCCTCCCTCTGATCCTAAAGGAGACTCAGAACTATGACCTATTTATTAATTCAATCAAAGGCTTGTATGTGTAAATGTGTGTGTGTGTGTGTGTGTGTGTGTGTGTACCTCTTTTTCTGTGTATTTTAGTGTAGGTGTGCCTGTGTATGTGAAGGTATATTGGTGTGTACTAGGATTTTAAGTGCATACTACCCTGCCTGACTATTTTTTTGTTTTAAATTTGGGTGTTAGAGAAAGAATTCAAGTGCTCATGCTTATACCGAAAGGCTTTTGCTCCATAGCCTTTGAAATTAGGTTTTAAAAGGTCTTAGAAATGTGTATGCGTTACCTCCCAGCAGTTTTTCCTCTTGTTTCCCTGAATCTTTTGGAAACATTTACATACCTCTCCCCAGTCAGGTCCACCCCTGGGTTTCACATAGCCTGAGCTGACCTCAAACTCACCACATAGTTGAGGATAACCTTGAACTTATATACCCTGCTACTGCTGCTTGAGTGCTGGGACTGCAGAGGGGCCTTACCAAGCCTGGATCATGTCCTGGGAGTGGAATTCAGGACTTCTTGTGTGCTAGGTTAGTATTCTACCAACTGAACCACATCCCTGGACCAAGAATCTCTAAAGAAGAATCTCTGTTCCTAATTATTTTTGTAATTACTTCCTTTTCTTTTCCTCTTGTGTGCGTGTATACGTGTGTGTGTGTGTGTGTGTGTGTGTGTGTGTGTGTGTGTGTGTGTATTATGTATGCATGTTCAAATGTGTGTTCTCCTGCAGTGCCTGTGACACCCCATGCCTGACTGGCAGTCTTCTTGGAAAATTCTCCATCTTATTTATAGAGACAGGATTTCTCAGTTGAAACCAGAGCTCACCAATACAGCTAGCCAGTTGCTCTTGAACTCCCATTTCCATGTACCCAGTCCTAAAGCAGCAGGTATTAGGAGTACACTAGGAATCCAAAGTCAGGTCCTCAGGCTTGTGTGGCAGACACAGGTGTTACAGAGCTGTGTCCCCAGCCCTCCCATTCCAGCTCGTTTCTTTCTTTTATCTAGTATCTAGACCATACTACCTGTCTCTAACTGGGACCTACATGTGTCTACACATACTGACCTAAACCTCTAGAACTATCCGCAAGGTGGCTAAAACCTCTGCTGGGTCATGTGACATGATGATGGTTTATGGGTACAACTAGGAAGTCAGCAGCTTGCATCAAGAACTAGTGGCCAGAGCTATTGTCACTTAGGTTGAACAGATAGGTGGCTTCTCTGCCAATGAGAACACAAGGTTGGCTACTGTTTCACCCATTGTAGTCTTGTTTTTGTTGGGTCTAAGTCTTCCCTTAAAAACAAACAAACAAACAAACAAGAACACAACAGACTTGGGACTTGGGAAGGGTGGTATCATTTATGAAAGCTCTGACGTCAGAGTTTATTAATGGCATCAGGGTAAACAGACACTCTAGCTCTATGGTAGACATTCTAGCTTTATGGTTGGACCTCACACACTCACAAAGTAGACTGAATGTGCCAGTTGAGCACTGAGAGGTTCAGTTCACTTACCTAACTGTGCTAAGAGACTTTGGCAGCCCATTGAGAGATGCAGGACTCCATGCCCATGGTTGTGCGTGTACAGATGGACATGTGCATATGTGTAGGAGTCAGGAAAACCTCAGTGCCATTTTTAACCTCAGGAGCTGGTCACCATTTTTAATTTTACTTTAAAAAATTTAACAGTGTCTCACCATCCTAGAATTCACTCCAAGGTCCCAGGAGACCCTGTGCTTCTTCCCACTGTGTATCACTATGTCTGGCTTTTTTTTCCCTGTATAAAGATTCTGGGATCAAACTGAAGTCCTCATCCTTGTATGGCAAGCAGTCTATCAACTGAACCATCTCTTCTACCCTAATTCAGTGTTATTATCATTTTAGCAAAACCTACTCAACCTACCAGTTGTGGCACTCAGCCTGTATCTAGACAAAAACTAGTCTAACTTGTCCAATGGTGAAGAACAAATGAATAGAGATCACCTAAAGGAAAGAGTCTCCTGAAGATCAAATCTTAATCTGGGTCTGAGGGAGTCACAAAATTGCACATCCTTCTAATATTATCGTAAGCAATTATGAACGTTCAACTAGGAAAGAGAAGTGTCTTTATCTGCTTTGTGGTCAGGGACATGAAAAGCAAGGTCAGCAGATGTGAGATTAAGTCAAAACGATTAAGGCAGAAATCATACTCAAATTCAAAGTTATTTGTCCAAATGAAACCATCCTCTACATGTTAGATGCAGAGGCACGCTGATTCTCCTGATGTGTTCAGGAGTCTGAGCTTGGTGGGCAAATATAGAAGGTAATATGCATTATTTATTTTCTTGTGTGTGTGTGTGTATGTGTGTGTATATGTATGTTTGTGTATGCATGTGTGTGTATGTGTGTGTATATATGTGTGTGCATGTATGTATGTGTGTATATGTATGTGTGCATGTATGTGTGTGAGTATGTATGTGTGTGTATGTATGTGTGTATGTATGTATGTGTATGCATGTAGTGTGAAGAAGAGTGTTAGTGTCATGACTCAGATTCTTTTCCTTCTGCCACACTGGTTCCAGGGGATCAAACTCAGGTCATCCAGCTTGGCAGCAAGCACCTTTTACTTGCTGAGCCTGCTCACCAGCCCTGCTATGTGCATTTTTAATCGGATGTTGTCAGATAAGGATTTAGAATACATCTGTAAAGGTTCCTGGGAGGCCGATGAACTTGGCTCATTCTTAGCTAAGTTATCTAAAATACTTTAAATACTTTAAAATAAAACTAATCCCTGCACTGGTGGGTTGAAAACTTTTCCTATCCCCAGGGCACTAAAATAATACCCTTTCCAACAGCAGGGGAAGTATTTTAGGCGACAGCTCTCTAGTTATAACAAGGCAAGTCAATTTTTAGGAATTAGGGATGCTAATCACGGTGTCTCAAGATGTGCATTGCCGGGGAGTGGAATACAAGACCACAAACCGTCATGATCGCTGTGTGCCTTGCTCTGAGGAGGAGATGGAAACAGGAGGGAAACTCGGCTTCCTGGTCCTTCCACAGCCGGATCTATCAGAGAGGTCAAGATAATTGGCCACATACAGCAAAATCAACACCACTCCTCTTCCTTAGCCTAGCAGATAAGCAGAGAAACTCAGCTCCCTGCCGGGCTAAGTGGTGGCTAGCCTAGGTGGAGGAGGAGAAAGGTCCGAAAATATGCATGCAAAAACACAAGGCCCTGTAATGATGCCATCAGATTAGCATTAAATATATTTTACAATCAATTGAGATACCGCAGGCTGCCCCCAAACATGCAGGAAATTGGTCCAGGATTTCACGAGACTACACGCTCTTGGTTATGCCTTTCTGGTGTTTTAGACTTTAAAACTCTCAACATTATAAATGTACATATTAACAAACGAAATCACAGTAAATGTAAGTTCTAGTTCGATGCCACCATTAAAATATGACCACACGAGAATTCCCAGTTTCCGTAAAAGTTCAATTAATCTTAATGACGCAAAGTCAAAAGCAACACTGGCTGAGAAATAAAAAGTGTCAGAAAATGCACACAAGGGGGCTGTGGAGAGGCTCTGCAGGGATGCTCTGTGGGGATGCTCAGTGGGCCGCCGAGCTGGCCTCCCAGGCAGGACAACATGAGCTCATGCTCGCGTTAAAAGGCCAAGCATAAAGGTGCAAATTTATAATCCCAGCACTGGGAAGCAGAGACAGCTTTGGACAACCAGCCTACTCTACAGGTGAGTTTCACATTAGTGAGAGACTGTGTGTTAAAGACAAGGTGGACAGCAGGCACCTGAGGAGCAGCAGAAGCCTTTACACTCAACTCTCCTATACAAGAAAATCTATAAAGTAATTGGATTACTCAAAGTACTAGATTAATCATACGCATATCTAATCAAAGCCCATTGAGTAGATTATCAAAGGTTGATGAAGTGAGTTGATGCTGTATGTATCAATGTCAGATGACTGCTCAGAGTGTAGGGTCCATACTGTCCTCCCGGAACCTATACCTGCTTAATATTGTTCTCTTGTGAGTGTCTTGAGATTCTAACATATTTTTTAGGTCTCCTGGGGGTGCACAGACTATGTAGCTGGTCCTGTCTAAATGATTCAACCCCATTGGAGTGCTCCTGTTCTAATCTCCCTGGAATGCCTCCTCTGAAGAAAAAGCTCTGGGCTAGAGAGGACTCAGCAATTAAGAGTTCTTGCTGCTCTTACAGAGCATTGGGCTTTCCTGTACCCACATGTTGGCTTACAAATGTTTGTATCTCTAGTCCAGGGGATCGGACACCTTCTGGTCTCCTCTAGCACTAGGCATATTTGTAGTATACAGACATACATGGAGGCAAAATACCCATACATATATTAAAAGGAAAAAAGAAAAGAGAAATAGAAAAATTAGATAGAAATTAAGCATACACACAAAATAAATGTTTAATTTTTAAAATTTGAAAAAATGGGAAGTATCTCCTTCAAAGGATAAACCACAGGAGATAGAAAACTTCACTGAAAAGGGAATCCATTTGGGTGAAATGAGATGAAAATATAAGACACAAGAAAAATTATAGAGCTTGAAGAATGGACTGAATTCTTGTCCCAGGAAGTTGAGCCGAGATCACAGCACACAGCAGCAATTTGACTTCATCCCAGAAGTCACCCAGGGAACAAATTCCAGGGCTGGGACCAGAGGACACGGAGGGGCAAAGCTCTTTTCTGAGGCTCATTGAAAAGGACAAAATGGGCCCCTTTCAAAGAGAACAGTTAAGGCTGCTGATGTGTGTTCAAGGCAATCCTAATTAGCCCAAAGTAGGTTTGTCCCCACATTCTGGGACCTGTGGACAAGCACAAAACTGTACCTAGTGCTCACAGGGGTGTGATGCCTGCCATGGGTGGGAGTGGGTAAGATTATTTATTTTAGAAAAAGAAAGGGCTAAGAATGGAGAAAATGTTCACAAGAGAAAATGTGAGCCTTTGGAGAATGTAGGGGAGAAAGTAACTGAAAACAGTATGAAAGGTGTATGTATGGCAAGGACTTGGGGGAGCCACAGAGGTCTGACTACATGCGTCATAATAAGCTCGGTATGATTTGTGGCCCATTTAAGGTTTTCATCGGTGTTTGCAGTAGGATTAGTAGCAAGCTTTCTGTTTGTTTGTCTTCAGATGCAAAAAATGAACATGTTCAGCACATAGCAGCCGACATCATGACCGTCAGCACAAAGGTAGACACTCTAGTAATGTGTGTGGTGTCATATCACTTGACACATGAGACAAGAGACTCAGAAATGAAGGTGGGTTTCCTAAGAAGTAAGCCAGGAGTTGATGGCCACCTTCTTCCCGAACATGTTTTTTCTCACTATCAGCGAAGTGGATGGAGAGACTACACTGCAAAACAGATGAACAGCATAGTAACCAAAGCCTCTTCCCAGGCCTTCCCACACTGTCTTCTGAGCAGAGGGTCCTGGGTTGTCTACGAAAGTAAGCTGAGCAAGCCAGTAATTTTGTCCTTTTAGTTCATCATGTACTTACTAAACGGTTATGAAAGGGTTAAAGTAACTTGATGCTTGCAGCTATGTTTTAAAGCTTGATATTTTGAATTAAAATGAGAGATGTTAGTAGAATGTACACAGCAGAAGAGGAAAGGGCTCACACAGTCTTGGATTCAGAGGACCAGGCTGGCCTCAACTCAGCCATCCACCTGCCTCTGTCTTCCTAGTGCTACCATGCCTGGCCCAAATATGCAATCTTAATATGTAATCAGAATAAAATATAATGAGGAATTGCATTTTTCCTAGCTAAAACTTCGAAATCAGTATATATTTTACATGTATAGCATATCTTAATAAATAAGCAACTAATTTATTTAGGACATTTAAAAGTTTTCCATTGGATCTAGTTTTGAATATAAATTAACTTGCTAGGTATTCGGAATCAGCACCTTAGCCAGTTGTGGTGACTCATCTTTAATTTAGCACTCAGGCAGAGACAGAGGCAGGTGGATCTCAGAGTTTGAAGATAGCCCAGTCTTCAGAGTTAGTTCTAGGATAGCCAGGGCTACACACACACACAAAAAGCCTTGTCTCAGACAAATAATAGCCAAAACCAAAACCAAGACTAAGACCAAGACCAAGACTAAAACCGAGAAACACCTCCCCTCAAGGAAGCATCCTCTTTTCCAGTGATGGCACCTCAGGTTCTTGGTGGCCCAAGTTGGCAAGAGCCTTCCCTGCCAGACAGTGTAGTTCTTGGCAATTCAGGCGGACTTTTGCCAGGGCCTACGATTCATCTCTCCTAAAACCTAGCTGTAGTCAGGCTCTTATGCTGAGTTCCATGCTGAGCATGGCAGGACTAACTGAGACTGTGAGATATTCAGAACTGGATGCCCACAGCAATGGAATCTCTGGCCATAGTAAGTAGCCCACTGTGTCATACTCCCTTCTGTGCCAGTCTGTGCACTGTCCATTTACTGGCAGAATTGGGCCCATTGACCTGTGCTTAGAATTCTTGGGCAGGTGTTGCAACCACCCCAGCACTTTCCTCAATAATCAGGTTCTTGTGTGATATCACACCTGGCTCTATTCATATTTTAAAGAGAAAACAAGGTATAACCTTGAAACAATTTGCTCTTGAAGAAACACTAGGACCCTGTCCTTCCTCCTTCTCAGGTTCTGGCATCCCAGGGATGAGGAAGGAGTCTTATCTACTACATGTTCTTGTCATGCTGTGCTTGCTAGAACAACAGGGCCAGAGGTCAGTGACTGAGGCCTGAGGCTCAAACAAGTGTTTCCTCTTTAAAGTTTACCTGGTATTTGTCACAGCTACAGAAAGCTGATATATCTATCAAGTAACTAGCAATGCATTTTACACTAATGTGCACTTAGTGGATTTTACCTGCATGTTCAAATATATTCTACCCATCCATCCATCCATCCATCCATCCATCCATCCATCCATCCTTCCACCCATCCATCATTTTTCAATTATTAGCTGTCAGTACATCCCCTATGAAGTGGCCATAAATAGCATGGAGTCTAAGAAGAGACTGTGCCTGGATAGAAGAACAGAGAGATACCATGAGTCTGGGTTTCTGTGTTCACAATTCAACTTCCCCATTAATCATGTGAGGATATATCCATAATTTTGTACAACTTAAAAAAATTTGTATGTCAGAAAAATCGTATTGTTCAGTTTATTTGTGTGCGACATGGTTATTCACAAGTACATTTTTGGTATTGGATGGTTATTTTAAAACTGGGATCACAGTAGATTCAGAACTGGATCTCAGCTGCCACAAAGATGATGTAACTGTGGTGTGAAGTGGGGAGGAGCTGTGCTGAAGACAGAGGCAAGATGCAAGGGAAGCCAGCTTCGTATCAAGCAAGGTATCCTATCTAATGACGTTATACACCGGGCGAGGCACCAGACAGCTTCAACAATTGTTGAGCATCCTTTGTAATACTTATCTTTGTGTGTTGGACGATGAGTGAGGTGGGAGGAGACATCAAACCCATATGAGAAATAAGCCTTAATGACAACGAACAATTTATCAGACACCTTTTTTCATTCAGCATCAACATGTGGGAGCCATTGAGAGAACTGAATGATTTAGCCCATCTCATTCATCATCCGAACCAGGGAACAAGTTGTAAAAGTCATGTCTTTCTAGATTACCTGACAGGGGATGTATGAAGCAGGGGAGGGAACAGTAAAGATGACAGGTCGTGTGCCAGTCTTCTGAGTGGCTGGAGGACAGCAACATATATATCCTGGCTAATGGTGGAGAGCACCATCACTTATTAAGCACTGTGTACTTACACCCACAGCTATAAGGGACAACTGCACAAGAAAATGAAACAAATGCCAGAGGTCACTCTCTGTAGTATTTACTCAACAAGCAGTAAGTACTTAATTGAGGCCAGAACTATTTAAGGGGCTTAGGGGGTTGAGAGACAGACCCTGCTCAGACCACCAAGCTGGTGAGCAGTAGAACAGGGCCTCCAGCAGCGTTTGTCCTCATTGGAAGAAGCTGGGTTGGGTTGTTTCTAAGCACCTAGTGACAAACAACTTGGTTTCTCATTCCTTTGGCTGCCTCCTCCACAGTGAAGCCTTTTTGAGTCACAGGGGCTGGCTCAACGGCCTCCTCAAACAGACTTTGAACTAAGGTGATCTTCATCTGAGCCATCAGCCAGTTCTTGAGTTCTCAGCCAACATGGGAAAAGCACAGGCAAAAGAAGTGAACAAATTGCTTTAAGCATTTTACAGAAGTGGGGATTCTGAGCCTCAAAGCTCAAGGCTTGAGTCTACAGGCTGAACAAATTCTGCGTTGACGCCACATTAACTTTAAAAAACATTAAACTTTTAAAAAAATGGTATTGGGAAGACACCTGCTATTAAGAGAACAGCAGTTTCCAAAGGATTAGAACATGAGAAAATGTCAGCGTAATATCCACGGTGAGACACATGTACCTTTCATATCTGTAAGTCAAAACACTGTCACCCTTTGAGCATATCTCATTACATCTCCTGAAAGCCTCCCCTGACCTCCCTGTGGGACTTAAGGTTTTCCATCTTTTGAAACACATCATATTGCCGTGAGTGCAACTACATACATGAAGAGCTAAATGGTAATACACATTGGTGTTCTTGCCCTCAGGGAACTTAAACTCTACCAAGGAGGACAGACCCTGCAACCATACATTCCACGTAAAATAAGCCAGTTTTTCTAAGTGCCTGGAAAAAACTGTACTTATGCATTGTGCAGAAAGAACTCACTTTGTAAGTGATGACACAATTTTCCTATTCACACAATTGACACACTTTTCTCACATTTAGGAGGAAGAAGCTCACCTTCCCCCATAAGGTTCCTATGATCCTGAATCAGTGACCAGGAGGTATATAGGAATGAAGGCTAACCCAGTGCAGATTTCCCTGAGCCTGTGGAGGCTGCCTGTCAAACCCTCATGTTGTAGAAGGATCCACAGTTTAGGTAAATTATAGTTAGAAAAATCTAGTTCAAATAGAAACACCAGGTTGAGAAAATCCTTAGACTTCAATGACTTAGAAGGTCTGTAGTTGTGGCTTTCATTAGTTAGGATGCTGTTTATGGGAAAAGAGGGATAGTTGCCAAGCTTTGATTTTGCCAAGTAGCCACATAAAGATATCACATAATACCAACCACCTTCTTACTTGTGATCTCATGAATGAAAAGGCATTTGGGTAAGAGGAGGATGGATTCCGCATAGCATAAAGGCAGCAATGTCTATGGCTCCATAGCAGCACATATAGTAAGTGCCACACCAAAAGGACAGGAATGTAATGACATGAAGAGTTCTCTTCGCTCTCCTCACCTCATTCTAGATTCTAAACGCTGACTGTAGAGTCTGTGGTCTAAGTTGTCATGGCGACGATTGACTGAAGTCAAGGGCCTGTAGATGCTGGTTCTGTCTCTGAGATACTGGGCTTAGTAAGTGTTCTAACCAACCCTCTCCGGCTTTGGGAGTATGAATGAAAGTCACATGAGGGAGGTTGGGTTCTGTCCATGTCAATTAACGTCCACTCTGGGATCAGAAATATAGGTAGATGTCAAGGAATGAGAGTAGGAGAAGTCATCCAAGGAAAGAAGAGCAAATGCTTAATTCTTAGGATATTCCTTTCACTGTATCCCCCCCACCCAGATCAATAACATGTGGGGACACAGAGCCAAGGCAGTGTGGAATGATAGATATGTCATCAGAGTGACTTGTTGAGTGCCTGGCATCTCAGAACTGGGGAAAATGTTCTGTATTTTTCTAGATTTTCTCTAAATCCTCTGAATTAGCACTGATCAGATGAGAAAGTAGAGAGAAGACATCTGTAGAAGGTAGGCAGCTAGAATTCACCTGTGTCTGAGGGAAACAAAGAGCCCAGCTAACCACACAGCCTCAGGTTACTAGCAGAGGTTAAACTATATTTCTTAGACTCAGTACCAGTCTTGATTATGTGGTTTTGTGCTTGGTAATTTATTTTATGTAAGTCCGGCCATGGTCCTGGCTTCCAGTTCTCTTTCAATGAGAAGGGAGAGGAAGCTGAAGATCACAGCCAAGTTCAGAAGAACCAGAGGTCTCTACAAACAGAATGATTGCTATTGGTTGCTCAAGTACACACTCAACAAGAAGATAAAAGATGGCTGAGGAGACGGCTCTGTCAGCGCTTGAAGCCGAGCACAAGCACCCAAGTTCCATGGCCAGCATCCACATAAAAAGCTGCATATGAAAGCTGGGCTTAGTGGCACATGCCTTTAGTCCCAGCATGTGGGAGGCAGAGGCAGGCAGATCTCTGAATTTGAGGTTTGCAGAGTGAGCTCCAGGACAGTCGGGGCTACACAGAAAAACCCTGTCTCACAAAACAAACAACAGCCGCAACAAAAACAAAACAAAAACAAAATCCCCAAACCAGCGGGATATGGGTTATGGTGTTATTAACTTGTAATCCTAGCACAGACAGGTAGATCCCTGGAACTCACTGGCCATCTAGCCTGTGCTACATGGTAAGCCCCAAGTTCCATAGCCTTTCCAAAAAAAGGAAGGTATACCATGCCTAAGAAACATCTAACACTGACATGAATACTCATAACCCCATATCCACACAAACACACACATGTACAGCAACACACACAAAGGGAAAAACAAGATCCTGGTTAAGCGTGCTTTGCAGTGAATTTTGATGTAGCTAAAAGCAAGTGACAGGCTGCACTATGGATATATTATGACGTTTTTCCTAAGTGTTAGCTCAAATCATGTGAAATTACTATTTTTGTAGGTCAAAAGTGGCAGGATATGGTGATCAAATACAGCTTGACCCAATGTATATCACCATTAAGTTCTAAGGACTTCGAGAGCCCGATGGAATATCAAGTGCAATGGCTGCGACAGACCCCCAAGAACGGCTCCTGTGCCCATTCTGAGGTCTGGAAAAACCGCTTGTCCTTATTTTTATTGTGATTAAGACCCACACAACCCAAATTTTACAATCTCAATCTTTCAGGTGCCCAGCTCAGCAGTGTCAAGTGTATTTGCACAGCTGGGAGATATACTGCAGACCCTCATTTTTCTGCAATTTGCAAATGACCTCCATCTCATCGACGTCTCATGAGGGATGTGGGCTGGCATGGTGGTGTCGGAGAAGTCAGTCTGGAATTGAGGGTGAGACAGTCTAAGTTTAATATTAGATCTTATTTGAAAACCAGACTGTTACTGAAATCGAATTCTCATGCCACACACCAGATCACAGGAAGTATGTGCTTTAATGATTTTCAGTGTCCTTATGGTGTTGTATGTTATTCCCCCGTTTCTGCCACACATCCATCTCCTGAGGAGATCCTTTCCTTTATGCAGTCACCCCTCCGTTTCCTTCTTTCCACTTCTTGCCCCATTCCACTCTCTTTTCTCTGAATTTCACCATTTAAGGTTTTTCATACTTTAAGCCATTGTTGAGTAAATTACACATTTTATTTCATTACACCAAAGCTATGAACTAAATATGGTTGTTTTTTACTGTACAGTCTTGGTAATGAGACACATAGGCGATACATAGTTACACAGGAAAGTGATCCATTAATATATGTATTCAAAAGTGCTTATATTAAAATTAGATACGAAAGTGGAAAACTTCCATTATAGAGAAATCCCCACAACTTGGATTATTGGCAGGAGGGTAGCATTATCATTCCCCAAATAGAGGGCAGTAAATACTTATTTGAATGGATGGCACAATGGAAATTCTCCTTAAATAAAAGATGCCCAAGGACATAAAATGAAAAAGGGAAAAGAGAGTTGAGGAGAAGAGATTTATCTGCAGAACACTTGGTCTGGGTAGAGAAGGTTCAGGGTGATTTTTCTAATACTGTAAACAAAGTCTCAGAGGATATATACTATCATATTACTGTGATAAAATGATATGTTTCCTGTAGAAACACATCTTTTTTTTTTAAATGGGGGAGCTTAATTGTAAGAATAGCATTATTTTAATTTTGAATACACTCATGAAAGTTCTATAACAAACAGGATATTTTAAAGTGGGTTACAATGTGTGTGGCATAGTCTTGGCTACTGAGCGGGTAGACCAGTAAGCCGGAGAGTGGTGAATGGAAAGACGGTATGAGCCACTCTTGCAGAGCTGGGGCGGGAGGTCTGTCTCTCGCCTCCTCAGGTGCTTTAAGAGGGAAGATGTTGTACGAGACCCTGCTTTGTTTTTATTTCTCTAAAAGCCTTCTCCACATGCTTTATTCTGTTCTCAGGTCATCCTTTAAGGTTACTTAAGCTTCTAAAGGAAATGCTCTTGCACCAATAATTTCATATTTATTTACATTTGGGAAGCATACATATCTAAAGTTTGGCAATGGAAATTAATCATTAACGGTAAACTACAATAAACCAACTTTTAAATCCATCTTTTGGAACGTGGGATGTTGCTATTAGAGCATTGTCACCCTCTGAGCCAGGGAAGGAGGGTGGAGTGGTGAGACGTCTGTAGAAAAGCAGCCTGTTTCCCTGCAACTGAAGCAGGATTCATGTTCAAACTGAGCGTTCGCTTTAAAGGGGAATTGTGAAGTTCAAAAGAAAATGTGTGGAGCAGAACTCATTCTTGAATAGTAAATTTAGTGAAGAGTAAATCAGAAAGGCAGCAGCATTTGAGTTGTATTTTTATATGCATATTCATGTGTGCATATACTAATAGAATGACTAACAGAAAACTTACATGCATTTTCCTCTTTGTTTCTCTACTTTGTAGATACATTTTTGTTGCTTGTTGCTTTCTTTAATCTGGAGACTCACCTGTGAAACCATCTGGGAACTGCCACACCAGGCCGTGGCATAGTCTTCTGAAGACACTGCCTGAGTTGAAATTGGAGGCGAACATGTTACTTTTAAGTATGGTATGTGCAAATGAAACTGACCAAATCTGGCTTCAGTGAACACTGACCTGTTGAGATGTGTCAACCACTCAGCTGTCAAACCTTCCTTTTTTTTTTCTGTTTCAAAAAGGAAATCCATTCAATTCAGTCTGTCATCTCTCAAGTACAAATGACTGAATAACTCAAGGATATTAATCTCTGCTCACTTCTTATTTTTGACTATCTCAAAATAACATTGTAGAAAAGAAAATGGAGAATTGCAGAATCTCTTTGCTGGGTAGGCCCTTCAAGATCATCAAATCTTTGTGTTCATCTCACAGAGAAAGAACAAAAGAGCCTCCCTAGACTTAATCTGGTCGGAGTCCCTGGCAAGAACCAAAGTCAATTCTCTGCTAATCACCTAAGACCTGTGGATGCCTACCTGATTCTAGGTAACGAAGGCCTCTGAATGAAGAGACCAACCAGGTGACTTTCTGAGTGACACGATCTTGATTCCTATACCTTGAAACACTACACACGAAGCAGAATGAAAAGTGTGTGTGTGTGTGTGTGTGTGTGTGTGTGTGTATGTGTGCGCGCGCACGCATGGCCGTGCATGGGGGGCGCGTGTATTGGGACCATGGCCAGCAGCCTGGTGCCTTCAGCCCAAGCTCACCATGCAAATCCAACAATTGTTGAATTTATCTGCCCCTCAGTCTGCAGAATGGGAGTAACATCAATGCCACACAGCTCAGAGGACGGAAGCAGATGTGGGATATAAAAAGCCCCCAGCTGCACCATACAGGCCTGCCCTGGTTCATGCACATACCTGCTCTGGTAGGTGTGTCCTACTTATACTGACAATGAAGGACCTCAAGACACAGGGCCATCAAGCACAACCTAAGGAAAACCAGGGGGAGAAGAGATACAAAGCAAGCTCACTATGAGGTGCAGAATAAAAGGAAGGAAGGAACACACCCTGGCATATTTGAGGCTGGCAAGAAATAATGTCATTTTGAAATTACAGGTGGATGTGTTTCCTCCCCCAGCCCCCACTCTCTTTTCTAGCACGTTTTGGCGAGCTGGGGAAAATGAATAGAAGAGACAAAAAAGTACTTTGCCCGGCAGGAATACGGAATTGTGAAAGCACAGACAGCATACAGAGGCACTGCCATTCACTCACAAAGAATTTTGTGCATGTAGATGGCTGATTAATTGCCGGCCTGCCTAGACGAAGCTGCAACAAGCCAGATACTGTCAGCATGCCATCGGTTACCATGGAAATGCACGAGGTTCCTGTTTCTGACAGACCCTTGAATACTGGATAGATTGTGCCATATGTAAATAAGGCAGATTAGTTTTCCTATATCTTCCAGACAAGGTTAGACAAAAAGAAAATATATCTATTTAAACATACTCTCTAGCTTCTTCTTAGATACAGCGAATGAAATGGGGGCCTTTTTCTCAGGAAGCTGAACTCAGATTGTTATAACTGAAAGGCACTTAGAAAGAAAAAAAAAATCACCAAAAAGATGCAAAAAATGCTTTGCTCATAGGCAGGGAGGGCTTCCAACTTGGCCATATGAAGGCACACTTACCAGACTTTTGTTTTGTAGCCAGAGAAGTAGGTATCTTGGCTGTTCTTTTCGGGTTACACAACACCAGGCCGTGATTTCTACAGCATTAGGTGAGAAATTGTTTAAATTGGTCTGTAATTTTTGTATATTATAAAGGGTAACTAGTGAGTCTCAAACCAGCATAATAAACAACATCCAAACGTTTTAAAATGCTAAACTCTGTAATGTGGGTACTCACTTAGACATGATGGTATTTCCTTTCTTTTCCTCTTTTTAAAAAACTAGTTTTTGCTAGAACTCTCAAACTTTGTAACTTCTCACATTTCAACAATATATAATTTATTAATTAAGTCTGATGCTAGTTCAAGAAAATCTTCTAGTTGTCAGTTGGATATTCTAAAATATATGGTGACTAAAGCTTTTTACATAATTTATGACACATGATTACTTCTCTGATGTTCATGTGCAAATAACAGCTATATATTTTAATCTGTTTATTTTTTAATAAAAACGTCCTAAGAGCTAGGGAACATCCCACAAGACAGTATCACTGAGCATTCTTAAATAGTTCCTAAAATGTGAGTTTCTCAGAATAAAATGTTGTATAAATTTTATTATCCTAAGTTTCAAAAGCCATAGTTTTTATTCATTTTAAAGACTTTTAATGGATCATATAGATGTGAAATTTCCATAGTTAAACCAATACATTCACATGCTATTTGAGTAGATACAATATAGGAACAGTAGTGGTTATTATACTTATTCAGATTATTTAAACTTTTCTAAATTTCCATTAACAAGCTCCTCCTTATCTGGGTAAACGTAACACTATTTTTATTTCCTATCAATCTACATATTAGATATTAGAACTGTCAGTACAGTATGCTACACCATATAATGTCTGCATCTTATAACTCAGAGAGTGCTTGCCAAACATGAATGTGGCATTGCTAGTAAATATTATCCAAAATTCTTGAAAGAAGCATTGTTTACATATATTCATGTAAATAATAGACTATTTAAAACCACTGGCTTTTAGTGCTTTCCTATTTTTTTTTCCTTGCAAAATTCTCTTTGTGTTTTTCAATATGAACACTATTAAGTGGATGGATTTTATACCTATTTCTAAATGAAGTTAGCAAGTATGTTATAGCAGTATAATCATAGAGAAGAGATCAAAGAAAGTGGTTCAAATACCTTGGGGGCGGGCCAGTAGAGCATGTGATTTTTTTCTCTGCTCGTCAAGTGTGGTGTGTACGGAGACACAAATGGGGCCCCTTCCTCAGAATACTTCCTGGCTCATTTTCCATAGCCTACTGACGACACCCCACCTTGCTCCTTTAAAACTAATCACAAGTGAGCACTGGGATTTTTGGAGGGTCACGTAGAATTCTAATGTTTCTGCTTCTTCTTGGAAATCTTCTCAAGCTCACAATCTATGAGCATGGATGCTTGAAGAATTAGTAGTACCTGTATCCTTGAAGCCAAATGACGCACAAAGGAAATTCATCGAATTTCTTCTTTCTCAAGAGCTATTATGAAAATGTTCTATGTTCCAGTTATAAGGCACATGTCTCATGCATTCCAGAAGTGTTTAGATTTTAGCTCTCTAAAACTCATGATTTGCAAAATGCACGTCTTAAATGGCCACACAAACAGGAGAGTACTCCTTGCTGCTTAAATATAACAAAACAGGAAGTTTAATATGGTTGCATATGCCTGGAATTTTTTTTTTTGTTTTTCTTTGTTTGTTTTTTTTTGTTTGAGACAGGGTTTCTCCATGTAGCCCTGGATGTCCTGGAACTCACTCTGTAGACCAGGCTGGCCTCGAACTCAGAAATCCACCTGCCTCTGCCTCCCAAGTGCTGGGATTAAAGGCGTGCGCCACCACTGCCCAGCTATTTTTTTTAAACATTTATTTATTCACTTTACAACCCAATATCAGCCCTTCCTGTCCTCCTAGTACCCTTTCACACAAGTCTTCCTCCCATTTCACCTTCCCCCTCAATCAAGTTGGTGTAGGACTAGACACAATCTCTCCCAGGGCCGGACAAGGTGGCCATTTAGGGGCAAGCGATCTATAGGCTGGAAGGCAACAGGCTCAGGGACAGCCTCTGCTCCGGTTGTTGGGGGAACCACATGAGGAGCAAGCTGCACATCTGTCACAGATGTCTAGGGGGCCTAGGTCCAGCTGCTGTTCACTTTTTGGTTGGTGATTCAGTCTCTGAAGTTTGCAGGCAAATGGATGGAACGAGAACTACCATCCTGAGTGAGGTAACCCAGACCCAAAAGGGCATGCATGGTATGTTCTCACTGATAAGTGGACATTAGCCATAGAGTACAGGATAACCACACTATAATCCACAGACCCAAAGAAGCCAAATAACAAGAAGGACCCAAGGGAGGATGCTTGAGTCTTTCTCAGAAGGGGAAACAAAATAGATTGATGGCAGGAGGGAACTGGGTGGACGAGGGGATGGGGAAGGGAGAAGAGATCATATGTAGGGAGAGAAGGGGAGAGAGAAGGGAGATCGGTGTTAGTGGGAACAATCTCTAGGACGCACCAGAGACCTGGAATTGGGGGAGGACCCAGAGTGTCTATGGGGGCAACTCTAGCCGAGACTCTAGCAGATGGGGACATGTAACCTGAAGTGGCCACACCCTGTAGCCAGGCAGGACTCCCAGTGGAGGGAAGAGAACAGCAACCTACCCACAAAACCTTCGACCCAAAATGTGTCCTGCCTACAAGGTGTGCATAGACAAAGAGCAGAGACTGAGGGAATGGCAACCAATGACTGCCCTGGAATGTTTTTAAACAATTAACAATCTGGCAATGACATATCAGACCTCTCAGTTACTGGCAGAAGAAGAATTTTCCATGGGGAGGCAGTGCTGTCCTATGGGAAGGGCATTTGTTAGTCATTTGCAGAGCACTTAGTTGTATGCTCCTTACTCTTCATCAGCATGGGAGATGCCAGAAGATACCTAAGGTCCCTCATCTGTGGGCTGAGCCCTCGTGGGGGTAGAGATGGGAAAAGGGAACACCAGGTGTCCAATTCCCAGGCCTGGGATGCTCCTACCTGGCTCATCCTTACTGTGCAAATCTCTTTCCTGTTCAGTTCCTTCTGCATGTTGTTCTACTTTGCCATCCTACAGATTCCTTATGAGCTGTGCATATGGTCTGCATCTCTCAAAACTTTGTGTCTACCATGCTCCACTTTGGCCAACATGTAGTAAGTTTCCTGCCACTATGGTAAGGAATCTAGCTTCTCTGGTTACGTGAATGTAATATAGGCAAGGTACACAGCTTAGGGGTGGCTTGTCTCATCTATAGCTGAGAGTATAGAAAAAAAATGTCATCTTTAGGGCTATGTTTTGTAACTCTGTAATATTTCTTATTGTTAGAGAACAGTAAAAGAGAAAAAATTACCCATGCTATTTTGCCGACTTCAGGAATTTTAACCTAGAAAATTCTATTAATTAAAAATGTACCTTTATTCATTTTTCCTTCCCCTTTTTATAACTTATAATTTGTCCTTTCCTTTCCTCCCCACAAACTTTTTCATATACCCCTCGCCACTCTTCTTCAAATTCATGGCATCTTTCTTCACATTGTTGCTGCACACACACGCGCACACCTCACCTGTATGAGGACACCAGAGGTCAGTGCTGGGTGTCTTCCTCCATCTTGCTCTACCTTGTTTTTTTTTTAAAGTCAGGGTCTCTCTCTATCCTGGTGCTCCCAGTGCTGGGATGAAAGGCGTTCTTATCCATATCCACCTATTTTGCATGGGTACCAGGTATTCAAACTCTAGTCCTCCTGCTTATAAGAGAAGTGCTTTACTGACTAGACTGAGCCATCTTACAGCTGCTGTTATTGTCTTAATTTAAAGCATTAGCACGTGCTTATTTCATGTGCAAAAGCATCAAGACGATACCACACAGGAGAAATAGTTTATGAAGTGTTTGATAAGATGAATCAGGTAAGGCAGAAGAAGAGGAAATGTTCCTCTCTATGTCCCACACACATATGGCTGCTTGTGCCTAGAGCATGTAGATCATTGATGATTCACAAACAATGAATGGCATCCTATTGTGTAATAACCCCTTGGCTCTTCTGTAATTTAAATATGTAGCCAAAGTATAAATGTTTCTGTCACTAGGGGCATCCCAATGTGACTGTAAGCATAACACTTTTCTTCTATTTTACCATTATTTCCTATTATCACTGTGAGGAGTGTGTGCATGTGTGCATGTACGCACATATGTATGTGTGCATGCATGCATGTGTCTGTGTACTTGCCTATGAGGGGTCAGAGATCAATATCAAGGGGCTTCTTCCCTGACTCTTTGGGAAAAGTTCCTGTCACTGTGCCTGAATCTCACCATTAGGCTAGATGGCCAGTGAGCTCTAGGACTCTCCTGACTCGGCTCCCTTTCCCGAGTACTATGATTACAGGTGTCAGCTTCCATGCCTGGCCTTTTAAGTGGATTCTGAGGGCCCCACTTGGTCCATAAGCTTGTACAGTATGTATTTTACATATCAGCCCTCCCCAGCTCTTTATCAGCTTTACCGACTTCTTATCGCACATTGTAAACGGTTGTTGGTGTTAGCATCTTCCTGAGATGGGGTGTAAACTTCTGATATTGTGCTGGGCACTAGAGAGGACATTGTCCACTATTTAAGCTAGCGCCTCTGAGATGACACCTAAGCTGAAAACAGTCAGAAACATAAGGTCTCACTCAAGATTTTCATCTATCACAGTAAAGTCTTCCTTCATTTTCTTATCACAGCGATGGCTCTAACCTCCATCTGTCAACATTTAAAAACGAAATTTCAAATTATTTTTATGCTGACAATTATCTAACCCATGTCTTCATAGACACAAAATGAAGATTTTAACACATAGTAGGTACAAATAAGGCTGTTTCCTTCAATCTACAGTTGAACACTTTGACTTTGAAAGGTTTCCTTAAAAGGCAAAATGATGAGCCGGGCGGTGGTGGCGCACGCCTTTAATCCCAGCACTTGGGAGGCAGAGGCAGGTGGATTTCTGAGTTCGAGGCCAGCCTGGTCTACAGAGTGAGTTCCAGGATAGCCAGGGCTACACAGAGAAACCCTGTCTCGAAAAACCAAAAAAAAAAAAAAAAAAAGGCAAAATGATGAACATCAGCTGATCTTCTGTTTGCTCCAGGCAAAGGCTGAGGAGTGGAGAACTAGTTTAGTTAGCTGACTATTGAGGTTCATGTGGGCACAGCCATGTAACCTCTTGATAGACAGGTTGATGTTGGAGGGACTCGTGTTCCTTATTAGCACACAAAACTGAAATAAGATTAATTATTTGATTAGTGAAAAGGGAACAATACACAGCCCAAGCAAAGACCAGGGGTGAGATAAGAAAAAATGTTTTTAGATAAAACAGGCACCTTTTTCTCTGATAAAAGAAGACTCATTTGCAAATGCACATGGTGATGATGATGAAACACTATATGGTATGTTTATGAAGTTCTACACCCTGCCTCAGGCTGGTCTGCATGCTGAGACCTAGAACTACCTTTTCTACCAGTGAAGCTATTAACTCAAGCTGGAAGATCCCAATCAGATTGCCAAACCTGAAAAGACTTGGGCAAAGATGGATTTCTAAATTTCTATTTATGTAAATTGTAAAAAAAACACCAGGCATGGTGGCTCACATCTTTAATTCCCACACTTGGGAGGCAGAAGCAAGTGGATCTCAAGTTCAGTGCCTGCCTAGTCTACAAAGTGAGTTTCAGGACAGCCAGGGCCATGGAGAAAGATTCTGTCTCAAACAAACAAACTCACAAAGACCTATCTTAATGCACTGCAAACACAGGTCAAAGTGCTTTGCTTTGTTTATTTTCTTCTTCAGGAATAAAGGGAAGCACCCTCTCTTCGTGTGCTGTCCCCAAAGCAGTTGAATGGGTAGGTGGCTTCTCTTCAACAGGTCCTTAAGTGGAACTAGACATTTTCTATACAATTTAATACACTTGGCTGGCTAATGGCAAACAAACCTAGTAACACGTCACCATTGTAAATGCTTCTCCTTCAAAGTAGTCAACCCTGGTACCTTTACCATACAAAGTTAATGGCTAGATAACCTTGGTTTCTCTCAACTCATCGTCTCTGATGGAAGAGTTCTACCAGATGGCTAGGTTTGGTCATTCATCCTTGAGAAATTTGAAATCTGTAGAAGGGTCTTCACATTATATCAATTTACCTCCCCAAACACCCCAGGAGATAATTTTGTTTCTCCAGCCACTTGAATCTGTGACTATTACAACATTCTACTGCATAGAGTTGAGAAGCAACTGCATGTCCCATAGAAAACTCCATGTGCACACTTCCAGTTATCAATGCACATGATACTAGAGGTTTCCTTGCAAAAAAAAAATTATAACAAACCCTCTAATCTCATTTTCTATACTAATCTATGTGCTATTTCAACAGTTCTAATGTAAATACAATATCACCAAAAGTTTATATGTTCACATGGGGTAAGGGCTTAAATGGACATGTTTTTATTGAACTGAATTTAAGTAGTAATTTACATTTATCCATTACCTATCTATTGATACAAATGACAATACTGTTTGATAATAAGTTAATACAGTTGTGGGTTTCAAGGAAATACAATGGGAACTTCATAAGAAGTTTCCAGAGCCCAGAGGCCTGCCAGAGCCCTGGGTCTTGAATATAGATTGCTCTTTATCCTCGTGTAGACCTGCAACAGTGATGGGATCCTTGGGGGCTGTAGACTCAGTTCAGACTCCAGGCTTCTCACAGTCTCAAAATACTTGCTTGGATTGTCATGCAGTTTTTAAATGGTCCAGTTTTTAACCAATATATTGCAAGTCTGATGTAAACAAGTAATAGAGAATGCTTATCCATCTCTACACTGTGTTTGAGATTTTAAAATAAGTCCCTTTCTTCTACTTCCTCATTGCTGGCCACTTCTTACTTTTCAGAGACAAGACCTCCAAACGCAGCATACTCGTCTCCCCAGTTTCCCTTCAGCCTCGATACCCTTGCCTCCAGCCAGCTCCCAGTTCAGATGACAAGCTACCTTTATCAACCATCAGCATTTTTCTCATCATAACAGAGCACCCACTCTTGCACCCAGCAGCACCAGAGGGCTTTGGAGAAACCAGAAGCAACTGCTGCTGTTGCTCCTTCCAAAATCACAATGCATTTCGGTAATAGACCCATTTCCCCATAGCACGGTGCATGCAGATCTGTGTATATACACGGATATGGACAAATGTGTGTGAGTTTTGCGTACTGGCTACTTTAGTGGGCAATGAAAAAACAGGCTTCCAGGACTCCAGGTAGGAGAAGCACATTTACGTTTTCTTTGGAGAAATGGGCAGGGTCTGACCTACAGTCACCGTGAGGGAAGGGGTGCTCTACTCTGTCTTCAGGTACACATCACGGCACCTGCAGATCTCCTTTTGGCTGAGTTTATGACCACATTGTACATGGTACAAGCAATCCTCCCTACTTTATTAAAACTAATTTTTACTTGATGAGAAGACACTCCATTTAGCCTCCACTCCTGTCAGTTCAAACAGGACAGTAAGAAAATATACTTTTCTCTCCAGGCTTTAACTAAAGAGTCTATTTTTCCAGCTTTTGCTTATATGCCTCTATGTTCAATATTTTTCTTTGAGGATCTGTGATACACTTGAGTCATTTCAACTTCAGGCCATCCATCAGAATAAGTTAAGAGCGGGAAAGGGTCAGCCTTTTCTGTCTGCCAGTCTAGATAGCTTTCGTCTCTAATGGAATCCTTTCGATAATTATTTCATACTTCGGGCCAATCTTGATGGAGTCCATTCACCCCTTTGCTACCTCGGCAGATCATTCAAAAGCTTCTATTAGGACTCTCAGAGAAACCTCCTTTTGCTTTATGCTCAAAGAAAGGAAGTAGAAAACTAAACTTCAAGAGGGCCAGGCTTTCTGTAATCACCGGCCTGCCTGCTGTACAAGAGGCACTGGGTGTTTTTTCCTCTTCTGAAAGCTGTGTGCCCAGGTGGAAGGGCTCTAAACTATGCACACACCAGGCCATCCTCAGTCCCACTCACAACTATGATATATGCCCATGTTCATTTGCATACAATCTCCCCACTCTTAATATTTGGGACAGTTTGGCATTGGCCCTGTTTGGATGGCAGTGCTTTTCAAGAAGAGAAAAGAAAAGGAATCTCCGACAAATCGCCATAAAGATAAAGAAGATCGGGCATACTCTAGGACACCTATTTATTTCTGGAATGTACTGCAGTCCTTTTCTGCCTAATTGTATTTTTGCTTTGTCACTTACAAATACCAGCAGCTTTCTCTAAGCAGGAAGCAGCTGATGGGCAGGTGTGAGCTGAGGACTGAGAAGTGCAGCGGGCTCTGAGCAGAGCAGCTAACGACTAGATGTCTCTGCTGACCACATCCCCAGGATGAGTGCCAAAATGGGGGCTCTTCAGGCTTACCAGAGGCAGGGGACTTCCTTCAACAAAGTCTAGAACCACCTGTCTGTCCTGAAGGAGGAAGACAGGGACACGCTGCCTATGTGTGCTCGTGCAAGGCGAAGTAAGGGTACGGCATCTTCCACCCCATCTCCTCTGCAGAGGATTTATGGTGGTTTTTGAATATGTATGTGAGATGAGGGCACAGCGTTCACCGGAGAAAGCAAGGTAAAGGTGACACACGTGTAGATACTCACAACCCTGCTTACCTGAGTCAGCTGGAGTACTACTGCTCCAAGCCATAAGCACAGCAGGAACATTCACAGTGCAGGTAGGGCAGACGGAAAGTCTCTGTAAGCTAGTTACTGCTAGGTAGCCAGCACGGTCAAAGGGAGTGGAAAATGACAACCAAAGTGTCCTTTATTGAGATTCAAACTTAGGTGACAAGCAAGTATCCTCCAGAAAACCACCTCCCTGACCCATATACCTTCTCCCTAAGTGAAAATAGGCATCTTCACCTCTGGAACATCCAGCGAGTGTGTTTTAAATGTATCATATTATATAGGATGCTTTTTAAAACAAGATTTTAGTCTGCTGCACATCATATTTATATTTTATTTCTTGCTTTTCATTACTAGTAGATTTACAATTAACCTATAATTTCATTTTTTTCTTATAAAGGCTACATACTCAGTGAGCTTCCCCCCCCCTTTAGTACAAAGATGAACTTGGGAGACTTTTGAGGACATAATGTGAATAGTGCAGTTTCTTGCTTTCAATTTTAAAATACATTCACTTATTTGTGTGAGTGTGCGTGTGTATGTGGTGACTCAGAGAATGAGTCAATTCTACCGTGTGGGTTCTGGGGGCTGAACTCAGGTCCTATTAGGCTTCACAGCGAACGTCTTTATCCACTGGCCCAATTCTATACTTATTAAAAATCACATATCCATGCACCTAGTTTTTCCTTAATCTTCATCACATTTGAAAGTATGAATGTCTTACATCAAATTTCTTTACAGTGTAATGCTTGTAAATTTGTTACATATTACATGGTAGGTACAAAGATAATGTTCTAAATATTTCAAGTGTTTAATAACTTTCCCCTAATGCCTAGGTATCTCTTTCAGTCTATTACTTGAATCAGATGGAGTTAAGTCCTCATAAGCAGCCAGCAACAGTCAGAGTTTAGTAACTTCCTCCTCCACTACTCATGGAAACTGGACAATCTCTTAATCTACTATACTTTACATTATAAATGTAGAATTAGCTGTTGGATATACTTGAATGACTGTACAATTCTTTTCCTACCATTTATTTACTTATTTGGACTTTAAAAAAAGATTTATTGCTTGTTTTTATTTTATGTGTATGTTCATTTTCGTGCATGTATATCTGTGTACCATAGGCATGCCTGGTGCCTGTGGAGTCCAAAAGATGGTGTTAGATTCCCTGAGACTGGAGTTAAATATAGTTGTGAGCCATGATGCTGGTTCTGTGAACTGAACCTGGGTCCTCACCAAGAACAGACAGTGGCTTAACCATTGACCCATCTCCATTGCCCCATATATTTAGGGTGGGTTTTGTTTTTGTTTTTGTTTTCTGAGATTCTGCAGTCCAAGTTGGCCTAACACTCAGGTTGACCTTGAACTACTGGCTATTCACCTGCCTTAGCCTACCTTCTGCTGAAATTATAGGTGTATACCTATACTTAGCTATAAGCAGCAAATATATTTCTAATACCACAAATTATCTAAAATTTGGATTATAGACTCTTAAATTTTTATATGGTTTTCAAGTTTCTAGGTAAACATGAATGCTCTGAGTTGAACTTAGATTAAAAATGATCACCAGACTGAGTCTCAAATCGTAATAAAATTTAAACCTAAATCCTGGTGAAGTGCCTGCCTTGTCAAGTCTGAACACCAAAGATGAGACCCCTCTCCCAGGAGCTGATCCTACCACCTGGCACGAAGCCCTAGAGGTCAGCCTGGGCACACATCCTGTAGATTCCAGTTTTTCCTAACCTTGCTTGGTATAAAGGAAAGCAACCCTGTTTCAGGGGTTTGGGACACCCTAGCTTTGTTAGAGGCTGCATTGCAGGAGAGTCTAGGACCGTGTGTCAAATGCTGAGTCATTGCAACTGCCATCGTGCCACTCCAAAAGCTATCCCTAAGGCCACTCTGCTGTTGAAATGCCTCAGATGGTCAAAACTTGACTTCTATTTTTTTATTATTTATTTTTTCTTTAAAAAATTATACAATTATTTTGATTTTTTTCATTTCCCCATACAACTTTGTTCTCTCTCTTAAAAAAAAATCCAACAACAAATAATAAAAACACAAAATGGAAATCAAAACAAACAAACAAATGAAGCAACAAGACAAGAAAAAAATTAAAAGCAAACCAGACTGAAATGAAACAAAAAGTCCTCTGAACAACTATGGAGTTCATTTTGTGATGCTCAACTGCTCATGAACAAGACCTGAACCTCATATATGGTGTTCTCTCACATATAGTGAATATACACAGTGACACTCAAGTGTAGAAAATTGAATTTCCCTTTCCCAGTAGGTGTTAATTGCAAAGAACTCCATGGTTAGGGGTAGGACCTCGTGTCTACTTCCACCTTTCAGTGCTGGGATTCCATCTGGTCTGAGCCTGTGCAGGCCCTGGGCACGCTGTCACCATCTCTGTGAGTTTATCAGTCCTGTTGTGTCTGGAAGATGCTGTTTCTTTGGAGTCATCCACTACCCCTGGCTCTTAGCAATCTCCTCTTCTGTATTAATGCCTCAGCCTTGACTGGAGGAATATGATAAAGACATCTCATTTAGGGCTGAGAGTTTCGAAGTCTCTCACTCCCTGCACATTGTCCAGTTGTGGGTTGTGGTGGTTTGAATAGGTTTGGCACCCATAGACTCATGTGTTTGAATCCTTGGTCCATGGGGAGTGGCACTATTAGGAGGTGTGGCCTTGGAGTAGGAATGGTCTTGTTGGAGGAAGTGTGTCACTAGGGGTATAGGCTTTGAGGTTTCCTAGTGCTCAAGTTTTTCCCAGTGTGGAACAGTCTCCTGGCTACCTTTGGATCAAGATGTAGAACTTTTTGCTCCTCCAGCAGCAAGTCTGCCTGCACGCCGCCATTCTTCCCACCATGATGATAATGGACTAAACTCTGAAACTGTAAGCTAGTGCCAATGAAATGTTTTCTTTTATAACAGTTGCCTTGGTCATGGTGTCTCTTCATAGCAATAAAACGCTAAGACATGAGTCTCTGTGTTACTCCCCATATACGTCAAGAGGAAGCTTCTCTGATGTGGATTGGATATGTGGGGTCATTTGCTGTAATTAGAAAGTAAATGCTGAGGTGCTACTGGCAGTTGACAGCTTCCTGGAGAGGGAGAGTCAGTTTTCCTTATGGGTATGGTTCTTGGTAGGTGGAACAAGTATATGGGTGGGACTAATTGGCCTGGATTGGGTTTTAAAAGAAACAAGGACAGGCATTGGGGAAGAAGGGTAGATAAAACCAAAACACAATGTATGAACTTCCCAAATAACTAATAAGATGTTTTAAAGGAGTAAATAAATAAATAGATCAATGCTTGGGGAGTTCATATGTTGTAGGGATTACAGGGGAGGCTGAAGCTCCAGGGTGAGGACCAGATGTGATGCCAGGTTAGGGCCCAGGCACTGAGAAAGTCTCTCTCCTCTCCATAACTCTAGAAGTCACTGAAGACCCAGGGGACAGACCAGTCCTGAACCCAGATTACTGCTGCTTTCATGCTTCAACATGAAAGTTTCTTTGCACAGTACATGGTTGGTAACACGGGAACTCACATCTGGTTAAGGCACTGAGACTGTGGAGTACTCAGCTACAAATGGGACACCTATACGGCCCTGCTCCCAGGGCTCAGGTAGGACTCCTATACCACCTTGTCCCCAGGGCTCAGAGAATCATCTTGGAAGAGGGAGGGTTTGTAAGAGCCAGAGGTAAGGGAGGATCAGAACAAAACACTGTCTTCTGGATATGTCAGGACCTTTTATACTCAGGAACTCACATCACATCACAAGATCGACCCAGTCAACACTCCAGTGTAGAAGGGGAAGAAGTCTCTGAGGAGTTACTGACTTTTGACAAAAGAGAGTATCCCCCCCCCTTTTTTTTAATGATAAGGCTCATGGTAGATCAGCCATGCCCTTATGTATGGTTCAACACTAAAGAGTATATAGACAGAACACATTAGAATCAACAGGTTATTGAATAACAACAAACAAACAAAAATGTTGGAGGTAAGGGGAGGTGGGGTGAGTCTGGGAGAAGTTAAAGGGAGGAGTTGGAGGTAAATAAGATAAAAAGTACATTGTATGGAATTCTCAAATAGTTAATAAAATATTCCTTAAAAACAAATAAATAATAATTGAAATCTAGAACTAGAATCTAGTGACCGCTGCATTTACCTTCTTAGACATTTATTTGAAAAAAGCCGTCTTGGAGGACCTTAGTACCTGCAGACACATCCACGATTATTTCTTTAGTTACATATTTCTCAGCTTCCTAACTTTCACTTAATGCGGATTGACGGCACACA